>JASEVX010000008.1:12169587-12172811 GCA_031761405.1 Serripes groenlandicus
AAAGTAGCGACACTGATTTAAAACTTAGAATGTATTAGAAAAGTAGCGTCTCTGATAGAAAACTTAGAATGTATTACAAAAGTAGCGACACTGATAGAAACCTAAGAATGTTTTAGAAAAGTAGCGTCTCTAATAGAAAACTTAGGATGTATTAGAAAAGTAGCGACATTGATAGAAACCTAAGAATGTATTAGAAAAGTAGCGACACTGATAGAAAACTTAGAATGTATTAGAAAAGTAGCGACACTGATTTAAAACTTAGAATGTATTAGAAAAGTAGCGTCTCTGATAGAAAACTTAGAAAGTATTACAAAAGTAGCGACACTGATAGAAACATAAGAATGTATTAGAAAAGTAGCGTCTCTGATAGAAAACTTAGAATGTATTAGAAAAGTAGGACACTGATTTTAAACTATAATATACAATCTAACAATTAATGAATTTGAGTAACATGCAGTAAATGTGATCTTCGTTCACCTTAGTAATAATGAAGACAGAAACAATTTCAGTCATTTTACGTGATTTATCGAAGTAGTTTCAACTTAGATTTAATTCAAAATCCTGAACACTAAGGAGAGATAGCCATTGCTATCATTTTATGTTTGTGTTATGACCCGGCGGTCGAGGTTCAAACCCGCGACCTACCGCACCCGATGGGGACACTCTAACAATACACCACCAAGATAATTGAGCCGTCCCGATATAAAACCAACATTATCGCATCTGTGTAATGTATCGACACAGATCAGCATGCACAGTCCGCGCAGGCTAATCCGGGTCGACACATTCCGTCTCATGGAGATAGAGGTATAGAGTAATGATTCCTGAAACAGAAAATCCACAGGAAGCGAAACGTTTTGGCAAAGGGTTAATGTCAGCCGAGAATCAATTTCAATTCGACGTGTTTCTCGAGGTATAGGTTATACCGTTGTAAGAAGAATTCAATTGATATAACGGCGACAGTATACTGATCCAAGATTGTTATTGATATCACAGAGACAGTATACTGATCCAAGATTGTTATTGATATCACAGCGACAGTATACTGATCCAAGATTGTTATTGATCACAGCGACAGTATACTGATCCAAGGTTTTCATTGATAGCACAGCGACAGTATACTAATCCAAGGTTTTGATTGATATCACAGCGACAGTATACTGATCCAAGGTATTCATTGATATCACAGCGACAGTATACTGATCCAAGGTATTCATTGATATCACAGCGACAGTATACTGATCCAGAAGGTATTCATTGATATCACAGCGACAGGTATACTGATCCAAGGTTGCATTGATAGCACGGCGACAGTAAACTGATTCAAGGTTTTCATAGATATCATATAGACAGTATACTGATCCAAGGTTTTCATTGATAGCACGGCGACAGTATACTGATCCAAGGTTTTCATTGATAGCACGGCGACAGTATACTGATCCAAGGTTTTCATTGATATCATAGCGACAGTAAACTGATCCAAGGTTTTCATTGATATCATATAGACAGTATACTGATCCAATGTTTGCATTGATAGCACGGCGACAGTATACTGATCCAAGATTTTCATTGATAGCACGGCGACAGTATACTGATCCAAGGAGTTGATTGATATCACAGCGACAGTAAACTGATCCAAGGCTTTCATTGATAGCATGGCGACAGTATACTGATCCAAGGTTTTGATTGATATCACAGTGACCGTATATTGATCCAAGGTTTTAATTGATATCCGATAGACAGTACACTGATCCAAGGTTTTCATTGATATCACATAGACAGTATACTGATCCAAGGTGTTCATTGATATCACATAGACAGTATACTGATCCAAGTTGTTCATTGATATCTCGACAACAGTATACTTATCTGAGATTTCATTGATCTCACGGTGACAGTATACTGATTTAAGATACATTGAAATCAAGGCTACAGAATACATATCCATATGATCCATTCATATGACGGCGAAAGTATACTGAACCAAGATTACATTGATATCACAGCGACTGTATGCTGATCCAAGGTTTCAATTATATCACGGTGACAGTATACTGATCCGAAATTCCATGATATCACGGTGACAGTATACTGATCCAGGATTCCATTGATATCACAGAGACAGTATACTGATCCAAGATTGTTATTGATATCACAGCGACAGTATACTGATCCAAGGTTTTCATTGATAGCACAGCGACAGTATACTAATCCAAGGTTTTGATTGATATCACAGCGACAGTATACTGATCCAAGGTATTCATTGATATCACAGCGACAGTATACTGATCCAAGGTATTCATTGATATCACAGCGAACAGTATACTGATCCAAGGTATTCATTGATATCACAGCGACAGTATACTGATCCAAGGTTTTCATTGATAGCACGGCGACAGTAAACTGATCCAAGGTTTTCATAGATATCATATAGACAGTATACTGATCCAAGGTTTTCATTGATAGCACGGCGACAGCATACTGATCCATTGTTTTGATTGATATCACAGCGACAGTAAACTGATCCAAGGTTTTCATTGATATCATATAGACAGTATAACTGATCCAATGTTGCATTGATAGCACGGCGACAGTATACTGATCCTAGATTTTCATTGATAGCACGGCGACAGTATACTGATCCAAGGAGTTGATTGATATCACAGCGACAATAAACTGATCCAAGGCTTTCATTGATAGCATGGCGACAGTATACTGATCCAAGGTTTTGATTGATATCACAGTGACCGTATATTGATCCAAGGTTTTCATTGATATCCCATAGACAGTACACTGATTCAAGGTTTCATTGATATCACATAGCAGTATACTGATCAAGGTGTTCATTGATATTCATATAGACAGTATACTGATCCGAAGTTGTTCATTGATATCTCGACAACAGTATACTTATCTGAGAATTTCATTGATCTTACGGTGACAGTTATACTGATTTATGATACATTGAAATCAAGGCTACAGAATACTTATCATATGATACAGTTCATATGACGGCGAAAGTATACTGAACCAGTTGAGTTACATTGATATCACAGCGACAGTATGCTGAGCCATTTTCTAATGAATCCTGATCAGTATACTGTCACCGTATATCATTGAATTTCGGATCAGTAATACTGTCATCCCGGTGATCATAATTGAAACCTTGGGATCAGCATACTGTCCTGTGATATCATGTATTGTTCAGTTTTCGCCGTCATCTT
>JASEVX010000008.1:12173011-12208011 GCA_031761405.1 Serripes groenlandicus
TTTGAAACCGCTGCAAACAAATTCCTTCAAAATACTTGGATATTTAAAATGATTTTTCAAAAAGCAATGCATTTAAAAAACATTTCACCTATGCGTTGGTGAAACACTTTAAGAAATTGATTAATTCGTTTGTATGATGTTTTTACGTCGCTTTTAACAATATTTCAGTTATATCACGCTGAGGGAAAAATGTAGATAACACAGGGTTTTATTTGGCTTTGATAGTAGGATTGGACTCTTCATTATATTTATCATTGTTAGGCAAATGTTATTTTGATATGACATGTATGTTTGTTAATTTCATTATAATAACCCCGACTAAAATCCATTGTAAACCAGGAGGAGTGCTTAGCAGAAACTATCCAGATAGTAGATGTATGTCAAATCTTGCTTATATGATCCGACTTCAGAAATAACTCATGCTTCTGATAAAATTTCATTCTCTAAAGTTGTTTCCATTTGACCATTAAATTAATTACAATTTTCAAAGTTTGTCTCTTTTTAAACCATTGCAGATAGCTTAGATAATTGCGGTTTCCTCTTTCTTTGTAAGGGCTCTTATAGTTTATTGTCTAGGCGAAAAATAAACTCGTGTTTTTCTTATATATATATTTCATTTTCTAAAGTTGTTTCACCTTAGACCATAAAAACAAATAACATTTGTCAAAAAGTTGTCTCTCTTAGACCATTGCAGGGCAGCTGGAGGGCTAGTAGACGGGCGCTTAAATGATGATTTCAAGAAATTGAATTGTCTAGGGAAAAAATAACTCGTTGCTCAGATATATTTCATTTGTATCCCTTAGACCGACAATTGATATCATTTTTCAATAAGTTGTTTCCCTTAGACCATTGCAGACTAAGACCGTCGTTTTTTGTATTTTAATGATTTTTATGGTCTAGGCTTCAGATTTATTTCATTTTCTATAGATGTTTCCCCATTAGACCAATGAAAGATTGATTTTTCAAAAAGATGTCTCCCTTAACATTCCCAAGGGCCGATCGTTCCTTGTATTTTTTTTAATGATTTTTACGGTTCTAGGAGAAATAACTCGTGCTTCTGATATATTTCATTTTCTAGAGTTGTTTCCACTAGATCAAACATTAATTACATTTCTCAAAAAAATAACTCTTGTTTCAGATAAATTTCATTTTCTAAAGTTGTTTCCATTAGACCATTAAATTAATTACAATTTTCAAAAGTTGTATCCTTTCAACAATAAGACACTTGTGTTTTTTTGCTTTGTGAATTTTATGTAAGGCTCTTTTATTTTATGGTCGAGGGGAAATAACTCGTGTTTCTTATGATATGTTTCATTTTCTAAAGTTGTTTCCCTTAGACCATATAACAAATAACATTTGTCAAAAGTTGTCTCCCTTAGACCATTGTAGATTAAGACGGTCGTTTTTGTATTTTAATGAGTTTATGGTCACTGCAAAGTGAGAACTTGCTCAAATTATCACTATCTCCTGTTGCGACTCAAATCAAACAAAAGCATAACAGTTAAACCTAATTACCTACAGTCTAGTTCATTTATTATCCAGTATTTATATGAAACAGGTTTTGACAACAAACGATATTTTAACTTCATGTTAAACAAAGGGGTTACAAAAAAAAAATAGTTCAAGTGTCCATCCCGTTTGTAAATAAAAGCTAAATACCGGCAATCTCATATTGTTTAATTTATAGTTTGGTGTTTTACGCCGTTTTTCTGTTTTATTACGGTATTTCCTGGGTTAGGTACCATTACTCCTGGTCCGTTATATCCTTACCGTCCTAGATAATCCCATACATACAACGCAATCCGGGGCAAATTCATGTGATTTCGGCTGGCCAATCAGGGGTACTCAATGTTGTTTACCCTCCAGAACGTTCTCTGTGTAACGGGCATTGTGAGATCGCGATATCTTGCTGGACAACGTTAGTATGAACGATGGCGGGAACAAAAATCAGTAGTATAACAATGAACGAAACCTATTTAGGTATATATCACGTTATCTGGTTTTAAGTTCTGTCTTCCCGCTATGTGAAATACTGATACCATACCAAAACATTTCCACCACCGTAGCGATCACGTTGGACGATATAAGTAGAGCAAAGCTTTTCACATTTCCGTCTCAATACTCGCATTCCTGCCATTTGCTTAATGCTAGAATAATGTTGTACTCATCTATAAAAACAATCCTACCTTCCTATCCATCCAACATGATATAGTCAACAGTGGCTTGATAGTACATGTATAGTAACATAATTCAAGTTGGCTAGGTCTTGGATGAATTTAATGCAACATATGGCTGTATTGGGTAAGTGTTTGTTTGGAAGTGAATGTTGACAAACGTGCATAAACTGGTGTCATTGGTAACCTCCATTAATTTCCTTATTAGATGATAGTATTTCACAATGCAGTCAAAGTATGTTGTAAAGATATGGGACCTGTCCTGCAAGGTCATGTGATGATGTTCAATTTGTGTGAGAAATCTGTAAGCAATAGCATCTGTGGTGTGTGAGGAAATGATATTGGCAAGCAAAAACTTTAACCAACGCTGCAACGCCAACACCTTGAGTAATAGTCAAGACAATCTTTTGCAAGTTTTGTGTCAATTTTTTTAGTTCCTAATGCCAATGATTCCATAATATTAGGCCAGACAGGAATTAAGTACTGTAATTGCAATGTAACCTAGACCGTGAACAGTGTTTGAAGTAACAGACAGAACAGTAGTTCAGTACTTGCATTGTCTGTGGCCTTCAACTTGAGCATATATTCTATGTCAAGGTTCTGAACACATCTTTTGGTCATAACTTAAGCAACCATTTTTGTCAGGTTTGAGCTTTTAATGTTCAAAGGCTGTTGTGACCTTCACCGTGAACATATGCTATTAAGTCAAAGACATGATACATCTCTTTTCATATTAACCATCCTTTGTGTCCAGTATGGTCTGGACAAGAATTTCGTGTTTAGTATTTGTATTGCATTTGGCCATCAGCTTGAGCACATGACCGTAGGTCAAAGACATAGCACAGTTTCTGGTCCTCAGCAACCTTTGTGTCAAGTATGAATTTCTTATGACCAAGAGAATTGTATAGTTTAGGTTAGACAACAATGTATTACTTACAAGGTATATGAGCATACCTTCTCGAGTCACATTGATAAGCATTTATTTTTATATATACATGTATGTCAGATATCTTTTACATTTGGATGACAATTGAAAATGTCTAACAAGTAATCTAATAAGCTTTCTTGTCATAAACTTCTGCTTCCCTTGTAGAAAAGACATTGTCCTGTCCACTCAAATAAGAATATAAATGTATAAATTCTGATTTTTGTAAATAATGTATTTTTTAAACAAGAAGTGAAGAAGAAATGGAAGCACTTACCCTTATTTTCTTCGCAAAAAAACATGTTTGTTTGGGTGTAGAATATCTGTATAAAAATAAGAATTCATAAACACATATTTAACAAACCTAATTCACAGTAACCAAACTAATCTTCCTTTCCAACATGCAGATGCATTTTGGCGCAACAACATGAGAAAACATGGCTGCAAAATGAGAACTTGCTCAAAATTATCACTATCTCCTGTTTGTGACAATGTGTTTATTTAAATAACTACTTTTTTTTTTTACCAATTTCTCAATTATTTTGCCTAGATTATTTCAAAGTTTTATTTGATGTGGGATACGTTTTGCATGAGAATACATGGCTGCAAAGTGAGAACTTGCTCAAAATGATCACTATCTCCTGTTGTGACAATGTGTTTATTTAAATAACTACTTTTTTTTTTTACCAATTTCTCAATTATTTTGCATAGATTATTTCAAAGTTTTATTTGATGTGGGATACGTTAATAAAAGGGTTAAAGAGATACATAAGATTCAAAAGAGAGAGAGAGAGGAGGAGAGAGAGAGAGGAGAGAGGAGAGAGAGAGAGAGGAGAGAGGAGAGAGAGAGAGAGAGAGGAGAGGAGGAGAGAGAGAGAGAGAAGAAGAGAGAGAGAGAGAGGGAGGGAGGGAGAGAGAGAGGAGATAGATGAGAGAGAGAGAGAGAGAGAGGAGAGAGAGAGAGAGAGAGAGAGAGAGAGAGAGAGAAGAGAGAGAGAGAGTGAATGATGTATTGAGCGAGCTTAAAATAATATAAATAAAAGCTCGTGGGTGAATCAATTCGAGTGGGTATATAAGTGAGTAAGTTGTGAATGAGTGAGTGAATGTCCTGAGTGTTGATTGATTGATTGATTGAGTGAGTGTTTTATTACTACACTAAACCGATGTTATATTTTGGAGTTAGGATGTTAGAGTTTTGCTGCACAATAAAAGGTTGTCGTGAAACCTGGTGAGGAAATAGTCGTTCGTAGATTTTGTTTGGGTTACTTTTCCAAAGATAGTTTAAATTCTTGTTTAAAAAGTCTATATATGTCATACGATTTTGTTCTGCTATAGCTAAGGAAATATGCTTTATATATGCAGAAACAATATAAAGAGAGTATGACATTAAGATAATAATAGTTGGATTGGGATAGCTTATATCCATTACCACTGTTTGCATAGAGCATAAGTTTTTGTCTATTCCACACGAAAGGAGCAAATTGTGTAATTTTAACCAATTTGCTGTTACTATCGGACATCTTATAAATAAGTGTTCGTAAGATTCTGTTAGATTACAGATGTTGCAACAAGGAGAAGAAGACATTTTCCATTTGAAACGCACTTCTTTCGACGGGATGATTTTGTGTATTAACTTGTACTTGAATTGTTTAATTCTATTGTCATACAAAGTGTCATTGAAATTATATATTAATGACCAGTCAGTCTTTTGTTTGAATAATTTATCCCAGTTATCGTGTACATAAGGTATTGGGCCCCATTTACAATCAATTGACACCTCTTTTTCTCCACAAAAGTAGGCCTAAATTTCACAAAAATATGCCTTTCATCACATTTTACATGTCACTATTTTCACAATTAAAAGGGCCCTGGTAACAAAACTGCGAGAAAAAAAACTGCTATTACATGTCTCACTTTTTTCTCTTGACTTCAACCAGAAGTCACATAACTGCACACTAGCAGTACACCAGGAGCAGAGCAGAGTCTGTGTAACCTTACTGAGAAATACCATGGTCAAGGAATGATGGTGATGTCACACTGAAATCCCATCGTTGCCACCGTTTGTAAAGAATAAATCTAAGCGTGTCACCCATCCAGACACTAACTTATGAACATTACTAAGATATGTATAGTTCTAGTAAAATCACTAAGAGATATATATAGCTAGTTAAAATTACTAAGAGATATATAGCTAGTAACGTTACTAAGATATATATAGCTAGTAACGTTACTAAGAGATATATAGCTAGTAAAAATACTAAGAAATATTTAGCTGCTGCTAGTAACGTTACTAAGATATATATAGCTAGTAACGTTACTAAGAGAGATATATATAGCTAGTACAATTTCTAAGAGATATATAGCTAGTAACGTTACTAAGATATATATAGCTAGTAAAAATACTAAGAGATATATAGCTAGTAAAAATACTAAGAAATATATAGCTGCTGCTAGTAACGTTACTAAGATATATATAGCTAGTAACGTTACTAAGAGAGATATATATAGCTAGTAAAATTTCTAAGAGATATATAGCTAGTAACGTTACTAAGATATATATAGCTAGTAAAAATACTAAGAGATATATAGCTAGTAACGTTACTAAGATATATATATAGCTAGTAACGTTACTAAGAGATATATATATATAGCTAGTAACATTTCTAAGAGATATATAGCTAGTAAAAATACTAAGATATATATAGCTAATAACGTTAATAAGAGATATATAGCTAGTAACGTTACTAAGATATATATAGCTAGTAACGTTACTAAGAGAGATATATATAGCTAGTAAAATTACTAAGAGATATATAGCTAGTAACGTTACTAAGATATATATATAGCTAGTAACGTTACTAAGAGAGATATATATAGCTAGTAAAATTTCTAAGAGATATATGGCTAGTAAAAATACTAAGATATATATAGCTAATAACGTTAATAAGAGATATATAGCTAGTAAAAATACTAAGATAAATATAGCTAGGAAAATTACTAAGAGATGTATAGCTATGTTGTTAAGTTACTAAGAGAGCTATAGCTAGTAAGATTACTCAAATATATATGGCTAGTAAAATTACTAGTCAGGTATAGCTAGTAAAGTTAATAAGAGATATATAGCTAGTCAATTTATTAAGATATATATAGCTAGTAAAATTACTAAGAGATATATAGCTTGTACAATTAATAAGACATATATAGCTAGTAACATTTCTTAGAGATATATAGCTTGTACAATTAATAAGAGATATATAGCTAGTCAAGTTATTAAGATATATATAGCTAGTCAAGTTACTAAGATATATATAGCTAGTAAAATTACTAACCGATAGATAGCTTGTACAATTAATAAGACATATATAGCTAGTAAAATTTCTTAGATATATATAGCTAGTCAAATTACTTAGAGATATGTAGCTTGAAAAAGTACTAAGATATACATAGCTAGTAAATTTTCTTAGAGATATATAGCTAGTAAATTACTTAAATAGATATAGCTTGAAAAAATACTTAGAGATGTATGGCTATGAAAGTTACTAAAATATGTATAGCTAGTAAAGTTACTAAGAGATGTATAGCTATGAAAGTTACTAAAAGATGTATAGCTAGTAAAGTAACTAAGAGATGTATAGCTAATAAAGTTACTAAGAGATATATAGCTAATAAAGTTACTAAGAGATATATAGCTAGTTAATTTAATAAGAGATATATAGCTAGTAAAATTACTAAGAGATATATAGCTAGTAAAATTACTAAGAGATGTATAGCTATGAAAGTTACTAAAAGATGTAAAGCTAGTCAAATTACTTAGAGATGTATGGCTATGAAAGTTACTAAAATATGTATAGCTAGTAAAGTTACTAAGAGAGGTATAGCTATGAAAGTTACTAAAAGATGTATAGCTAGTAAAATTACTAAGAGATGTATAGCAATGAAAGTTACTAAAAGATGAATAACAAGTAAAATTACTAAGAGATGTATAGCTACTAAAACTACTAAGAGATGTAAAGCTATGAAAGTTACTAAAGGATGTATAGCTAATGAAATTACGAAAATATGTATAGCTATGAACATTATTAAGAGATGTATAGCTAGTAAAGTTACTAAAAGATATATATAGCTAGTCAAGTTACTAAAAGATATATAGCTAGTAAAATTACTAAGATATATATAGCTTATAAAGTTACTAAGAGATGTATAACTAATGAATTTAATTAGAGATATATAGCTAGTAACGTTACTAAGATATATATAGCTAGGAACCTTTCTAAGAGATGTATAGCTAGTTACGTTACAAAGAGATATATAGCTAGTAAAAATACTAAGATATATAGAGCTTGTAAAGTTACTAAGAGATGCATAGCTATGCAAGTTACTAAAATATGTATAGCTAGTAAAATTACTAAGAGATATATAGCTGTGAAAGTTACTAAAAGATGAATAGCTAGTAAAGTTACTAAGAGATGTATAGCTCTGAAAATTACTAAGAGATGTATAGCTAGTAAAATTACTAAGAGATGTATAGCTAGTAAAATTACTAAGAGATATATAGCTAGTAACGTTACTAATATATAGCTTGGAACATTACTAAGAGATGTATAGCTAGTTACGTAACTAAGTGACATATATAGCTAGGAAAAATACTAAGATATATATAGCGAGGAAAATTGCTAATAAAAAAAATGACTACGAGATATATAGCTTGTTAAATTACTATGTCATATATAGCTAGTTAAATTTCTAAGATATATATAGCTAGTACAAATATTAAGATATATATAGCTAGGAAAATTACTAAGAGATGTCTAGCTAGTAAAATCACTTAGAGATACATAGTTAGTAAAATTACTTAAAATGTAAAGCTAGTAAAATTACTAAGAGATGTATAACTATGTAGTTAAGTTACTAAGAGATATATAGCTAGTAAAATTATTCAAAGATATATAGCTAGTAAAATTTCTAAGAGATATATAGCTAGTGAATTTAAATAATAGATATATATATATAGCTAGTAAAATTATTAAGAGATGTATAGCTAGTAAAGTTACTAAAATGTTATATAGCTAGTCAAGTTACTAACAGATGTATAGCTAGTAACGTTACTTAGATATATATAGCTAGAAAAAGTATTCTAGAGATGTATAGCTAGTAAAGTCACTAAGAGATATATAGCTAGTCAAGCTACTAAGAGATATATAGCTAGTAAAATTACAAGAGATATATAGCTAGTAAATTTAATTAGAGATATATATATAGCTAGTAAAATTATTAAGAGATGTATAGCTAGTAAAGTTACTAAAATGTTATATAGCTAGTAAATTTACTTAGAGATGTTCATGTATATAACTATATATAGAATCCTTGCCAAATGATCTAGAACTACCACTGCTCTTCCATTAGAGGGTATACCAAACCTAGTAGTACATGTACATATACATTCTGTGAAATTATATTAATTAACCTTCTCCCTCATATAGATCTTTCTGACGCCTCTGCAGCAGACGACTTTTCAAAAACATAGTGACAAAAGAAGAAATTGCTCAAAACGAGTTAAGAACATGTATGTGTGCTGAAAGTAAGAAGTTTTATCTCTTGTACAGGACCATAATGTCCTCAAGTCTTCATGTGTGTGACTAATAAGATCTAAAGACTGCTTATTATGTGATTTTAGCCTCTTTCCCAGATAAAGTAACATTTCAGCAGACAAGTTTGAGAACATTCGGTAAAAAGATGTAAATGTATGGATAATCTCTATAAATGATGACAAATATAATTTTTATATAGTGTTGAAACATCATGACAAAGGGGGAAATTGATATTTATGAGTTATTTCTTCTTTCATCATTTGTTTTCTTTAAAAGATGTCTGCTGCAGGTGTCAAAATGGGTCGAAGGTGGGAAAGTGTCAATACAAAAAATATAGCTTTGACATTTGTAAACTGATTAAGGCCGCAGAATGCTTTTAATTAAGAATTAATTATTATCAATTGATTTTAATTAATTTGAAGCAAATGCAACGGAGGAGTTTTGAAAACATTATTGAAAAAAGGAAAACTTGTCAAAATGAACATTTGATTCTGTAGCAGACTTAGAAATTATTAGGTTAAAAATGTGGAAACTATAAATGAAATAAATATTATTGAATAAAGTTGAAAACTTTGTGGCAAAAACAGAAATTTCTTTACATGCCAAACTGTTTTAAACAGTTGTCTGCTGCACAGTCGTCAGAAACCGTCTCTATGTGGGAAAGGGTTAATATAAAGCCAAGTCTTGCAATACTATTTTAATACTACGCAGGTTCAAAAGTCATAAAACACCTTTCTTGGACTTGATATGTCCCTGTAAGATTGACTTGCTGATCGGTTCAGTATCAACTTGTTTTCAACACTAATTAAGTAGACAGGGTTTTAAGACTGCATGGTTATAATTAAAACTTTTAATAGTATAAGGACCATTTCGAGGGCTTGGTGTGAAATGGTTGTTACTAAATGTTGTAATTATTTTACCAAGCTTTATCACCTCACCCTAAAGTCTTTAAAAGCGTTAAATCATTTTTCTTGGAAAACAATGGAAATGTATTGCTTGTTCTGAGCAATGGCACCTAAATTTGCATTGTTTACAAAGGTGTCAAAATTGCCCCTAAACCAGGGTTTTCAAAATAGGTTTGTAGTTACAACCGTTTCACGTCAAGCCCTTGATTTACCGTACACTCATCTCATTTTACCACAATATTGAAAAATAAGTCATATTGCATCAATCACCCTGGAGTCCCTTGACTTGTTCCTAGTCTTGAGTTCCTTCCCCTTATTACAGACTAATTTACTGCTTAAAAGACTAACTTGTTCCTAACTGTTTTGTTTAAATGGGTTGTTATTATTTATTCTAGATATGAAATATCTATAAATGTTATGTATATGCAGACCATGTATTATAATTGATAAACAATAAAGATATTCGTTTATTGTTTCCATTTTTCTATGTTTTACAAAATGTATGTGCTAGATACAACAAGACGAATGTTTGACGCAAAGCATCAAAGAAGCCGCAATATTCCGTTGCACATAAAGAAATAAAAGAAGAAAAGTACATTTAAATCCACAAACATTAGACATTTACAGAAAATTTAATCTGTAGTTAGTAATGCAGACATCGGTATTTGAAGATATACGTATTATGTAAGATATTTAACCTGACAGGGTCTGTGTTTTTAGGCAAATGAGATGGTTTAGAGTTAAACTGACCATGAAAAGTGACATAAAAGACTATTACTAAGATAACTGGACAATAGGTTATGATAACGTTCAATATGTACCAAAAACAACCAACTATTTGTATTGTATACACGCTCTGTTATGATAATCTTTTGTCAAATAATGCTGACACACAGGGTTTAACCATTTCCCACTAAAACAAATATGCAGCAGACGACTTTGAAATTATAAAGGACAAAATATAAAATAATCTCTATAATGATAGTATGATAATTGAAAAGTGTTGAAATTATTGTGTCAAATGCAGATATTGCTCATTATGTGCAATTTCTTCTTTTGCCACAATGATTTCAATGATGTTAAAGCTGATAGACTTTGAAATCACCAAGTACAAAACATAGAACATCTCTATAAATGATAGCAAGATAATTGAAAATAGTTGAAATTATTTCGGCAAATGCAGCAATTGCTCATTAGGAGCAATTCCACCTTTTGCCCCACTGACTTCAAAAGTCGTCTCCTGCAGAGGCTCAGAAAAGATATATGTCGGAAATGGCTAAAACACTAAATGGAGAAAACTAAGATCATGATGAGCAATTTCACCTTTTACAACAATTATTTAAATAGTCGTCTGTTGCAAAGGCTCAGAAAGGGTTAAAACCGTAAATGGAGAAAACCAAAGCAATACATATTTGGTCATATCCTGATTCAGTGTTAATTTAAATTGTTATTGTAGAGAGTTTCCTGTGGAGATGATTGAATGGGTATAAAAGAATGAAACGTAAAGGTGTTAGTAATTACAACACGAGTATACTGCAAAAAAACACACCAATTTCTTATATTGATTCATCAAAATTTAGAACGAGCAAACGTCCTTTTTTCGTTTCCGGTTCAAGCAATTACATCAAATAGAAAAGCGAATGAAGCAGATAATCATAATCAATGGAATGGTTTACTATTTTCTATGGTATATTTTAAGCTTGCTCGAATATAACGGATAAGCATACTGTTTAAAACACGCACTGACGTAATAATGCGAGATTTTCATTCGCTCATTTATCAGTCGCCGGACAGGAGCCGGCTACTTATATTTTGAAAAGCTTTTCAGAATTCACTTTGATGGACGAGTTGTTATTAAAGATAAATTTAATGTAAATGCCTCGAACATATTACGGTTATGATTGTTTACAAACACTTAGTTGGGATACATTTGATAAGAAATTCATGTTTCAAATGTTATAAGTTTGTATTTGATTAACCAAGTATTGCAGATTGTATAATGGTGTTTACGATTTTTTTACTCGTTCCCGATTAAACTTGCAAAATACGCTAATGTTCAAGTATCATAACATTATCACAAATAAAATAACGTCGATTTGTCTTCGTAATAGTAATTCTTCATTACTGAACGTTTTAAGTTTCAAGGAAATGTCTTTATTTGTGACGATTTAATATAATACGTGTGAAAGCTTGAGCCGAAGCACGCCTTTAGGTTACCCGTACGAACACATCATACGAGATAAAAAAAACACCGAGAATTCAGTACAATCTTACTATTTTTCACATATCAAATTTCAACCTCATAGCACTTTTTTTCGGCCATTTTTCTTCCGGTCTTACTGGACGGACAAATTACCGTGACCTATTATACGTGTGAAAGCTCGAGCCGAAGTCTCGAGCGAAGCACGCCTATACGTTACCCGTACGAACACATCATACGAGATAAAAACAATCAGAACATTCTTCAATGCCTTCTAAGTGTTGTTTTCCATCAACATCCTTGGCAATCTTACAGTCTGTTACAATCCTGACATAATACAAAATTAAACAGATATGTACACAATCAACTTGAATGCATGATTAATTTTTTTTTTTTTTCAATATGATTTTCGAATGCTGTTTGGTAACTTTCTACAATTTGCCTATTAATTTGTTTCTTGTTGGGTGACTGACAGTGCTTAATTAAGTGGTCTTGCTTTCACACGACCTAGGCTTTGCCTATTAACATATTATTTCTGAATTTATTTCTGTAATAGTAAAATGTATAGACTGTTTCTACTCTATGTTACGCTAGGAAGGAAAGAAATTGACACACGTGGAGAAAATTCTAAATAGTTATACACGCCCTGAAATAGTTAAGTCCTTACTTAGTTCGCTCAAAACAAACCAACAACGCTACTCTATGTTGTGCGTACAGGGAGACGCGTGTATTGGCAGTCGACACACAAATATACATATATACAACATATTTTTGTAATAAAAGCATAATAGCAATGTAAAAGAAATACATGTATGTACCGGTACTCAGACATCAGTTACTGCGTATGGCCGACTCGCCCAGGAACAACCAGAGATAAAATTAATAGTAAAAACTCTGGAAACCTGTGTCCACTTGTCAAATGTCATGCAATGAAATGTTGAACCCCATTTGCAGTATTAATCCTTATTTATTAATGTATGAGTATACTCATATGTATTGAACTTTAAGTTCTCTCTATGAATAACTTATTAAACATAACTGAAATAAGATAACTCTAATAACGATTTCCAAACAGAAATAAAAACATTACTCCCTTCCAAACAATATACAAGAACGAGGCTATGAATAGTTAGTTCACATCGTATTTAAAGTGTTAAAACCCATTTTGTATCATAATATTTCATAATGAACAGTATTATGAATAGTGTAGCATTAATAATGTAAGTAATGATTTTAAGATGAACACTCCAGCAGGGAAGGATAAACGAGCTTTAGAAAGTCCAGGTACGCCTTCCCCAGTTCATTAGCAAACCAAGATGGCCGATAAAAACTCTGTAACAAAGGGTTCTAAAATCCCAAGTCCCAGTACTAAACAAACATCAAATAAAGTAAATGAGTCTGGGATTGATATGCCATTCCGTATGGATCAAATGTTTGAAGTGTTAATGTCTGTAAATAAGGGCCAAGATAATTTACGCCAAATGTTTGAAAGTAAAATTGACAAATTACGTAAAGACATTTTGTCAACAATTGATGATAAAATCAAAGCGGTCAAATTCGACGTGGATTTGCAGTTCGCAACTTTGGATAATCGTATTGATATGCTTGAGCAAAACATGAGTTCGCTCACCGCCACTCACGTCAATCAAACAGTGCAAAATAACGAGGTTACCGTTATTGTATACAACATGCCAGATATCCAGAAGTCACGTGTTGTAAATTCTATTATAAAAAATCGTCTGCAAGCGAAGCAAGCAACTTTCGTGACGTATCTTGACCTACAAGAAGCATTTGATTTTCTAGATAGAAATGCGCTAGTGTACAAACTGCTATCAAATGGTATAAACGGCAACTTTTATAACGCTATTAAATCAATGTATACTGACACGCCATCTTGTATTAGGCTAAATGGTATATGTTCGGACTGGTTCGATTGTTCAGCCGGCGTCCGTCAAAGGGATAATTTGTCGCCGACAATCTTTGCCTTTTATATTAATGATTTGGCTATAGGGCTAAACAATCTTAATAAAGGTGTTGACATTGATGGTGAAAAGGTATGCTTATTTATGTATGCGGATGCCATACTGTTAATGGCAGGCTCCGAGTCTGATATGCAGGACATGCTCAATTACGTTAATGACTGGTGTTTAAAATGGCGGTTAAAGGTTAATCCTACAAAGTCTAATGTGGTACACTTTAGAAATACTGGGAAACAGAGAAGTAATTTCCAATTTCATGTTGGTGTGCGGACAGTTACAAATATCTAGGTGTAGTATTCAATGAATTTTTAGACCTTAACTTAACCGCTGAAACTTTGTCGCTCTCAGGTGGTAGGGCATTGGGTTCCGTTATCTCAAAACAAAAATCCGTTGGAGTTCAAACGTACACACAACTATATAATTCGTGTGTTGTTCCAGTAATGGACTATTGCTCATGGGTATGGGGATTTAAACCGCATAATAAAGCCGACGTCGTCCAAAATAGAGCGATTCGATATATTTTAGGTGTCCATAGGTTTACACCCACATTAGCATTGAATGGGGAAATCGGGTGGGTCCCATGTAAAACAAGACGTTGAGTTAATATCTTACGTCTATGGAATAGGTTAGTGAAGATGAATAACTCAAGAATAACAAAGAAAGTTTTCCTCTTTGATTATTCATACAATACCAAGTCTTGGTGTTCTGATGTAAAAAGTATTTTAACTTCTGTTAATATGGAGAATATTTATAGAGATAAACTCACTTGCGACGTCAACATTATTGAACGACTTCTTGTATCAAAGCACAACGAAACTTGGCTTAAGGGTATACATAACGTTGCCAAGGTCATTAAATAAAGACCAATCCACACCCGCTATTTTTGTTTGTTATATGCCGTCGTTTATACCATTTTTGGATACATTTCAAGGTCATTAACTATGGGCAATCTTTAGTAGAGAACAATCAATGATTAAACGTTTGAGAACAAGATAAATTTAACAAGAAATAACTTCAAAAAAAAGATAAACGGCGATCAATATGAGAAAACACTAAGAAATGGAACATGCGCATATTATTTGACTTGAATATCAGAAAGGTTATATGTGTTTACCAAAGGCTAATCGGTCATCTCCATCCAGCTTCAGTTTCTATAAATCGATTATCAAGGCCGAGAATACGCGACATGACTGGAGATTACGCGAGGCTCCCAAGAGGTGTATAAGTTTCAATGACGATAACTAAATGAAAACTTATCGTGTTTCAAAAATAATTAATATTTTGCTCTTAAATATTATATTTCATACGTTTTCACTAGGTTTTTTTCACTGAAATTTATTCTTAAGGAAAACAATTAAAAGTTAGTATGCAGAACATTTCATTTTAAAACTTCATCTTATTAGTGCCTCTCGTAGGATCGCCAACCTAACTATGAACCAATCAAAACGTTTCATTTCCTTTATTTCTTCGACATTATTCAATAAATACAACATTTGATTGGTCTATAATCTAAATCATTTGTTTATCATCTAGGTCTTATATCACACGTGTGGGTATGGTCATAACTATTCTCTTTACTTTAAACATATTTTATTGCTCACAAAATATGCATACATTACAAAAAATGAGATTAACAAATATACATATTATAGGCAAACGGGTCTGACAACAAGTTCCTGAAATCCCTTTTAATATTTACAAACATTCTTATAAATACGACCTCAATTCTTATAAATAGTTTATATCTAGATTTTTGGAGACAAACATATTGCGGTTAGGCAACGTCTCCGGGGTAACTGTCACATGAGCTCAACCATATCCGAAGCAAGATAAAGCTGTGCACGCCTAAAACAAACCTGCCGAAGTATTGGAAAAAGACCTACAACTGTATACATATAACCGTTCACAGGAATCTCCCGAGACCCTCGTTCGACTGGGCGGCGATAGGAAAGAGCCTCCCGGGAAACTTGAAAGACAAAATGGTGATAGGAGAGAGTCTCCCTCCTGGACCACCGTACGACAAGATGGCTATAGGAAAGAGCCTCACGGGACCCTCGAACGACAGTTGCCGATAGGAATACAGCTTCCCGGGACCCTGGAACGACATATTGCCGATACAAAAAGTGTCCCGATACCCTGAAACGACAGGTGCCGATAGGAAAAAGCCTCGTAAGACTAGGTGGCAATTGGAAAGAGCTTCCCGGGACCCTCGTAAGACTAGGCTCCGATAGGAAAGAGCCTCCTATGACCCACGAACGACTAGGTGGCGATAGGAGAGACTCCCGGGACACCCATACGAGTAGGTTGCGATATGAAAGAGCCTCCTGGGACCCTCGTAAGACTAGGCACCGATAGGAAAGAGCCTCCCGGGACCCTCGTATGACTAGGTGCCGATAGGAAAGGGTCTCCCGGGATTCCCGTACGACTAAGTGCCGATAGGAAAAAGCCTCCTGGAACCATCGTACGACGAATTGCCGATAGGAAAAAGCCTCCCGATACGCTCCTACGACTAGGTGGCGATAGGAAATAGCCTCACGGGACCCTAGTACGACTAGGTGCCGATAGGAAAGAGCCTCACGGGACACTCGTACGACTAGGTGCCGATAAGAAAAAGCCTCACGGGACCCTCGTACGACTAGGTGCCGAAAGGAAAGAGTCTCCCGAGACCCTCGTACGACATGGTGCCGATAGGAAAGAGACTCCTTGGACCCTCGAACAACTAGGTGGCGATAGAAAAAAGCCTCCATGAACCCTCGTAAGACTAGGTGCCGATAGGAAAGAGCCTCGCGGGTACCTCATACGACAATGTGCAGATAGGAAACCACCCGGGACCCTCGTACCACTAGATGCCGATAGGAAAGAGCATCATTGGACCCTCGTACGACTAGGTGCCGATAGGAAAGAGCATCATGGGACCCTCGTATGGCAAGGTGCCGATAGGAAAGAGCCTCTCGGGACCCTCGTACGACTAGGTGCCGATATGAAAGAGCCTCACGGGACCCTCGTACGACACGGTGCCGATAGGAAAGAGCCTCACGGGACCCTCGTACGATAAGGTGCCGATAGAAAAGAGCGTCATGGGACCCTCGTACGCCAATGTGCCGATAGGAAAGAGCCTCACGAGACCCTCGTACGACTATGTGCTGATAGGAAAGAGCATCACGGGACAATCGTACGACTAGGTGCCGATAAGAAAGATCCTCCCGGGACCCTCGTACGACTAGGTGCCGATAGGAAAGAGCATCAATGGACCCTCGTACGACTAGGTGGCGATAGGAAAGAGCCTCACGGGACCCTCGTACGACTAGGTGCCGATAGGAAAGAGCATCACGGGACCCTCGTACGACAAGGTGCCGATAGGTAAGAGCCTCACGGGACCGTCGTACGACACGGTGCCGATAGGAAAGAGCCTCACGGGACCGTCGTACGACACGGTGCCGATAGGAAAGAGCCTCACGGGACCCTCCTACGACAAGGTGCCTATAGGAAAGAGCCTCTTGGGACGCTCGTACGCAAATGTGCCGAAAGGAAAGAGCCTCACGAGACCCTCGTACGACTAGGTGCCGATAGGAAAGAGCCTCCCGGGACCCTCGTATGACTAGGTGCCAATAAGTATTATCAGACACAGGCTAATGTATACACCCTGGTTGCAAGGTCGTGAAAGTTCGTTTTTGCGTGAGCAGTGTTCCATGAACACCAATCTTCGGGGCTGAATGACAAGTGAAGATATGGATACTTGAGCAAAAACGTTTGCGTTCCAAAATGGGCGAACTATTTTCGTTCAATGTCCAATACTGAAAATGCATGCATGTCATTATAAATACATCTTTGCACAATTTTGTTCGGTTATTTTCTGTTTTGGAGATCAAAAGTCTGTAACCACATTCCACATACAGACTCTGTCTGAAACCTCTGCAATGTACGACTTTTTAAAACATTGTAGCAAATCGAGATTTTTTATTAAAATTTATTTAATAAATTATTATTTCATTTAAAGAAAGTTTCCATAGTTTTGCCAATTTGATTTCAAAGTCAGTCTGATGCAGATTTGATGTATATGGAAAAGGGTTAAAAGAGTAGAATTTGCTAAAAATAATCAACTCTTCCCTTTTTCAACTCTGTGTCACCATTCTACTGAATTGTTTCTATAAACTAGTATTCAACTTTGATCAATTGTCTTCAAAGCAACTGTCACAAAAACTGTCAAATTATTGCCGGGGTCATAACAAGTCTGAATCTGTTCTCCTTCAATGCTTCCCATCCATTAAGTTAATATCAACATCGAGTTGCATTATGCGAACAACGATTTGTGTGGTTTAAACCCCCTCCATACACTCAAAATAACTAATCTGTAGCAGACGAAATTGAAAACATATGAGCCGTACCAGGAGAAAACCAACAGGCTAACCCGGACAGACACTTTAAGCCTACTGTGGATTTTCTGTTTCAGGAATCATTACCCTATACCCCTTTTCCCCCTGAGATGTCGGCCCGGATAAGCCTGCGCGGACAGCGCAGGCTGATCTGAGTCGATAAATTAAGCAGAGTCCATACTGTTGATTTTCTCGTGGAACGGCTCATATACATTAATAAAAGTTTATTCGTTGGATGAAGTTGAAAACAATGTGGCGATTGGAGAATTGCTCAATTGTTTTCAAAATGTGTCAGCTGGAGATATGTCAAAATATGTTGGCTGGAGATATGTCCAAATGTGTCGGCTGCAGATATGTCAGAATGTGTCGACTGCAGATATGTCAAAATGTGTCAGCTGGAGATATGTCAAAATATGTCGGCTGCAGATATGTCAAAATGTGTCGGCTGCAGATATGTCAAAATATGTCGGCTGCAGATATGTCCAAATGTGTCAGCTGCAGATATGTCAAAATATGTCGGCTGCATATATGTCCAAATGTGTCAGCTGCAGATATGTCAAAATATGTCGGCTGCAGATATGTCAAAATGTGTCTGCTGCAGATATGTCAAAATGTGTTGGCTGGAGATAAGTCAAAATATGTCGGCTGCAGATATGTCAAAATATGTCGGCTGGAGATAATTAAAAATGTGTCTACTGGAGATAAGTCAAAATATGTCGGCTACAAATATGTCAAAATATGTCGGCTACAAATATGTCAAAATATGTCGGCTACAAATATTTCAAAATATGTCTGCTGCAGATATGTCAAAATGTGTCGGCTGGAGATAAGTCAAAATATGTCGGCTGCAGATATGTCAAAATATGTCGGCTGGAGATAATTCAAAATGTGTCGGCTACAAATATGTCAAAATATGTCTGTATGTAGGAAGATGTAAACAACGACTCGGATAGGACAGACAACTTGCTCGGACTTTTTATGGTCGTTGCACTTCATCCTGAATCTGCAAAAAATAAATACACAGATAGCTAACGTGGCCGATCATGATTAGCCTATACGAGGGGAAAGACGATACTGGTCAGTTGATAGACGATACCTATTGAATGGACCGCCTCGGTGGCAGGAGGTTGCGGGTCCGAACCCCGGTCGGGTCATACCAGAGACTATAAAAATGGTAGTAATGACTTTCCCTTCTTGGCGCTCAGGGTCGCTGAGTCAGCAATACGAATGACTAGATGATGACAGTATTAATAGACCAGTAGTACTGGTAACTGACCCAGGAAACGCCGTGATATAACTAAACAATCGTATAAAGCAGCGGAAAACATCATACAAAAAGCCCTTTCGAATGTCGTGCTGTTGTTCTTTATCTCTCAATGTGTTGGCGAGATTCCTGTTCCTTACGCCCTCGAATTATTCAACCTTAAAGAATTTATGTTTGCAAGTAAGTTTAACCATTTCCCACATACATGTGCATCCGTATGCCGCTACAGCAGACGACTTTGCTTATAATTTCTTATTATTGCTCACTGAGTATTTATTTGAGTACTCACAATATAGGGTTTGTTTGAGAAATAAGAGATATAATGAGAGGACAATACCTGTCCTCGCCCCCTTTTCTAGACCTCTATTAAGTATAATGTAAAACGACAAATGAGCCGTTCCGCGAGAAAAACAAAAGAGTGGACCTTGCGTAAAGTTTCGACCCGGATCAGCCTTAACATGCTGCGCAGGCTTACCCGGATAGACACTTTTCGTTTCCTGTGGATTTTCTGTTTCAGGAATCATTACTCTACACCTCTATGCCCCTGAGACAGAATGTGTCAACCCTGATCAGTCTGCGCAGAGGCCGTCATGTTTGTTTTCTCGCGGGACGGCTCAAATCAGGGTTAAACCGGTCAACTGTGGACGGATGTCTCTATTTAAGCGGACGGTTCAAGCTGATTCTCCATCAGACAGCATTTCGAGTTACATGTACCTGGACAACAGTAACCTAACTACCTCGTCTACATTCAACCAACACTGCATTTTCGAAGTAAGTTTACTAAATGTTATCACTTAAAACGTTATTTTGTTAGTATTTAGCATAGGTATGAATTGTTGCATTTGTAAAAGAAATGTTTGCGTAATTCTAATAACTTTTGTTGGGTAAATTATTTATTTATGTATTCTTTTCTAACATTGTGGGTTATTTAATTAATACATTTTTATTTCATTTATACTATTTATAACGCTGTATCACGAACAAGAAAATGATAAAGAAAATCCATGGTCACTTTACTTGAATGTAAATGGTATATTTATTTATCTAATGAATAATTATTTAATTGATTGATTAATGTGTGTATTGTATTTACGGCACGGCTCAATTATCTTATTTTGACCAGCGACCCATCTAGTTACTCACGGATCATTCTTATGAAGATATTAGCCATCTGCTTTTGTCATGTCCTTCATATATAGATGTCAAATTAAATACATTTAAATGTACCGTAATGAACATCCATCAATGCGAAAATAAAATCGCAGTAGAAATTAGATTAAAGATACTTAAATGTTAACCTCGATCCTCTTTATTCAGCCTCTTTATCATATCACATTTTGCCTTTTCACTTTTTTCATTCACTGATTGTTTTATCATTTTTTTTCTTTTCCCATTTCAAACCGACGTGTCTGTATATGTGTTATACGTATTTATTTTTGTCAACCTTTTCCCATATAAAATAAATCTGCTTTATTCTGTCTTTTTAACCCTTTCCCTCATATAGACGCTTTCTGACGCCTTTGTAGCAGACGGCTTTTTGAAAACATAGTGACTAAAGAAGAAATTGCTCAAAACGAGCAATTTATCCTTTTGACACAATGTTTTCCTCTTTTAGTCATAGGTTATCCATTCAATTATAGAGATATTCTATGTTTTGACAACATATGTTCAAAGTCGTCTGCTGCAGAATTGGCGTATGAGGGAAAGGGTTAAAGTTATACTAGGAACATTATAATAGGAAAATTATGTTTCAGTAGCGATATTTTCCTCTCAGAGCTCTGAAAAAAAAAGACATTTGAACCACGAGAAAACCAACATTGTTGATTCTGCCTAAGCATGCCGCCCAGGCTTATTCGGATTTGCACTTTTCGCCTCCTGTGGATTTTCTGTTTCATGAATCATTACTCTATACCTCTATCCCCTGAGACGGAATGTGTCGGCCCGGATCAGTCTGCGCAGGATGATATGGGTCGATACATTACGCAGAGGCCATAATGTTGGTTTTCTCGCGGACGGGTCATTTCTCTTGACCATCGGAGCTCTCGTGAGATATCAATTCTTCCACGTTTGCAACTGCAACATATTATTACGTATAAATGACACACCACATAACTTTATTTAACTAAGGCTATGTCACAGGGAACATACAGGACTACACACCACATAACTTTATAACTAAGGCTATGTCACAGGGAATATAAAGGACTACACACCAAATAACTTTATAACTAAGGCTATGTCACAGGGAA
Source organism: Serripes groenlandicus (assembly GCA_031761405.1). Taxonomy (NCBI): domain Eukaryota; kingdom Metazoa; phylum Mollusca; class Bivalvia; order Cardiida; family Cardiidae; genus Serripes; species Serripes groenlandicus. Next base: position 12,194,669 of record JASEVX010000008.1, read on the forward strand.
CATACAGGACTACACACCACATAACTTTATAACTAAGGCTATATCACAGGGAATATAAAGGACTACACACCAAATAACTTTATAACTAAGGCTATGTCACAGGGAACATACAGGACTACACACCACATAACTTTATTTAACTAAGGCTATGTCACAGGGAACTTTATTTAACGAAGGCTATGTTACAGGGAACATACAGGACTACACACCACATAACTTTATTTAACTAAGGCTATGTCACAGGGAACTTTATTTAACGAAGGCTATGTTACAGGGAACATACAGGACTACACACCACATAACTTTATTTAACGAAGGCTATGTCACGATGTTACGGGTCTTGTGATCAATGACGTCACTTTGTCTGTTTTGTGTTATAATTATGCTATTCTGAGAATGTCGATCGCAATTCCCCTTGTCCTGTAAACAACCATGATAATAAATTATGCATTACAAAACATCTCATTCATCTCAAATCTTAAAAAAGGTTGTATTGTTCTTAAACACGTAAAACTTAGCTCCGCACTATTTGGGATAAGATACAGATGTGAAGTAGACAGAATGGTTCTGCAGGGCTGTCAACTATCTTCTTGTCAGAGACAATCAGTCTTACATGTGAGCCGTCTCGCGAGAAAACCAACATTATGGCCTCTGCCTAATGTATCGATCCAGATCAGCCGGAGCAGTCCGCGCGGACTGATCTGGGTCGACACATTCCGTCCCAGGGGGATAGAGGTATAGAGTAAGGGTTCCTGAAACATAAAATCCACAGGAGGCGAAAAGTGTATATCCGGGTAAGCATGCGCGGCATGCTCAGGCTGATCCGGATCCACAATGTTGGTTTTCTCGCGGGACTGCTCATGTTTGTTCTGTTTATAAATCATAGATGATATTCACGATATTGGTGTGTACTATATACTCATTAAATGTGGACATATAAATATATGGGAAAGTCACTTGTTTCCAAACCATAAATGGCTCCAACTAAACGTTAAGCAGAAACTCTCTGACTTGTTCATAAACGAATGGCTCTCAATATTGAACACCTCAAATAAATGTCAACATTACAGAATATTCAAAAACACGTTAGGTTATGAAACGTTTTTGATAAATACACCCCATACATTTTTGAAATATATAATAAAATTCCGTACTAGAAATAACCGATTACCAGTTGAAATATCAAGCTGAAACAGAAATAACACTCAGTCTGAGAAATGTCCTTTGTGTAACCTTAATAACTCGTTTGGGGATGAGTTTCATTACTTATTAGAATGTAATTCCGTTAATTCGAAAAGGAAAAGATTTATTGATAATATGTTTAACAAACGTCCGATCATCCATTTTTTTAAAAGCTTCATGAATATTAACATTTTAAATTTTGTGAAATATCGCAAATTTTGTACATTCATAAAAACAATCATAAATAATTTTGAGAGCTAAACTGATTTCATTTGGGTAATTCCTCTTTTCAGGTACTTTATTTGATTCTCCCGTCTATATTGTATTGTTAAATATGCTACAGTTTGTGTTGTGTACGCCTTGTTTATATATATTTATTATTATGCTATGTTTATATTTCTCATATTGTCATGTATACATGAACTGAGATTATAATTAATAAAACTTGTTTATAAATCAGAGATGATGTTCACGATATTGGTGTGTGCTGCAGCTTTGTCCAGCGCAGCTTTGGCTGGATCGATCGTTAGCACAAACGCAGCGTGTAAGTTGACACTTTATCTATTTAGTAGAATTTAAACAAAATACATGCTATTAGAAATTGGGTTGTATGATAAATCTACTTTCGAAAGAAAAGGGAACATGGAAATTCAAATAACCGAACCAACTGACAGATTACCAAAGATATGTTGTTATATTATCATTTACATTTTTTAAATATTTCAGCAAGTTATGTACTAAATTATTGATCATGTGACATGTGAACATCACACATACACATACACATTGGGGAAAACAATCAAGTTTCATTAATAATCGCGCGGTCCTCTTGTCCTTTCTTTTGATAGTTTACAATGTTTTCAAGTATTTATCAAAAACATCAGAGACATATGTGTTTATATGTCTCTGAATACATCATGTAATAGTATTAAAGTTGATATTTTGCAATTAATACACCATGTGATATTATTATATTTCATATTTTACGACGTAAACATTTATTAAATACACCATGTAAAAGTATATGAGCCGTCCCGCAAGAAAACCAACATTGTGCGTAGATTATCGATCCGGATCAGCCTAAGCATGCCGCGCAGGCGAACCCGGACAGACACTTTTCTCCACCTGTAGATTTTCTGTTTTAGGAAGCATTACTCTATACCTATAATCCTACGACGGAATGTGTCAGCACGGATAAGCCTGCGCATGCGGATCTGGGTCGATACATTACACAGAGACCACAATGTTGGTTTTCTCGTAGGACGGCTCATATTGTATTTGATATATTTACAGCAATCGTGTGTGGCACAGACTTATCGATCAACATAACGATATCGCTTTCGGACACAACCTACTTTGTAAGTTACGATAGCTATACGTTAACCCTTTTCCACATAAAGACAATATCTTAATGACGTAAACTTCATAGTTTCTAGTCAAACAACATATTTATATATACAATACAAAAAACAACATATGATTAATAACAATAAACATGAAATGTACACAAGCTCGAATGTTTATCATTCAAAATAGAAGAATAATAAAAAAGAAAAAGAAAATAGGGAAAAAAAAAATAGAAAAATACTTAACGTTATATTTATATATATATATATATAATACAAAAAAACCATATGATTAATTACAATAAACATGCACTATACACAATATCGAATGTTTATTCTTCAAAATAGAAGAAAATAAAAAAGAAAAAGAAAATAGGGAGAAAAAAATAGAAAAATTCTTCCTCCATACGGGTTTATGTCAAAACCCATATGGTTCATTTTTGTGGCGATTGATTTAACAATCGCCACAATGCTAACAGAAACAACAACAACAATTTACATAGTCAGTTTTGAAAAGCCCGTTGACTTTTTATTCCTTACTGCAAACCAATTTACCTACATCCGTTAAACGGCCAAATATATAGTTCCATCAGTGATGCAGAGACACGATTAATAATAATCATGTCAGTGCTACTTTGGTACCGGATTGATACTAAGATTTGAGATTTATTGAGATAATATCTACATAGAGTTAAATTATGTAAATATTATCTTTCTTCATGTTTGGGCAGATAATAAATATCAATGCGTGTTCTATCTGCCTTGCAAAAATCTCTCAACTCATGGCTTCTTGAATGTCCAAAAGGTTCTATAAATAGCTCGAGTCTTGTTATCGATTGTTCTTAAATCCCAACATTATATACGCTTTATTTTGTAGTTGTTGTAATATACAAAAGCGTCTAGATGATGAGACTGGTTTACAAAGGTTTAATTGACACGATGTCAGTGTGTACACAAGTTATACACGTTCGAGTGCATCCCCCTGAGTCTCTGTACGTTCTAGAGTCTATAAGTAATCAATACTGAAAGTGTAGCCTAATTTAGATGGAGATCGAGCATTATCATAGTATCAACTGAACAGTTTGGCAAATAGAGAAATTGTGCTTTATAAGCATTTTTTGTGTTTGTTTTTGCTCTCAATTTTTTCAAAGCAGTTTAACTTTTCTAGGGAGAAAACAGACCTGTTCAATATCGGACATCATTGAAACAAACACCAAACTAATGGATACGGCTTTCTCTCCTTTCTATGATAATTTAGTCATTTCTAAAGTGTACACAATATTTTATCTTAATATGGCCTAGCGACCTGGTGATGAACACATCATGACCAATTTTAGAACGTAACTTAAAAATCTCCAGACAACATTCTGGCAAATTAACATTATTCTACTGTCAAGACATGCAGCTTTTCTCAAATTTACCCGCACCAGAGTGCACTATTATTGACAATCGAAAGGCCTAACCCGAGATACTGCTTGTTACTTTGCAGGATTTTCTATACGATCGCCACTACAGGGCCATTGGCGCTTTGATTGTCTTAGTAGTCAAAACCCATATGGTTAAAACAAACAGGGTAGTCAAAACCCATACGATAGAAAATGCAGGGTAGTCAAGATGACCCATATGGTTGAAAATGCAGAGTAGTCAAAACCCATATGATCGTAAAAACCACAATGATTGGTATTAATTCAGTCACAGATGATAATTGCTTTATCAAGCTCAATAAGTTAAAAACATATATATATTAAAGAGCAAGTTTGGTTAAGTTTTTTTATTTGTGGAATCAATCAGTTTTGTAAAGTTGAATACATTTGGTAAATTAACGTAGTATCTTTCTATGTATTTGTTCCTTATTTGGGTAAAAAATGGACAAATTATAACAAAGTGGTATTCATCTTTTAAATCGTGTAAAGTACAAAGCTCATAGAGAAGTTTACGTTTACCTTTATTACAAGTGGTGAACTCCATTTTGAATTATGAAAACCATGAATTATTAAGAAACCAAACGACATTTGGTTACACTATTGTAACAGTTTGAAAAATTGCAAATGAATGAGAAAAATTTGTATAGAGTTACAAACTGCAGGAATAGTTAATGTAGATCTTCAATTATTGAAAGCGGTAAACTAAGAATACAGAATACAGAATTGTATTTGTTATACGTAAATACAATACTTTTAACAATTTTTCAAATCGGTAAACAAAGTACATCTTACGATAGTATATCATAATAATTATACTTAGCACAATCAATAAGTGTGATAAACAGATGGATTAAAACAATATAACTAATTGTTATTATCTAAAGAAATTTTCACTTTAAGGCAATTATCGCCTGATTTCATTTATCACCTGTGACTGAATTAGTACCAATCACTCGGCATTACTTATCGTATGGGTTTTGACTACCCTGTTTTTTTCTTTCGTATTGGTTTTAACTACACTATTTTTTTCTATCGTATGGGTTTTGACTACCCTGTTTTTTTTAACCATATGGGTTTTGACTTCTATGACAAAAATGTACCATATGGGTTTTGAATAACCTGTTTTTTTTTCTATCGTATGGGTTTTGACTAGCCTATTTTTTTAACCATATGGGTTTTGGACTTCTATAACAAAAATGTACCATATGGGTTTTGAATGTCACCTCCCCCTCAATACCACTAATCATTTATAGAACAGTAGCACTTCAATTGTTTCGCTGGACCTCCACATACAGACGATGTCTGAAAGCTCGATGCCTCAGAAAGGTGAAATGTCTGTGTATTTGCGTGTACGGTATTGGTTTATGGCTGTGTCGTCTCAGCGATGTATTAATCAGCTGATCCCACCGTTTATGACGTGATAACGGAAATGGCTGAGTATATTGTTTTTTGTACAATTTGAGAGATGTTATGAATTACAGTATATGATTGTGATATCTATTCGACTTTCAATCAGCACAATAACAATTAAGACAGCAAAATACATTAAAGAAGTAATGGAATTAACAAATATTATATTCTTATACAATAACCGTATGCATTATCTTTCATTATAATGCGTATCTGGACACATTACACAATAATGTTTCTGTGTTTAAACTTTATATACGACGTAAAACCTTGCAAAGAAGGAAGTCGATATCGTTTACGAAAACAAGGCTTGACAACGGATCCTTCCGCCAATACTGAGCATGTTTACATGTATGTGACTCGGGTGTCTCCGGCCATCTCACGGAAGTACCCGAATTTCGTTTAACATGCAAAATTATCTACTGAATCAAAAGCATAATTATATATTTTTCCAGAAGCATGTTTTCAACAAATACTGCGTAATTACGAAATTATTCACTTATGAAATTTGCCTATTTTGAGTTTTCAATGAGAATTGGTGAACTATTTTACAGTGCGCACACTTTTATTTGGCGACTGTACGGTCAACATCCGTTAACAACGTTTCGACCGCAAAAGTCCGGTTCACAATTGGACCCGACTAAAAATCAGACTTTTTAAAAATAGGTTACAAACTTTCCAAAGCACGTTTAAATCGTATCACCTCGTGTGTGTAGTGGTAGAGCGTCCGCCTCGGTGGTGTAATGGTAGAGCGTCCGCCTCGGTGGTGTAGTGGTAGAGCGTCCGCCTCGGTGGTTTAGTGGTAGAGCGTCCGCCTCGATGGTGTAGTGGTAGCGCGTCCGCCTCGGTGGTGTAGTGGTAGAGCACCCGCCTCGGTGGTGTAGTGGTAGAGCGTCCGCCTCGGATGCGGGAGGTCGAGGATTGGATCCCCGCTCGAGTCATACCAGCATTACGACTAGTTGGCGTGAGAATTAATGCACCAGTAGTACTGGTAAGGCCAAGAGTTCCGGTCAATGTTAATTAATGAACTCGTTTCTTCCAGAACAAAACCGTTCGTGCGCTCAGCCCATGCAGCGGAACATATGGACCAATTGGGAACACTGCAGAGGTTGTGACGATCGAGTATTGTCAAGGATGGACTTCCTTCGTTATTGTAAGTAATGCCTTCCTAGATTGAAATCAATGCAAGTTTAATTACAAATCGTCACTTTCCAGCTTAAAGACGCAGCAGATGTCTTTAAACAAGGGTGTCAAAAGGTGAAATTGCTCACTGTGCGCACGCAACTTCCTCAAATGTTTTCAACTGTTTAACAAAAATAGCCTTTCTTTTTTTTTATATATATATTTTCAAAGTCGTCTGCAGATTTGTTGTGGTATCGAATCCACCAAATATAACATTTGATTCGTCAATCTGCTAACGTTAGCTGACCTCAGTTCTGTGAAACAACGAATGCCTTCGATATTGTAAGTAGTGCCTTCCTAGTTTGAAATCAATGCAAGTTTAATTACAAATCGTCAAGTTTACCGTTAATTCATTAACACTTTCCAGCTTAAAGACGCAGCAGATGTCTTTAAACAAAGGTGTCAAAAGGTGAAATTGCTCACTGTGCGCACGCAACTTCCTCAAATGTTTTCAACTGTTTAAACAAATAGCCTTTCTTTTTTTTATATATATTTTTTCAAAGTCGTCTGCAGATTTGTTGTGTGTGGTAAAGGCTTAACGGTAGCGAATCCACCAAATATAATATTTGATTCGTCAATCTGCTAACGTTAGCTGACCTCAGTTTTGACTGATCAGCAAATCTTACTACTTACCATGTATTAGTGAAATCTAGTTTATTATTGAAACGTATTTAATCGGATATATTATTTTAAGTAATTGATCGATCCAATACACAGCGTGCTATATCATTTATGATGTATCTTTAAACCTTGACCTTAGATTGGCAAAGTAGCAATGCTAGGGGAAATTATTATTGCCAATTAAAATTGCAATTGTTTAAAATAATGATATGAAATATTTTAAAATGAAATACATTGTACTTATGTTTTAAGCATTTCTTTTATCAATTATCGCATTTGCGAATATATTATAAATATGTACCTCTAAGATCATCATATCCGATTCGGAAGAATCTTGAACCAGCGAATGAAGTTTTGGGCTTCATTATGCAGCAATATTTGTATTTGTTTTATATAGTTATAAAATATATAATATTAAGTGAAGGCCTTAATTGTAAAAATGTATTTTAACATCTACACATTGTATATGCATGTCGTCATAACGTAAATTCTTCACGAAATAAACCATTGTCATAATTCTGCAATTTTACCGTTTATAATTATTAATTTATTAAAATCATTATTATCACATAAAACCCCTCCCTCTCTGGGAGTGTCAAATTACCATTACATAAATATCATATGACACTACTAGTTTGGTTTCCAGTCTACCGCTCAAGTCTTTGTTACAAAACCGGCACATTTCATGTACATTCTTTTTCGAAATACGCCTCATTCGTGTTTATTTAATTTGACATTTAATAAACTCGTTAACTACGCTGAATATGCCGCTCGCTAATAGGCTCGCGATATATCATCTTCGTAACTCGTTTATTAGTGATAATAAATAAACACTCATGACATATCCTCTATTTATTATTATTATCATTATTATCCTTATCATTATTATTATTATCATTATTATTATTATTATTAATGATAATAGTATTAATGATAATATTATTGCAATAATTATTCGACATTGATTGATTAAACAAAACATATTTTGCAGGACACAGAGTACAAGTTTTTATTCCAAGCTGATGCTAACTACTGGTCGGATTCAGACCTACTTATTGGTACGTATATTTGTGTTGCCATTGCACATTGAACTGTTACATGTTGTAAACTAAATAACTACTATTTTTAAGTATTTTGTATGGCCCGGCCGGGGATCGAACCCGCGACCTCCCGCACCTCGAGCAGAAAGCTGTGTCTGGCAATAAAAGTTATCATTGCGTATGATTGCCTTGAATGGTGAGTGTGTGCATATAAATTCACATTCCACCTATAGGTTATATCCCTTTCAGCGCCGAATTTTCATTAAATAGACTCTACAGAGTTAACATAAAACATACAAGAAACTAAACGCGTATCCATCCTAGTTTTTCGCCACTGGTGTTAGTTCCCTACCGATCGGAGACCGTTTGGGGACTATATGTTTGCTTGCGTCCGTCAGTCCGTCTGCCAGTCCGTCTGTCAGTCCGTCTGTCCGTCCGTCTGTCAGTCCGTCTGTCAGTCCGTATGTCAGCCCGTCTGTCCGTCCGTCTGTCAGTCCTTCTTTCAGTCCGTCCGACATTTATCGTCCGGACTGTATCTTCCACATGCTTGAATGGATTTTGATATTGCTTCACACAATTATTCTCCTTAACAAGTTGATGTGTCATACACATCACCTAGCCATGTACTCCCATGGTCAAGGTCACAATTTTGGCTCAACAATTGTCCGTCCGCAGTTTCGTGTTCGGGCTGTATCTTCCACATGCTTGAATAGATTTTGATACTAATACACAATAATTCTCCATAACGAGATGATGTGTCATGCACATCACCGAGCCACCTACTTTCAAGGTCAATGTTACAGTTTGTCCGTCTGTCAGTCTGTCCGAAATTCTTAGTCCGGACTGTATCTTCCACATGCCTTAATGGATTTAGATATTATTTCACACAATTATTCTCCATAACAAGATGTTGTGTCATACACATAACCCAGATACCTACTCCCAAGCTCAATTATACAATGCGGTCTCAAACATTCTCAGGCTTTTCTGACGTGTCCTGGCTGTGTCTTCCTCATGCTTGAATGAATTTTGATATAACCTCACACAATTATTCTTCACAGTAAGATGATGTCTAATGCACAATAACCCGCCACTTACTCCCAATGTCAATTTCAGACTTTAAGACTTTGTTTATTAATGGGCTTAACTCTAAAGTGAATAATTTTAAAGAATAATGTGCCCCTTTTTTTTTCCGGAAGGGTACTTTTGTATTGCTTGAAATACTAGATTAACTTGTCCTAATATAATACGAAACCGGAGAGACACTCGACCCCGAAATGCAATAAACGGCTGAAGAATATATTATATTATAATTTCAAACTATGTATATAGTATGGAGGGTGTTGGTCGTGTCCGAGTGCTAATGGGAATTGTCATTGTTCTATATATTTAATCTTATATGTATATCAATATAAAATAATGTTTAATAAATCCAACCGGTTTCTCCGGTGAATGAGTCTTCAGGTACAATCATGGTGGCAAAAATAGAGGAATTGCTATTGCAATTAATCCACAGTTTGTTTTGGTTGATTGATCGATGTATTGAATGGTGTACTGTTCGATTTATTGGTTCATTGATTGATTGTTTTTGGATTTGCAGCAGTAACATGTGTAGCTGATACAACAGACCAGGTCTTCAACCAGACACTAGGAGTCACGTGCGTATACTTTATTTCTTAGTTATAAGTACCAGTCAAGTAAATTGAAAAGGTTTTTAAATATACTACACATTATCATGAGTTTTTAAATATATTACACATTATCATGAGTTTACATAAGTCAACAGTTAGAAAAGTCCTGGTTGCAAATTCTGTTTCCGCCTACAGTTAGAAAAGTCCTGGTTACAAATTCTGTTTCCGCCTACAGTAAGAAAAGTCCTGGTTGCAAATTATGTTTCCGCCTACAGTTAGAAAAATCCTGGTTGCAAATTGTGTTTCCGCCTACAGTTAGAAAAGTCCTGGTTGCAAATTCTGTTTCCGCCTACAGTTAGAAAAGTCCTGGTTGCAAATTCTGTTTCCGGCTACAGTTAGAAAAGTCCTGGTTGCAAATTCTGTTTCCGCATACAGTTAGAAAAATCCTGGTTACAAATTCTGTTTCCGCCTACAGTTAGAAAAGTCCTGATTGCAAATTCTGTTTCCGCCTACAGTTAGAAATGTCGTGGTTGTTACTTCCGTTCCGCCTACAGTTAGAAAAGACGTGATTGTTACTTCCGTTCCGCCTACTATTGGAAATGACATGATTGTTACTTCTGTTCGGCCTACAGTTAGAAAAGTCGTGATTGTTACTTTGGTTCCGCCTACAGTTAGAAAAGACGTGGTTGTAACTCCTGTTTCCGCCTACAATTAGAACATTCGTGGTTGTTACTTTTGATCGGCCTACATATACAAAGTCATGGTTGTTACTTCTGTTCCACCTACAGATACAAAAGTCGTGGTTATTACTTCTGTTCCACTAAAGTTACAAAAGTCGTGGTTGTTACTTCTGTTCCGCCTACAGTTAGAAAAGTCGTGGTTGTAACTCCTGTTACCGCCTACAGTTAGAAAAGTCGTGGCTGTTGCTTCTGTTTCCGCCTACAGTTAGAAAAGTCGTAGTTGTAACTTCTGTTTCCACCTACAGTTACAAAAGTCGTGGTTGTTGCTTCTGTTTTCGCTTATAGTTAGAATTTTTTTTGTTTAAACTTCTGACGAAACGACAACCATAGCCCATTGTTTCACATATTACTTTTAACCCATATCGTGATGTATGCGACTTTAAACGTCATTTCGTTAACGTAATTTACGCGAATTCAAAAAACACCATTTGCATAAACTCGACTTTAAAGTTTGCTCTTCCACCCACATAAACATGATTTTAAACACCATTAACTTACCCTGACAGACACATTTCGCCTCCTGTGGATTTTCTGTTTTAGGAATCATTATTTTATATCCCAATACCCCTGAGACGGAATGTGTCGGCCCGCATTGGCCTGCGCGGATTGCGTAGGTTGATCTGGGTCGATACATTACGCAAAGTCCATAATGTTGGTTTTCTCGTGTAACGGCTCATTTATTTATACCTGTAAGGGACTCGGTATACCTCTTTGGTTTACCTAGAGGACAGCTCAATTTAACCCAATCATCCTTATTTCAGACCGGATACTGCTGATGCATCCATAACAGACGTCCTAGTCCCAGTTATCACCCTAAGTACATTTGATGGTGATGATGGGACCACTCCACTATCTTTCGCCTCTGTTGGAGACAATGTACAAGTTGCTGTCAATCTCGACGCGGATTATAGTAAGTATAAGAGGCGTCCTCTAACTACAGGCGTCCGAATGATCATTTGAGAAAAATAACCACTGGGAAAATACCGCACAAGACCTCGTTAAGATAATACAAATAGTCTCTCTATATGATCATATGATGAAATAATACTAACAGTAATGTAACCGTATGAGAAAATTAGGTAGATCCCAAACAGGACCGTGTTACTATAAATAGCATTTCTATATGGTATTAATAAATATATTATTATTAGTTTACTAAATGAACCATATAGAGGCTATTTATAGTAACACGATCCTCTTTGGGATTGCCCAAATACTCTCATACGAAATATTTACGGTCGTTATTATTATAGCATATGGACACTATAGAGAGGAATTGTGTGTTTTTTCCCAATGTTTTATCAGATGAAAACTCGGATGCCTGTGCTCTAACTTACCATGTGAGCCCGGTGTTAATCCAGATCGACGTACACAGCTGTCACAGACGGTTTGTTGATTCGCCTGCCAAACAAGGAATGGATGTACATGAAGGTTCTTCCTACATTTGTCACAAACACGTTACGGTTGACTCGCCTATCTATCATTGGTTAAATATATAAATAGATCCCAATCAATTTGTATCCGTCACCAATCGCTTTCAGTGTTACTATAAGTGTTGCCAGTTTAGCTGCTGTCCGTCCGCCTTTCCGTGTGAAAGAATATCCGGAGTGTCCGATTAATAGGAAGGCTTCTTTAGCTACTATCATGACATTTGGCATTTTTACTCTGGTAATACAGATTCCATGCACATAATACAATCCGAGCAAGTATGAGCAATATCTTTTTGTTTCACAATGTTTAAAAAAAGTCGACTGATGCGAAGGCGTCAAAATGTGTGGGAAGTATTTAACCTTGTATCTGGGTAGAGGGTCGAACGGAGTGTTTATGAAGAACATCGTCTGTATACATTCAAATATTATAAATCCGAATGATGCAACAATTCGTACAGTATGCATGTAACCTTAATGGCAGTTGGGCCATTGCACGCGTATGCGCAGACGGCAGTTTATATACTGTATGCGTCTGCATAGCTGTCTCTCAAGTTAGAAAACCAACATTGTGGACTCTGCGTAAAGTATCGATCCGAATCAGCCTGAGCATGCCGTGTCGGCTAATCCGGTTAGACACTTTTCGCCTCCTGTGGATTTTCTGTTTCTGGAACCAATACTCTATATATATTTATCCCCCTGAGAAGGATTAGCGCGGATTAGCCTGCGCGGACTGCGCATGCTCATCGGAGTCCGTAATGTTGGTTTTCTCGTGGAACGGCTCATATTCATGATTAACATGAAGCCTTCATTGCTCAATTTGAATTTTTATTTTTTTAATTTTCAGTCGATTTTGGTTTCATTGTCAACCGGGTTACAGCCATCTCCGGGGCCACCTCACTCGTTGTCGTGGATAATACGTAAGTAGTATTTTACGTATATAACACGATTTATCCTGTGTTTTTTATATGCTTAACGCCGTTTTTCACATTATTTTAGTCATTTTACTGCCTTTTCTAAGTACTTTACCGATAATACTGGTATTATGTATCCTGACATCGATTGGTAATATTTACTGAATAAAGTTACAAACATTGTGGCAAAAGGAGAAATGGCTCGTTTTGGGCAATTTATTTATTTGTCACAATGTTTTCAAAAGTCATCTGCTGCTGAGGCGTCATAAATCGTCTGTATGTGGAAAAGGGTAAAGCAAATGTATAAGACTCTAATCAGAATTTCAGTACATAGCCCACTAATACAATGGTCTCTCTAAAATTAAAAAAAGAAGCTTTAGTTGATTTTTACCCTTCTCCACCGGCTGAGATGTTTGGACACATCTG
>JASEVX010000008.1:12213011-12255360 GCA_031761405.1 Serripes groenlandicus
AAGAATGTATTAGAAAAGTAGCGACACTGATAGAAACCTAAGAATGTATTAGAAAAGTAGCGACACTGATAGAAAACTAAGAATGTATTAGAAAAGTAGCGACACTGATTTAAAATCTTACAATTAATTAATGTGAGTAACGTGCAGTAAATGTGATCTTCGTTCACCTTAGTAATAATGAAGACAGAAACAATTTCAGTCATTTTACGTGATTTAACCAAGTAGTTTCAACTTAGATTTAATTCAAATTGCTATCATTTTATGTTTGTGTTATGACCCGGCGTCGAGGTTCAAACCCGCGACCTACCGCACCCGATGGGGACACTCTAACAATACACCACCAAGATAATTGAGCCGTCCCGAGATAAAATCAACATTATCGACTCTGCGTAATGTATCGACACAGATCAGCATGCGCAAGCTAATCCGGATCGACACATTCCGTCTCAGGGATATAGAGGTATAGAGTAATGATTCCTGAAACAGAAAATCCACAGGAGGCGAAATTTTTGTGAAAGGGTTAATGTCAGCCGAGAATCAATTTCAATTCGACGTGTTTCTCGAGGTATAGGTTATACCGTTGTAGGAAGAATTCAATTGATATAACGGCGACAGTAGACTGATCCAAGATTGTTATTGATATCACAGCGACAGTATACTGATCCAAGGTTTTCATTTATAGCACAGCGACAGTATACTAATCCAAGGTTTTCATTGATATCACAGCGACAGTATACTGATCCAAGGTATTCATTGATATCATAAAGACAGTATACTGATCCAAGGTTTTCATTGATATCATATAGAGAGTATACTAATCCAAGGTTTTCATTGATAGCACAGCGACAGTAAACTGATCTAAGGTTTTCATTCCTATCATATAGACAGTATACTGATCCAATGTTTTCATTGTTAGCACGGCGACAGTATACTGATCCAAGATTTTCATTGATATCACGGCGACAGTATACTGATCCAAGATTTTCATTGATAGCACGGCGACAGTATACTGATCCAAGGTTGTGATTGATATCACAGCGACAGTAAACTGATCCAAGGTTTTGATTGATAGCACGGCGACAGTATACTGATCCAAGGTTTTGATTGATATCACAGCGACAGTATATTGATCCAAGGTTTTGATTGATATCACTGTGACAGTATACTGATCCAATGTTTTCATTGATATCACAGTGACCGTATATTGACCAGTATATTGATCCAAGGTTTTCATTGATATCACAGTGACCGTATATTGATCCAAGGTTTTCATTGTTTTCATTGATATCACTGTGACAGTATACTGATCCAAGATCCCATTGATATCACTGTGACAGTATATACTAATCAAAGGTTTTCATTGATAGCACAGCGACGGTAAACTGATCTAAGGTTTTCATTCCTATCATATAGACAGTATACTGATCCAATGTTTTCATTGTTAGCACGGCGACAGTATACTGATCCAAGATTTTCATTGATATCACGGCGACAGTATACTGATCCAAGATTTTCATTGATAGCACGGCGACAGTATACTGATCCAAGGTTTTGATTGATATCACAGCGACAGTAAACTGATCCAAGGTTTTGATTGATAGCACGGCGACAGTATACTGATCCAAGGTTTTGATTGATATCACAGCGACAGTATATTGATCCACGGTTTTGATTGATATCACTGTGACAGTATACTGATCCAATGTTTTCATTGATATCACAGTGACCGTATATTGACCAGTATATTGATCCAAGGTTTTCATTGAAATCACAGTGACCGTATATTGATCCAATGTTTTCATTGTTTTCATTGATATCACTGTGACAGTATACTGATCCAAGATCCCATTGATATCACTGTGACAGTATATACTAATCAAAGGTTTTCATTGATATCACTGTGACAGTATACTGATCCAGGATGACATTGATATCAGGGTGACGGTATACTGATCCAGGATTCCATTGATATCACGTTGACAGTATACTGATCCAAGATACCATTGATATCACGGTGACAGTATACTGATCCAATATACCATTGATATCAGGGTGACAGTATACTGATCCAGGATTCCATTGATATCACGTTGACAGTATACTGATCCAAGATACCATTGATATCACGGTGACAGTATACTGATCGAGGATGACATTGATATCACTGTGACAATATACTGATCCTTGATGACATTGATATCACTGTGACAGTATACTGATCCACGATGACATTGATATCACGGTGACAGTATACTGATCGAAGGTTTTCATTGATATCACTGTAACAGTATACTGATCCAAGGTTTTCATTGATATCACAGTGACCGTATATTGATCCAGGATTAAATTGATATCACGGTGACAGTATACTGATCCAGGATAACATTGATATCACGGTGACAGTATACTGATCCAGGATTACATTGATATCACGTTGACAGTGTACTGATCCAACATCCCACTGATATCACAGCGATAGTAGGATTCCATTAATATCACAGCGATACTTATCCTGGAGTCTATTGATTTTACGGTGACAGTCAGGGGGATAGATGTATATGATTCCTGAAACAGAAAATCCACAGGAGGCAAACAGTTTCTATCCGGATAAGCCTGCGCGGCATGTTTAGGCTGATACGGGTCGATACTTTACGTAGAGCTTATAATGTTGGTTTTCTCGCGGGACAGCTCAAATGATTGTGTACCCGTGTAATCTGAACCACACAGACAGAGTTTGTCAAACGATTTCTTTTTAATTGAAACTTCTTTTCTTTAAGAACTGTAGTGAAGTATCCAGAAAACGCAGAGATGTAACGGATGTTGAGTTGAATGAAGTTGAGATGTCGAAGTCACTGGTGATTTTCCCAACGAAACGTAGGTTATTCTGTTTTTGATGTCATCGCTTTTCCGACTTACAGACGCTTTTAACACATTTATCCACAGCAGACCATTTTGGAAGATATTGTGGATAATGAAGAACATGTTCATAACGAGATTTGTTTTCCCTTTTGCCACAATGTTATCAAAGTCTGTTTGATATTAACGGAGATAATAGTTTGCCAAGCTGTTTCCCAAATCATCTACTGTAGATGTATTGTATGTGGGAAAGGGGTTAATACAGTATCAGCAGTGTACCGTCAACGATCGCTTGCTGACCTACTCATAACACTACAGCTACTGTGAACTTGCTGGAACTTGAAAAGTGTGTTGAATGTACTGCCGCTAAGTTTTTATAGACAGTAGTTAGCCATTCCCCACATGCATATGACCCGTCCCGTGAGAAAACCAATATTGTGGTCTCTGCGTAATATATCGACCGGATCAGCCTAAGCATGCCGCGCAGGCTTACCCGGATAGACACTTTTCGTCTTCTGTGGATGTTCTGTTTCAGGAATCATTACTCTATTCCTCTATCCCCCTGAGACGGAATGTGTCTGCCCGGATTAGCCTGCGCGGTCGATTAATTACGCAGAGTTCAGAATATTGGTTTTCTCACGGGACGGGTCATATGCATGTGGGAAATTACTAATTACTGTCTATAAAAGCTTAGCGGCAGTACATTCAACACACTTTTTAAATTCCAGCAATTTCACAGTAGCTGTAGTGTTATGAGTAGGTCCATAATGTTGAAGTTCTCGCGGGACGACTCATATTCTTTCTGACGCCTCTGCAGCAGACAACTTTTGAAAACATTGTCGCAAAAAGGGAAATGTTTTCAATGTTATTCAATAACTTTACCTTCATTTATAGAGAATTTCGAGTTTGTTTTACTAACTAAATGTTTTCGAAGTTGTCTGCTTCAACTGTGTTGTATGTCGGGAGCTTTAACCAGAATGTGATGAGAAATTGGATATTAAGGCAAAATAACTAAAAATCAAAAAAATAAAACAAGAAAATAGGACTTGCACATGCTGAATTGTTTTTCATATACATGTTGTGAATGTTCCCACAAATATATTTTTTTATAACAGACGACATTGTTGAAATGAAACAATGATGAAAGAATTGATGAAACATTGTGACAAAAGCTAGTATTGAACATTTCTCCTGTAGTATTGATGTATTATTACTAGAGCCACACCCTACATCGGATCGGATCAATCTTTATTTGTACAACTACTACTACTACTACTACTTCTACTACTTCTACTACTACTACTACTACTACTACTACTACTACTACTACTACTACTATTACTACTACTACTACTACTACTACTACTACTACTACTACTACTACTACTACTACAACTACTACTACTACTACTTCTACTACTTCTACTACTACTACTACTACTACTACTACTACTACTACTACTACTACTACTACTACTACTACTACTTCTACTACTTCTACTACTACTACTACTACTACTACTACTACTACTACTACTTCTACTACTACTACTACTACTACTACTACTACTTCTACTACTTCTACTACTTCTACTACTACTACTACTACTACTACTACTTCTACTACTACTACTACTACTCTACTACTACTTCTACTATATATATATATAGATGAGCCTTTTCACAACCAACATTGTGGACTCTGTTAAGTTTCGAGCCGGATCAGCTTTCTAATTCAGAAATCATTACGCTATACCTCTTTGCTCATAAAACGGAATGTATCGGCCCGGATTAGCCTGTACGAACTGTGCGGGCTGATCTTGGTCGATACATTACGCCGAGACCATAATGCTTGATTTCTTGCGTGACGGCTCATATATAGTCAACCCTGTGCTGAAGACCACCTTTGTTTATAAATTTTCTGTATATAGCAACCCCACTTTTAATATCCCAATATTTATATTTATAAATAAATAAATAAATAAATAAATAAATAAATAAATAAATATTATTATTATTATTATCATTATTATTAATTATTATTTATTATTATTATTATCATTATCATTATTATTATTATTATAATTACAGAATCAGAAACTGAGTTTTTGACAAAAGTCGCAGACCAATTGGACTTGGACGGAAGCACTGACGAACTGGACCAAAACCAAGTATGCGTGGACCGCACCATATCCTTCACTGTGATCGCCATTCTATCAGGATGTAAGTAATCATTCACACGTACGAAGTTTCGTAAAATGTCACTTTCATCAGTTAATTGATCATGATTCAAAAACCTTCTCGTATTATTTATAAGCAATGATGTCAATATACTTACTGTATACTGGTTTGATATCAATGAATCATTTGCGGACAATTCGTAGTCATGCTAAACGACGAGGATGCGCACGTTTGTGCTCATCTACACTGGTCAAAAAAATAATCTCAGGTTGGTATTGGAAGATCACATATGAATCGTTCCGCGATAAAAACCAATATTGTGGAATCTGCGTAATGTATCCACCCAGATCAGCCTGCTCAATCCGCGCAGGCTAATCCGGGCCGACACATTCCGTCCCTGAGAGATAGGCTGATCCAGGTCGATACATTACGCGGAGTCCAAAATGTTAGTTTTCTCATGGAACGACTGATATTATACGTGCGAAAGTGTGATATTCTCTTTGAGGCTTCACTTATGGTAATTAGTGTGAATATTTATGAGCCGTTCCACGAGAAAACCAACATCTGCGCAGGCTAATCCGGGCCGACACATTCCGTCGCTGGGAGATAGAGGTATATACTATAGAGTAATGATTCCTGAAACAGAAGATCTACAAGAGGCGAAAAGTGACTGTCCGGGTTAGCTTGCGTGGCATGCTTAGGCTGATCCGGGTCGATACATTACGCAGAGTCCACCATTTTTGTTTTCTCGTGGAACGACTCATATTATATGTGCGAAAGTGTGATATTCTCTTTGAGGCTACATTTATGGTAACTATATATAGTTTGAATATATATTAGTTCTGTCGTATTCGTACATGTATAAACGTGCACGTTGTGACCAAATGGATATTATTTATTGACTGAATTGGTTAATATTTCAGTCATATCACGGCTGCCAATTCATCTACATTGATTACATCTCATTTCAAAACACTAACATGTGTTGTATAAAAATATTTGAAAACATTGTGAGAAAATGCGGAATCTAAAAGTCGCGTGCTTCAGAACTTCAACAATTATCTACAAAAAGAACTATATACATGTATATATATATTTTTTTATTTTCTATTTTCTAACAGTGGTCGTTTTCAGTTGTCTCGTAGTTACCTTCATGCTGATCCGATCTCGTCAATTTCGCGGGAAAGGTGTGGTTGTGGATGAGCGTGAATTCAGCAACAAATCTTACCACAGTTAGATCATGAACGATGACAGTACGGCCTTCCTTCCAACGGATAAAACGATCACCGATACAATCTAGAATATGTACGATTTTTGACAGGATTTTCACCAGTTTTCGCCAATCTTGTTTTAAGCAATAATTCAATGAAAACTTATAGTATTGTTGGCTTTTTTAAAACTTTTAAAAAAAGTTAAAGGACAAATTGCTCATAATAATGACTCCCACAGGCAGTGGCCGCATACAGGACTATGCTGTGTACAGCTTTGACTAATACACAGGTGTGGTTATTGGAAGACGTGCCAACTTCTTAATACAGTTAGAGGTTTTTCGCCAGTTTCGTAAAATGCATAAGAGCCATGTGTATAGCGATTACGGTTCTTATTGACTTTCTGCTTTTGCACCATTAAAGTTAAAATGGCTAACAGCTAATCGGACTGCACTTCTTGTAAGAGTGGTCACTGTTCGTGTATGCAATAAGACCCAAAATCGTCCATTTGTATTCTTGTAGCTATACCTGATATTGAATTTAAACCTCTTCCAAATAACAAAGATCTGAAGGAAAAAAATAACATTTTGTACAAGTGAAGTTAAATTATTGAGACTAAGAAAATAAGTCATATGATTTTGTTTATGTTTTTAATGTGAAATAATTTATTTGCTATTATGGTGGATATTGTGAAAGAAATCGATATATTCTTTTTTTCGTAAGTAGTTTTGTATTAGAAAATATAATATAAATAAATTTAAGCATTCATAACCGTTATTGAGTATTTGTCAATGAGTATTTAACCCTTTCCCACATACAACAAATCAGCAAGAGATGACTTTGAAAACATATAGGCAAAACTATTGAACATCTCTAGAAGAGAAAGTTTAATTATTGAACAAAGTTGAAAACATTTTGGCAAATGAGGAAATTACTCATTATTTGCAGTTTCTCCTTTTGTCATAATGATTTCAAATGAGTCTGTTGTAGAGACTTCGAAATACGTATACAAATTTAGAGTCATGTTTTGAAAATGTCTGAGAGGTTAATGATTGATGGATTGATTGAGGTTAAATGCCGTTTTTAACAATTGTTCAATCATATCACGGCGGCCCGCTCACATCCCTCACGCCGAGTCCCGGTAGCTCAGTCTGTAAAGACGCGGGCTGTCAATCCAGGGGTTGTGAGTTCGAATCCCGGCTCGGCCAACTGTTTTACCGACGTTTGACAAAAGTCATTGCGACATGCGTCATTCATCTTCCACCAATGGGCTAAGTCTATGTGGAAAAGCAGCCAGTTGCTTGGGAAGATTATTGTGTGGAGTACTGGTGTGCAAAAACCAGGAAACATATGAGAAGCTGAACTGACAGCCGTGATATGACTGAGAAATTGTTAAATACGGCGTTAAATCCTAATCAATCAATCACATCCCTCACACCCGTACTGTCTACTTTCACACATAGACTGTTAGCCCATTGATGGAAGACGAATGACGCTTGTCACAGTAACATTTGTCAAACGACGGATAAAATGTTGGCCGAGCTGGGGTTCGAACTGAAACCCCTGGAAGGAATTGACAGCCCGAGTCGCTACCGACTGAATAACGGTGTTTGGCGTCCGATAAGTTAAACATGAAAATTGGAAACATTCGATTTTGTTAACATCTATATAAAGCATGGACAATAATTATAAATGAAATAAACTACTCATTATCAATAATCTTTGCTACAACGTTTTCAAAGTCATCGGCTTCAGGCGCGAAACATTCCGTCTGCAGGTGGGCAAAAGGTATCATACGGCCTTTTCGAATTAAGGATAATACAATGTCTGAGATGAACGATGTGTGTTCTATAGTACGAGAAAACCAGGTACTACCCATTCAGTAGAGGTGAACTTAATTATGTTAGGAGACACCATTTCCGACGTTACATATTTCATTCAAAATATTAACTCTTTCAGCGCCGATTTTTTATTTATTTTTTAGACTCTTCCATGTTCTAATCTGGAGTCTCCATTTCTCATGTTATAAGAGTTTCGGAATATTTTGATAACTAAAATGAAAACAATGCTAATTTCAGGTGAGATAGCACGTTATGAGTTGACTCACCTGAATCTGTAGTTTCTGCAAAGATATAAATATTGCCATTGGCGCTGAAAGAGTCAAAATCGCACTCGAGTACTAAAACATTGTCTACGTCGTGATATGACTGTAAGAGTCAAAATCGCACTCGAGTACTAAAACATTGTCTACGTCGTGATATGACTGAAAGAGTCAAAATCGCACTCGAGTACCAAAACACTGTCTACGTCGTGATATGACTGAAAGAGTCAAAATCGCACTCGAGTACTAAAACACTGTCTACGTCGTGATATGACTGAAACACTGCTGAAAGCGTGTCAAACACAATGCAATCAGTCAGCTAATAATAATCAGAATATAAGCCGTTCCGCGAGAAAACCAACATTGTGGAATATGCGTAAAGTATCGACCCGTATCAGCCTAAGCATGCCGCGCAGGCTAATCCGGGCAGACACTTTTCGCCTGCTGTGGATTTTCTGTTTTAGGAATCATTACTCTATACCACTATCCCCCTGAGACGGAATGTGTCGGCCCGGATTAGCCTGCGCGGTCGATTAATTACGCAGAGTTCAGAATATTGGTTTTCTCACGGGACGGGTCATATGCATGTGGGAAATAGCTAATTACTGTCTATAAAAGCTTAGCGGCAGTACATTCAACACACTTTTTAAATTCCAGCAATTTCACAGTAGCTGTAGTGTTATGAGTAGGTTCATAATGTTGAAGTTCTCGCGGGACGACTCATATTCTTTCTGACGCCTCTGCAGCAGACAACTTTTGAAAACATTGTCGCAAAAAGGGAAATGTTTTCAATGTAATTCAATAACTTTACCTTCATTTATAGAGAATTTCGAGTTTGTTTTACTAACTAAATGTTTTCGAAGTTGTCTGCTTCAACTGTGTTGTATGTCGGGAGCTTTAACCAGAATGTGATGAGAAATTGGATATTAAGGCAAAATAACTAAAAATCAAAAAAATAAAACAAGAAAATAGGACTTGCACATGCTGAATTGTTTTTCATATACATGTTGTGAATGTTCCCACAAATATATTTTTTTATAACAGACGACATTGTTGAAATGAAACAATGATGAAAGAATTGATGAAACATTGTGACAAAAGCTAGTATTGAACATTTCTCCTGTAGTATTGATGTATTATTACTAGAGCCACACCCTACATCGGATCGGATCAATCTTTATTTGTACAACTACTACTACTACTACTACTTCTACTACTTCTACTACTACTACTACTACTACTACTACTAATACTACTACTACTACTATTACTACTACTACTACTACTACTACTACTACTACTACTACTACTACTACTACTACTACTACTACTACTACTACTACTACTACTACTACTACTACTACTACTACTACTTCTACTACTTCTACTACTACTACTACTACTACTACTACTACTACTACTACTACTACTACTACTACTACTACTACTACTACTACTACTTCTACTACTTCTACTACTACTACTACTACTACTACTACTACTACTACTTATACTACTACTACTACTACTACTACTACTACTTCTACTACTTCTACTACTTCTACTACTACTACTACTACTACTACTACTACTTCTACTACTACTACTACTACTCTACTACTACTTCTACTATATATATATAATATATAGATGAGCCTTTTCACAACCAACATTGTGGACTCTGTTAAGTTTCGAGCCGGATCAGCTTTCTGGTTCAGGAATCATTACGCTATACCTCTTTCCTCATAAAACGGAATGTATCGGCCCGGATTAGCCTGTACGAACTGTGCGGGCTGATCTTGGTCGATACATTACGCCGAGACCATAATGCTTGATTTCTTGCGTGACGGCTCATATATAGTCAACCCTGTGCTGAAGACCACCTTTGTTTAGAAATTTCCTGTATATAGCAACCCCACTTTTAATATCCCAATATTTATATTTATAAATAAATAAATAAATAAATAAATAAATAAATAAATAAATATTATTATTATTATTATCATTATTATTAATTATTATTTATTATTATTATTATCATTATCATTATTATTATTATTATTATTACAGAATCAGAAACTGAGTTTTTGACAAAAGTCGCAGACCAATTTGACTTGGACGGAAGCACTGACGAACTGGACCAAAACCAAGAATGCGTGGACCGCACCATATCCTTCACTGTGATCGCCATTCTATCAGGATGTAAGTAATCATTCACACGGACGAAGTTTCGTAAAATGTCACTTTCATCAGTTAATTGATCATGATTCAAAAACCTTCTCGTATTATTTATAAGCAATGATGTCAATATACTTACTGTATACTGGTTTGATATCAATGAATCATTTGCGGACAATTCGTAGTCATGCTAAACGACGAGGATGCGCACGTTTGTGCTCATCTACACTGGTCAAAAATAATCTCAGGTTGGTATTGGAAGATCACATATGAATCGTTCCGCGATAAAAACCAATATTGTGGAATCTGCGTAATGTATCCACCCAGATCAGGCTGCTCAATCCGCGCAGTCTAATCCGGGCCGACACATTCCGTCCCTGAGAGATAGGCTGATCCAGGTCGATACATTACGCGGAGTCCAAAATGTTAGTTTTCTCATGGAACGACTGATATTATACGTGCGAAAGTGTGATATATATTCTCTTTGAGGCTTCACTTATGGTAATTAGTGTGAATATTTATGAGCCGTTCCACGAGAAAACCAACATCCGCGCAGGCTAATCCGGGCCGACACATTCCGTCGCTGGGAGATAGAGTTATAGACTATAGAGTAATGATTCCTGAAACAGAAAATCTACAAGAGGCGAAAAGTGACTGTCCGGGTTAGCTTGCGT
Organism: Serripes groenlandicus; assembly: GCA_031761405.1. Lineage (NCBI taxonomy): Eukaryota > Metazoa > Mollusca > Bivalvia > Cardiida > Cardiidae > Serripes > Serripes groenlandicus. The sequence goes on from JASEVX010000008.1 coordinate 12,224,210, forward strand.
GGCATGCTTAGGCTGATCCGGGTCGATACATTACGCGGAGTCCACCATTTTTGTTTTCTCGTGGAACGACTCATATTATATGTGCGAAAGTGTGATATTCTCTTTGAGGTTAGACTTATGGTAACTATATATAGTTTGAATATATATTAGTTCTGTCGTATTCGTACATGTATAAACGTGCACGTTGTGACCAAATGGATTTTATTTATTGACTGAATTGGTTAATATTTCAGTCATATCACGGCTGCCAATTCATCTACATTGATTACATCTCATTTCAAAACACTAACATGTGTTGTATAAAAATATTTGAAAACATTGTGAGAAAATGCGGAATCTAAAAGTCGCGTGATTCAGAACTTCAACAATTATCTACAAAAAGAACTATATACATGTATATATATATATTTTTATTTTCTATTTTCTAACAGTGGTCGTTTTCAGTTGTCTCGTAGTTACCTTCATGCTGATCCGATCTCGTCAATTTCGCGGGAAAGGTGTTTTTGTGGATGAGCGTGAATTCAGCAACAAATCTTACCACAGTTAGATCATGAACGATGACAGTACGGCCTTCCTTCCAACGGATAAAACGATCACCGATACAATCTAGAATATGTACGATTTTTGACAGGATTTTCACCAGTTTTCGCCAATCTTGTTTTAAGCAATAATTCAATGAAAACTTATAGTATTGTTGGCTTTTTTAAAACTTTTAAAAAAAGTAAAAGGACAAATTGCTCATAATAATGACTCCCAAAGGCTGTGGCCGCATACAGGACTATGCTGTGAACAGCTTTGACTAATACACATGTGTGGTTATTGGAAGACGTGCCAATCTTAATACAGTTAGAGGTTTTTCGCCAGTTTCGTAAAATGCATAAGAGCCATGTGTATAGCGATTACGGTTTTTATTGACTTTCTGCTTTTGCCCCATTAAAGTTAAAATGGCTAACAGCTAATGGGACTGCACTTTTTGTAAGAGTGGTCACTGCTCGTGTATGCAATAAGACCCAAACTCGTCCATTTGTATTCATGTAGCTATATATACCTGATATTGAATTTAAACGTCTTACAAATAACAAAGATCTGAAGGAAAAAAATAACATTTTGTACAAGTGAAGTTAAATTATTGGGACTAAGAAAATAAGTCATATGATTTTGTTTATGTTTTTAATTTGAAATAATTTATTTGCTATTATGGTGGATATTGTGAAAGAAATCGATATATTCTTTTTTTCGTAAGTAGTTTTGTATTAGAAAATATAATATAAATACATTTAAGCATTCATAACCGTTATTGAGTATTTGTCAATGAGTATTTAACCCTTTCCCACATACAACAAATCAGCAAGAGATGACTTTGAAAACATATAGGCAAAACTATTGAACATCTCTAGAAGAGAAAGTTTAATTATTGAACAAAGTTGAAAACATTTTGGCAAATGAGCGAAATTACTCATTATTTGCAGTTTCTCCTTTTGTGATAATGATTTCAAATGAGTCTGTTGAAGAGACTTCGAAATACGTATACAAATTTAGAGTCATGTTTTGAAAATGTCTGAGAGGTTAATGATTGATGGATTGATTGAGGTTAAATGCCGTTTTTAACAATTGTTCAATCATATCACGGCGGCCCGCTCACATCCCTCACGCCGAGTCCCGGTAGCTCAGTCTGTAAAAACGCGGGCTGTCAATCCAGGGGTTGTGAGTTCGAATCCCGGCTCGGCCAACTGTTTTACCGACGTTTGACAAAAGTCATTGCGAGATGCGTCATTCATCTTCCACCAATGGGCTAAGTCTATGTGGAAAAGCAGCCAGTTGCTTGGGAAGATTATTGTGTGGAGTACTGGTGTGCAAAAACCAGGAAACATATGAGAAGGTGAACTGACAGCCGTGATATGACTGAGAAATTGTTAAATACGGCGTTAAATCCTAATCAATCAACCACATCCCTCACACCCGTACTGTCTACTTTCACACATAGACTGTTAGCCCATTGATGGAAGACGAATGACGCTTGTCACAGTGACATTTGTCAAACGACGGATAAAATGTTGGCTGAGCTGGGGTTCGAACTGAAACCCCTGGAAGGAATTGACAGCCCGAGTCGCTACCGACTGAATAACGGTGTTTGGCGTCCGATAAGTTAAACATGAAAATTGGAAACATTCGATTTTGTTAACATCTATATAAAGCATGGACAATAATTATAAATGAAATAAATTACTCATTATGAATAATCTTTGCTACAACGTTTTCAAAGTCATCGGCTTCAGGCGCGAAACATTCCGTCTGCAGGTGGGAAAAAGATATCATACGGCCTTTTCGAATTAAGGATAATACAATGTCTGAGATGAACGATGTGTGTTCTATAGTACGAGAAAACCAGGTAACGACCCATTCAGTAGTTATGTTAGGAGACACCATTTCCGACGTTACATATTTCATTCAAAATATTAACTCTTTCAGCGCCGATCTTTTTTTTTTTTTTTTTTAGACTCTTTCATGTTCTAATCTGGAGTCTCCATTTCTCATGTTATAAGAGTTTCGGAATATTTTGATAACTAAAATGAAAACAATGCTAATTTCAGGTGAGATAGCACGTTATGAGTTGACTCACCTGAATCTGTATTGTTTGCAAAGATATAAATATTGCCATTGGCGCTGAAAGAGTCAAAATCGCACTCGAGTACTAAAACACTGTCTACGTCGTGATATGACTGAAAGAGTCAAAATCGCACTCGAGTACCAAAACACTGTCTACGTCGTGATATGACTGAAAGAGTCAAAATCGCACTCGAGTACTGAAACACTGTCTACGTCGTGATATGACTGAAACACTGCTGAAAGCGTGTCAAACACAATGCAATCAGTCAGCTAATAATAATCAGAATATAAGCCGTTCCGCGAGAAAACCAACATTGTGGAATATGCGTAAAGTATCGACCCGTATCAGCCTAAGCATGCCGCGCAGGCTAATCCGGGCAGACACTTTTCGCCTGCTGTGGATTTTCTGTTTCAGGAATCATTACCCTATACCACTATCCCCTTGAGACGGAATGTGTCGGCACGGATTAGCCTGCGAGGACTGCGCAGGCTGATATGGTTCGATAGAATTACGCAGAGGCCATAATGTTAGTTTTCTCGCGGGACGGCTCACATGTGAGACTGATTGTCTCTGACAAGAGGATAGTTGACAGCTCTGCAGAAAACAACATGAACAAAGAAGAAATAATTTACCCACGTGTTGGTTTTCTCATATATATTCATCTACGTGAAGAAAAAAGACATGCGTCGGAACTTCAGGCCCTGGGAAGATAGAGAACAGCCATGCTGTTTGAAAGGAGCCTTTATAGAGCCATTTTGTTATATAAAAGTGTATATCCTTTTATGCATCCCGTTAACTTTTTAATCCAATATATCTCTGCTTTCACTTAAATTCACAAAGATCGGCCAATTCAAAAACGTTCACTACTTTCATGTATACATGCATATAGCCTGTAAATGAAAGTTTACCTTCAATGCAGCTCCTTAATCGTGTCACCATGGCAACAGTATTCGTTATACAAAGTGAGTGAAAGCCTTACATAAATATATACTATTTTGAACTTATATTTAGGAAATGTTAAATATTCTAGTGTAGCCCCGTATAGTTAACCACGTGGCATCAACAGTATAGTGTAGCTTGGTGAAAAACAGTTGTACGGACTTATTGCTATCTACCGAAAGACAGCACCGACAATCTTTCCAAAATACAGCTGCTAGACCTCGGTACAAGAAGTTGTTGACATTCTCAGTGGAGTAAGCACTTAATTCGTTTCGTTAAACGGGGGTAAAAAAGTCGTCATAGGGATATAACTTTCAAAATACCAATATCTTCTTTACGGGAGTTACCTCTCTTTACAAATTGTCCCACACTGGATAAATTTCGGACATCCGTGAAGGGGGAGTTCTTAGCGGTACGAGATTGATTGATCGTTTGGTGTTTTACGCCGCTTTCAACACTATTTCAATTATATCACTGTGGCGTTTCCTTCTTTTTTTTTTTTTTGACAATGATAAATATTTATTGAAAGTGTTTAGGCCACCGGCCCATAGAACAAATTATTTGATTTAAATAACATTATTAAACTGAGAATGGTGTCCTTATCATTTATTCATAAACACATTGATGAAATATGATAGTTTCTTTATTACATCAGGATTGTCGTTATTGAGCAGTGAATAAAGGTTAGCAATGTTGGTGTCGCTTGGATACCAATTGAATAGGAATAAATATTACACCATACTTTGGGCAATGAAATAAAACATGAAATTCACACATTTAACAATATTTTTGTTTAACCTTTGGAAATAAAACACGCATATTCTTTGTTCACAATCAGTAGTTTTGTGGCGACCAGACTCGATGCCGAACTTGTGGTTCGAGCAACGAACTTTCTTTAGAAAGTGCTATTCTAAATCTAAATGGAATGTCAATTAACAGATATCTACCAATATAACCAGGGACGTAGATAAGAGGGATAAGTGACTGAATTATGTACCACCCGTGCCAACATTTGTAGCAAGTAAAACTCAAAAACTATTCGATATGAAAATAATAAAGATACTTTCTAGAAGTTCAAACACTCTTCTATTGCAGTAGATAATAATATTTTAATATATTACAGGTTTTGATAATATTTTAACCTGATGAAAAATGTCAGTCTATTAATTTTTGGAACAAATAATATAATTCAGAAATCCCAATATCTGTGTCTTTTAAACCAGTCATTGTTAAAAATACTAGAAATTCCAGTAATTCATTGTATCTCTAACCTTAGTTAGAGACAGAGACAGAGACAGAGACAGAGACAGAGACAGAGACAGAGAGACAGAGACAGAGACAGAGACAGAGAGGTAGCGAGATAAAGAAAGACATAATGGAACCTTAATGAGTAAAAATCACTGTCTTACCAATCTAGATGACGATGAAAACGAAATGTCGCTAGAATGATATAGTGATAAGTGTGATATTTGTGTTGGTGTGTGTATGTGTGATGGTGCGCGTGCGTGTGTGTACGCGTTTTTGTTGCTTTTGCTGTGTTTATGCTTGAGAGTGAGCTATCAGTCAGTCGTGTGTATGTATGTATTTGATCAATGTGTGCGCGTATTTTGCACTTGCGGTTTTCTGCGTGTTGGTATATTGCTATGTATGCGTTGTGATTGAGTGTTTGCGAGAAGTTCTTTCTCTTTTATGTGCATACGATTAAATTGTCTAAATTTTGACGGATGTGTTAAATGAAGTTTATCAATTTATTGATTAGTAATTTCAGTTTTATTTTAGAGTTATGATTATTTTCTATTATATTTAATGCTAATCTGCATTCGCTTCTTAAAAACGATAAAAAGTTAACATTGATAGTGCGTGTATCAGACTTGTAATACGATTTATGTAGAGTATAGGAAATAATATTAAGTATATAGTTGATGTCATTATATTCCTTTACCCCGGGTTTGTAGCCAACAATCAGCGATTTTAAATTTGTTATTTCTTCGCTATACCCAATTGAAGAAAAGAAAAGTTTTATTTTATTCCAAAAATGTTTGATGGTTTTGCAATCCAAAAGAAAATGCTCTATGTTTTCTTTGTACCCACAAGCTGAGCATAGATCACTTTCTGATATTTTCCATTTCTTAAGGTTCTCTTTTGTAGCGATGATATTATTTATTAATTTGTATCTAAACTGTTTAATTTTGTTATGAGCACTGTTTTTGTGAATCGAAAAGTACACGTGTGACCAGTCAATCTGAGCATTAAGAGTGTTTTCCAAAAAATATGAATGTATGGTTTTTCAAAGTTGAAGTTTCGAAATATAGAGTAGACGTCGTTATTTGACAAACTGAGAAAAGTGTGTTTGTCTACGGCTATGACTAATTTATGTTTAATTTTTGTTTGAACAGAACTATTTGATTTCATAACGATTTTGGACGCCCTTGTTGGGGGATAAACTTACTGGTAACAAGTACTGGGAAATATAGGTAGGTAAATTGGACGCCCTTGTTGGGGGATAAACTTAATGGTAACGAGAACTGGTAAATACTGGCAGGTAAATTGGACGCCCTTGTTGGGGGATAAACTTACTGGTAACAAGTACTGGGAAATATAGGAAAAAACAGAAAAGTGGAAAGAACTTCGATACCTGTTCAAAAATAGTTGTCGGAGAAAGTACCTTCGAAGCGGGCGATGTTTCTAACGGCTTTCGGGAATATTTTACTCACGTGTTTGATAATTTATGCAATGACGACACCCTTAACACACATCTGAGAAAAGAACTAAGTCATTATGTCAAAGCAAGTGAAAGTAATATCCTGAAAACAATTACACGTGAATTCGAAAAGACTGAAATCGAATGCGTTCTCAAAACACTTTCGAAGCGCAAATCGCCTGGGATCGATGCAATTCTTAACGAGCATGTTATACATGCTGGTAAACCACTAACAAAAGCTCTAGCCCATCTCTTTAATACTATACTTATATTCGAAAAAGTACCAAAGATGTGGCAAACAAGTATGCTAATACCAATTTACAAAGGTAAAGGCAAAAGTAAATCCGACCCAGCTAGTTATCGTCCCGTATCGTTAATACCATGCTTTAGTAAAATATTCGAGAAATTGCTTCTTAATCGAATAAATGCATATATATCATGTTCTAATATTCAATTTCCATGTCCTCAGCAACACGGCTTCCAGAAGCAATTAAGCTGCATAACCACTGCCTTTAACGTCCAAGAAGCTGTGTTCTATAACGTCGAACGTCAAAGTGACGTTTACGTCGCAAGCCTCGATCAAAAGGGCGCCTTTGATACTGTAAGACACACGTCGTTATTTCTTAAACTTGGTCGTATGGGCCTTGTGGGTAAACTTTTGAGGATCGTTCAAGCTTCATACGCTGATTTACAGTGCGTCGTACGGTACGCTAAACAAACGTCTGAATCATTCAAAATTGTACGTGGAGTACGTCAGGGAGGAGTTATGTCCACTTTCCTGTATCTAGTATATATAAATGAGTTGATAACGGATCTCCAGGACTGTAACTTAGGTACTAAAATCATGTCTACGCCGGTTAGTAATCCATCCTTTGCCGATGACATAGCGCTGTTAGCCATATCCCCATCAAATTTACAAAACATGATTGATATGGTGTATCGGTATTGTCAATCATGGCGAATAGATGTAAATGTTAAAAAATCAAGCGTCATTGTGTTCAGCAAGAAGCGTTATGAGCCAAGGGTTGGAATCCTGTATGGGCAACATTTTCTCCCGCAAGATAAATCGATGACACATTTAGGCATCATCCATGATTCGAACCTGAAACTAGGTAATCGTTTAAAGGAACGCATTCAAAAGTCTCGTAACGCTCTCTTTTCGATGGTTGGCCAGGGGGTTAATCCACAGGGAGTAAATCCAATTGTTTCAGCAAACCTTTGTTGCAAGATTATATTACCCATCCTCCTATATGGATCAGAACTTTGGAACAATATGACGAACACCGACTTAAATCAGATCGTAATATTCCAACATTTTGTTGCAAAGAAATTACAGGGATTTGCAAGAAGAACTAGATCGGATATTGCAGAGTCTATGCTAGGTCTATTTAGAATAAGCAGTCTTATAGAGACAAGAAAATTAATGTTTTTACACAAAATATTGTGTTTACCAGAGGCTTGCATTACAAAGGAAATATTCATTAGAAAATATTTCATGTACCTCTCAGACAAAAATTCCGTCACTCTTGGATTTATCCCTGACATATGCCGTACAGTTATTAAGTACAACTTGCAGCCTATTCTAAATAACTTCTTTTGTGACAACTCACTGCCCTCTAAATATTCATGGAAGAATACTGTCCGTAATGCAGTTCGTGTACGAGAACAGCTAATGTGGGATGATCGTTTGTCTAACAACCCAGAGTGTGCCTTCTTCCGCCTTTTGCATCCGTATATCCATCCTTGCATAATATACAGGGTATCCAAATCTAGCTCATTCAGATCAACCATGAATACAATAGCTAAAATATGGTCACGTCCCATCTTAACATGTAATACAGTCTGTACTGAATGCGGCAAAACATTTCAGGAAGAGCTGGGCCACATTCTATCTGAGTGTACTCTAATCGAAGAAGCGAAATCGCACTTAAAATTGGAATTATCATCCAAATATGGAACTACATTTGCCGATGACCTCTTTGAACAGGATAGCTTAATATTTACGCTACGTATATTAGTCGCGCCAATATTCCCATACCTTGACGAGCTGGATAACCTACAGCTGCTAGATTGTACTTTTAGATACATATACCGGTGTCTTCAAATGTATTACTCTGGTTAAAAGCGATATATTGAAGCACTGGTATGTGCCAGCACCAAACGAGCACTATATATTTATTCTCTGCAAAACTGCACACATGCTTTATACATAGTATGTAAATGACGATCTGTCATGCGTGTATATACATTGATATACATTATTTTCTTAGGTCTTTTTTGTTTTTTGTTTTGCTGTTTTTCTTTTTCTTCTCCTTCACAAATCCAACTATGGATAATCTTTAACCTGTATTGTTGTTTGTTTGTATTTCTGTTAATCGTGAAAAATTGTACATGTACTTACAATATCTCCTAGAAAGGGGGCAATAAAGAAATTGTATTGTATTGTATTGTATTGGACGCCAATTTTCCATACTTTCAGGGTCTCCTTTTTTAAAAATCAATGAAATTATACTATGTTTTTGTGTATTTGATAACTGTCCTTTGGAATAGCCATTATTAAGTGATTCGACTACAATATATTCTAATTTTGACCAAAACGTATTATAAAATTCTACGGTAAGACCATCATTTCCGGGACTTTTGTTCGATTTCATCTCAATTATAGCATGTCTACATTCTTCTGCAGTTAGCGGACCTTCGCAGAGATTTGCAGAACTATTATTTAGTTTATTTTCTACATTAACCTTGGAAGAGGTATGAATTTATTTCGTGTGTATTTGTATCGTTTGAAGAATAAAGATTTTTGAAAAAGCTTACTTCTTCATTTAGAATTTCAGATATAGAAGTAATTTTCCTATCATCTGCTTTAAGTGATGTTATTGTTTTACGTGTTTGTCTGGATTTTTCAAGGTTTAAGAAGTACTTTAAGTTGGTTTCTCCTTCATCAAAAAATTGAATACGTGCTCTTACTTGAGCGCCTTTTGCTTTTTCGGTATATATGCTTTCTATTTCACTTTCAAGTTGATGTATATCGTCTATATTGGGATTATTTTGTTCATTCATAGTTTCGAGCTTTAATTCTAATTCTGTCAGTTTGTTTTTTGTTCCTTTCGATTTTAAAATTGAATATTTTATTGTTGTATCTTTAATGTAACATTTCAGTAATTCCCACCCTGTTTGTGCATTGCAAGTATTGTGGTTATTTTTTAAATCTAGTAATGTTGACGTGATTAAATCTTCAATAATTGATATATAAGCATCATCAGTTAAGAACGAATTATTCATTTTCCAATAGCCATTACCTCTATTGTGTGTTGTTTTAATTTTAAGAGAAACAGATAGATGGTCTGTGCTATTAATTAACGCGGGTCTTATATCACAACTGAATATTGAACAACAAGTAAGTTCTTGTATAAGCCAAAAGTCTATTCTGCTTTTTTCTATTCCATTTTTTCGTCTCCAAGTGAATTGTTTTTTCTCTGGATTACTTAGTCTCCATATATCTACAAGTTTGAAATGATTGATTAGATTAGTAAGGTTTTGCACTGGTGCTATTTTTATTTTTGAGCTTGAAGTTGCTCTGTCTTGTTTTGTTAGGACGTCATTGAAATCTCCACCAATAATGAGAAGACCTTCTATGTTATTTTCGATTATATTTGATATTGATTTAAAAAAAAAAAATCATTTCTTATCCTTTTTATATTTGGTGCATACATATTTAAAAATGTGAAGGTATTGTCATTGATAATGCTATTTAGAATAATGTATCTTCCGTTTTGGTGGCTTATATGCTTAATACTTTTAAACTGAATACTCTTTGAGATGAGTATACTACATCCACAACTATAACTTGAGCCAAAGGAGTGGTAAACATTCCAATCGCTAAATTGTTGATTAACATTTACTATTATGTCAGCTGTGAAGTGTGTTTCCTGTAAGTAAATAATATCAGCTTTTTGTTGTTTAATCCACTCATTTAGTCTTACTCTTTTTGAATAATCTCTCAATCCATTAGAGTTGAGAGAGACAATATGCAAATTGTTAAAAATTGAGATCATTGTATTTTATTTGAATGAAGAAGAAGTTATATCTGTAGTGTATTAACATGCTTTATGCTGTCTGTGTGTTGAAGCAGTTAAGGGTATACAACGTTTCCATTATACATATATTTACAAAATCATAAGTGAATATGTGTAATGTATTAAAATGCAATTACAATGTCTGCGTGTTGAAGCATTTAAGGTTTTAAACATTTTCGTTATAAATGTGATCACAAAATCAAAAGTGTATACGTCTACATGTATCTGTAAATATACAAAGAAAAGAAATGGCACGACAATGACTAAATAATTGGCACGTTATGCCACTAGTATATGGTTGTATAAGCTGTGTATCCACCAATGGGAGAAATAACAACAACTTATTCTATTCACGTTAAATACTAAGTACATAAAAGCATGCGTTATAATATAAAGAAAACACGCATGTTATCGTGTATTTAAACTCTATGAGTATAAATGAAAATATGGATATTCCGACCTTAACATGTTCTAAATAATGTTCTCTGTGGCGTTTCCTTGGTAAGTTACAAGTACTACTGATCCATTTATCCTGACACCAGCCAGAAACATTCGTAATTCTAACCCCGCAACACTTAGCGCCAAGGATGGCAGCTATTACTACCACTTTAATATCGGTACGAGAAGAACAGTACCATTGCTATCAGACTTATATTTCGCTTCTATTACATAAGGAGCGTGTGATAATGCAGCGAATTTCTAGGTCTGGTCTTAATGAAAATAACTATTACTTACGAGTTTGAAGAGCACAGTAGTCGGCCATTCATTCTTTCGGAAGATAAAGTACGAGTCATTGCGACCAACATCAATCGTCTTCCCTCAGTCGTCTTAACAGTTCACGTGTGGAGAGGGAGTTAGCTAGGATGAGGGCTGGTTGAATGGTGCACTGACCAGTCTGGCAAGAACTTAAGGGAAATACTGGTAGGTAAATTGGACGCGCTTGTTGGGGGATAAACTTAATGGTAACAAGTACTGGGAAATACTGGTAGGTAAATTGGACGCCCTTGTTGGGGGATAAATTTACTGGTAACAAGTACTGGTAAATATAGGTAGGTAAATTGGACGCCCTTGTTGGGGGATAAACTTACTGGTAACAAGTACTGGGAATTACTGGTAGGTAAATTGGACGCCCTTGTTGGGGGATAAACTTACTGGTAACAAGTACTGGGAAATATAGGTAGGTAAATTGGACGCCCTTGTTGGGGGATAAACTTAATGGTAACGAGAACTGGTAAATACTGGCAGGTAAATTGGACGCCCTTGTTGGGGGATAAACTTACTGGTAACAAGTACTGGGAAATATAGGTAGGTAAATTGGACGCCCTTGTTGGGGGATAAACTTAATCGTAACGAGAACTGGTAAATACTGGCAGGTAAATTGGACGCATTTGTTGGAGTGTAAACGTACTGGTAACAATTACTGGTAAATCATGACTGGTAGGTAAATTGGACGCCCTTGTTGGAGGATAAACTTACTGGTAACAAGTACTGGGAAATACTGGTAGGTAAATTGGACGCCCTTGTTGGGGGATAAACTTACTGGTAACAAGTACTGGGAAATATAGGTAGGTAAATTGGACGCCCTTGTTGGGGGATAAACTAACTGGTAACGAGTACTGGTAAATCATGACTGGTAGGTAAATTGGACGCCCTTGTTGGGGGATAAACTTACTGGTAACACTACTGGTAAATACTGGTAGGTAAATTGGACGCCCTTGTTGGGGATAAACTTACTGGTAACAATACTGGTAAATACTGGTAGGTAAATTGGACGCCCCTGTTGGGGATAAACTAACTGGTAACGAGTACTGGTAAATCATGACTGGTAGGTAAATTGGACGCCCTTGTTGGGGGATAAACTTACTGGTAACAATACTGGTAAATACTGGTAGGTAAATTGGACGCCCTTGTTGGAGGATAAATTTACTGGTAACAAGTACTGGTAATTTACACAGGGAAAAGTCAGTCAAATCAAAGTCTTCCTTCTTCTTCTTCTTTACTGACTTTGTTCATATTCTCTTTTCCCATTTTTTTTACGTTCGCTTGTTTAGTAAGGGGCTCCTTAGAGCCAATTGCTATAGTAGGCGAAATCCGAAGACACTCAACATTTTGAGACTGGAATCTAGACAAGTGTTTTACAATATCGGCATTGAACTACCTTACATCTGTCTTTCTATATCAGCTCTTCGTTTCTGAACACCAGAGAGATGTCTTGGTAGTTGCAGATCGTGTATAATGTCAATGAAAGTGGATAATCTGTGTAATATATTTTTTAAACATGAATGGACTTTTGCCAAATAATACCCATGTCGGTCCTTTCGTATCCCCAAATAGTTCCTGTCTAAAAAATCAAATTGCGGTAATTTGGTAGGATATCGCTCGGAAAATTAATTTGAATTGGTATCACTTAACCAATAGAAAGATCTTAAAAGTAATTTGCTTTTAAATTATATGAATTACACAATTGAAAATTAAAATGTATTTCTACGCTTTCAACATACTTGATCGCGCGTAAAGCTCATGGGTGATTTCTAAATATTGTAAATCAAGTGGAGTAAAGGCAAATTTTCGAATCCGACTCAAAAGCAAATTCAGATAATCGAGTCACAATGAAAACATTAATACTCAAAAAATCAAATTATTGAAAAGATGACAAAATAAATAGTTGACAGAATATAACATTTACGGTAAATGTGTAAGTTAGCCTAGGCGTCGGAATTTCAAAAAATACTTTCGAATACTTTTCAGCTGTAACGTATATTAGAAATTTAAGTACGAGAGTATTTCATTCTAGATTCCTGCGTAAATACATCCGATTCTCAACCGAAATCATAACAACCTCAGAAGACGAAATTTACTCGAAAGAGAATCAAATTATTAGAATGATTTTTATACAGATAAAACGCAATTATAAATGATTCGCTATCTTGTTTATCGATTTTTAATCATTTAATAAATCAACTCAATCCGTCCAGTGTAACGATTAACATATTGGCAGGAGACAAGGGTTCGATTTCCGGTCTGGGCAGATTTTTTTTATAAATACAAATATTGTTTATATCAGTGGTGCAATTGTCATTTGAAACCGCTGCAACAAATTCCTTCAAAATACTTGGATTTTAAATGATTTCAAAAGCAATGCATTAAAAGCATTTCACCCATGCGTTGTGAAACACTTTAAGAAATTGATTAATTCGTTTGTATGATGTTTTACGTCGCTTTTAACAATATTTCAGTTATATCACGCTGAGGAAAATGTAGATAACACGGGGTTTTATTTCTGCTTTGATAGTAGGATTGGACTCTCATTATATTTATCATTGTTAGGCAATTGTGATTTTGATATGACATGTATGTGTGTTAATTTCATTAAAATAACTCGACCAAAATCCATTGTAAACCAGGAGGAGTGCTTAGCAGAAACTATCCAGATAGTAGATGCATGTCAAATCTTGCTTATATAATCCGACTTCAGAAATAACTCATGCTTCTGATAAATTTCATTCTCTAAAGTTGTTTTCATTTGACCATTAAATTAATTACAATTTTCAAAAGTTGAAAGTTTAGACCATTGCAGGATAGATTAGCTAAGACTCTTGATTTTGCTCTTTGTATTTTATGTAAGGCTCTTATATTTGATGGTCTAGGGGAAATAACTCCTGTTTCTTATATATATTTCATTTTCTACAGTTGTTTCTCTTAGACCATAAAACAAATAACATTTGTCAAAATTGTCTCCCTTAGACTATTGCGAGGTATCTGAGCTAAGACGGCGTTTAAATGATCCGATTTCAGAAATTGAATGGTCTAGCGGAAATAACTAGTGCTTCAGTTATATTTCATTTTCTAAAGTTGTTTCCCCTAGACCATAAAATTGATATCATTTTTCAAAATATGTCTCCCAAAGACCATTTCAGACGAAGAAGGTCGTTTTCGTATATTGATGATTTTATGGTCTAGGGGAAATAACTCGTGCTTCAGATATATTTCATTTTCTATAGATGTTTCACTTAAACCATACAATTGATAACATTTTTCAAAGGATGTCTCCATAAGACCATTGCAGAATAGCCTGCCTAAGACGGTCGTTCTTGTAGTTTAATAATGTTATGGTCTAAGGGAAATAACTTGTGCTTCTGATATATTTCATTTTCTAGAGTTGTTTCCCCTAGACCATAAAATTAATTACAATTTTCAAAAGTTGTCACCCTTAGACCATCGGTCGTTTTTGTATTTTAATCATTTTATGGTCTAGGGTAATTAACTCGTGCTTCAGATATTTTTCATTTTTTACAGTTGTTTCACTTAAACCATACAATTGATATAATTTGTCAAAAGATGTCTCCCTAGGACCATTGCAGAATAGCCTTCCTAAGACGGTCGTTCTTGTAGTTTAATAATTGTATGGTCTAAGGGAAATAACTCGTGCTTCTGATATATTTCATTATCTAGAGTTGTTTCCCCTAGACCATAACATTAATTATATTTTTCAAAAGTCGATATCCTTAGACCATTGCAGAACAGCCTTCCTAAGACGGTTGTTCTTGTAGTTTAATAATTGTATGGTCTAAGGGAAATAACTCGTGCTTCTGATATATTTCATTATGTAGAGTTGTTTCCCCCAGACCATAACACTAATTACATTTTTCAAAAGTTGCTTGCCCTAGACCATTGTAGAATAGCCTTCCTAAGACGGTAGTTCTTGTATTTTAATAATTGTATGGTCTAAGGGAAATAACTCGTGCTTCTGATATATTTCATTGTCTACAGTTGTTTCTCCTAGACCATAACATTAATTATATTTTTCAAAAGTCGATACCCTTACACCATTGCAGAACAGCCTCCCTAAGACGGTCGTTCTGGTAGTTTAATAATTGTATGGTCTAAGGAAATTAACTCGTGCTTCTGATATATTTCATTATGAAGAGTTGTTTCCCCCAGACCATAACACTAATAACATTTTTCAAAAGTTGTTTCCCCTAGACCATTGTAGAATAGCCTTCCTAAGACGGTCGTTCTTGTAGTTTAATAATTGTATGGTCTAAGGGAAATAACTCGTGCTTCTGATATATTTTATTTTCTATAGTTGTTTCCCCTAGACCATAACATTTATTAAATTTTTCAAAATTTGTTTCCCCTACACCATTGCAGGATAGGTAAGCTAAGCCACTTGTTTTGGGTCTTTGTATATAATGTAAAGCGCTTAAATGATCTGACTTCAGAACTGTAATGGTCTAGGGGAAATAACTGGTGCTTCTCATCAATTTCATTTTCTAAAGTTTTTTCAATTAGACCATTAAATTAATTTAATGTTCAAAGTTGTCTCCTTTAAACAATTGCAGGATAGATTAGATAAGATTGCGATTGCTCTTTTTTTTGTAAGGCTCTTATAGTTTATTGTCTAGGCGAAATAACTTATATATATTTCATTTTCTAAAGTTGTTTCCCTTAGACCATAAAACAAATAACATTTGTCAAAAGTTGTCTCTCTTAGACCATTGCAGGGCAGCTGAGCTAAGACGGCGCTTAAATGATGATTTCAGAAATTGAATTGTCTAGGGGAAATAACTCGTGCTTCAGATATATTTCATTTGTATCCCTTAGACCGGCAATTGATATCATTTTTCAAAAGTTGTTTCCCTTAGACCATTGCAGACTAAGACCGTCGTTTTTGTATTTTAATGATTTTATGGTCTCGGCTTCAGATTTATTTCATTTTCTATAGATGTTTCCCATTAGACCATACAATTGATTTTTCAAAAGATGTCTCCCTTAACATTCCTAAGACGGTCGTTCTTGTATTTTAATGATTTTACGGTCTAGGAGAAATAACTCGTGCTTCTGATATATTTCATTTTCTAGAGTTGTTTCCACTAGATCAAACATTAATTACATTTCTCAAAAAATAACTCTTGCTTCTGATAAATTTCATTTTCTAAATTAAATTAATTACAATTTTCAAAAGTTGTATACTTTCAACACTAAGACACTTGTGTTTTTTGCTTTTTGAATTTTATGTAAGGCTCTTTTATTTTATGGTCTAGGGGAAATAACTCGTGTTTCTTATATATGTTTCATTTTCTAAAGTTGTTTCCCTTAGACCATAAAACAAATAACATTTGTCAAAAGTTGTCTCCCTTAGACCATTGTAGATTAAGACGGTCGTTTTTGTATTTTAATGATGTTATGGTCTTTGGGAAATAACTCGTGCTTCTGATATATTTCATTTTCTAAAGTTGTTTCCCTTAGCCCATAATATTAATTACGTTTTTCAAAAGTTGTCTCCCTTAGACCACTGTCGGATAGGTTAGCTAAAACGCTTGTTTTTGGTCTTTGTATTTTATGTAAAGCGCTTATATGATGTAATGGACTCAGGGAAATAACTCTGATATATTTCATTTCCTAAAGTTGCATCAACAATTGCAGGATGGCTAAGCTTGTGTTGCAGGGAGATTATCAAAACATTTTAAGTGAAAAAGGGTCTTGTTTAATACAAGACAGAGTTATGGAACACAGAAATCTCAATTCATGACCTGAAATGGTGTGTTTTTCCAAGCTGAAATTCTTAGTGGTATCAAAGATGGGGTAAAGCATGAAACTGTTTATTCTTAAAGGCATACAAGAGACAAACGTTTGATTTAAATATATAAAATGGAGCTTAGCAAATTAGTCATGTTATGACCGTAAAAGATGCGTGAACGTTCAATGCAATATACTCAGAAGAAAAAGTTTAGTCACTGCTTATATATTGCGACTCAAATTTGGAATACAAAAGCATAACAGTTAAACCTAATTACCTACCGTCTAGTTCATTTATTATCCAATATTTATATGAAACAGTTTTGACAAATAACGATATTTTATCTTCATGTTAAACAAAGGGGTAACAAAAAAAAAATAGTTCAAGTGTCCATCCAGTTTGTAAATTAAAGCTAAATACCGGCATCTCATATTGTTTATTTATAGATTGGTGTTTAACGCCGTTTTCTGTTTTATTACGGTATTTCCTGGGTTAGGTACCATTACTCCTGGTCCGTTTATCCTTACCGTCCTAGATAATCCCATACATACGCAATCGGGGCAAATTCATGTGATTTCGCTGGCCAATCAGGGTACTCAATGTTGTTTACCTCCAGAACGTTCTCTGTGTAACGGGCATTGTGAGATCGCGATATCTTGCTGGACAACGTTAGTATGAACGATGGCGGGAACAAAAATTAGTATATAACAATAACAAACCTATTTAGGTTATCACGTATGGTTTTAAGTTCTGTCTTCCCGCTATGTGAAATACTGATACATACCAAAACATTTCCACCACCGTAGCGATCACGTTGGACGATGTAAGTAGAGCAAAGCTTTTCACATCCGCATCCTGCCATTTGCTTAATGCAGAATAATGTTGTACTCATCTATAAAAACAATCCTACCTTCCTATCCATCCAACATGATACAGTCAACAGTGGCTTGATAATACATGTATAGTAACATAATTCAAGTTGGCTAGGTCTTGGATGATTTCAATGCAACATATGGCTGTATTGGGTAATTGTTTGTTTGGAAGTGAATGTTGACAAACGTGCATAAACTGGGTCATTGGTAACCTCCATTAATTTCCTTAATATATGATAGTATTTCAAAATGCAGTCAAAGTCTGATGTAAAGATATGGGACCTGTCCTGCAAGGTCATGTGATGATGCTCAATATGTGTGAGAAATATGTAAGCAATAGCATCTGTGGTTTGTGAGAAAATAATATTGCAAGCAAAACTTCAACCAACGCTGCAACGCCAACACCTTGAGTAATAGTCAAGACAACCTTTTGCAAGTTTTGTGTAAATTTTTTAGTTCCTAATGACAAATGATTCCATAATTTTAGGCCAGACAGGAATTAAGTACTGTAATTGCAATGTAACCAAGACCGTGAACAGTGTTTGAAAGTAATAGACAGAACAATAGTTCAGTACTTGCATTGTCTGTGCCCTTCAACTTGAGCACATATCCTATGTCAAGGTCTGAACACATCTTTTGGTCATAACTTAAGCAACCATTTTTGTCAGGTTTGAGCTTTTAATGTACAAAGGCTGTTGTGACCTTCACCTTGAACATATGCTATTACGTCAAAGACATGATACAGTCTCTATTCATATTAACCATCCTTTGTGTCCAGTATGGCCTGGACAAGAATTTCGTGTTTAGTATTTGTATTGCATGTGGCCATCAGCTTGAGCACATGACCGTAGGTCAAAGACATAGCACAGTTTCTGGTCCTCAGCAACCTTTGAGTCAAGTATGAATTTCTTATGACTAAGAGAATTGTATAGTTTAGGTTAGACAACAATGTATTACTTACAAGGTATATGAGCTATCTTCTCGAGTCACATTGATAAGCAATTATTTTTATATATACATGTATGTCAGATATCTTTTACATTTGGACGGCAATTGAAAATGTCTAACAAGTAATCTAATAAGCTTTCTTGTCATAAACTTCTGCTTCACCTTGTAGAAAAGACATCGTCCTGTCCACTCAAATAAGAATAAAATGTATAAAATCTGATTTTTGTAAATAATGTATTTTCTTAAACAAGAGTGAAGAAGAAATGGCTTACCCTTAATTTCTTCGCAACAAAACGTGTTGCTTGGGTGTAGAATATCTGTATAAAATAAGAATTCATAAACACATATTTAACAAACCTAATTCACAGTAACCAAACTAATCTTCCTTTCCAAATGCAGATGCATTTTGGCGCAAACAACATGAGAAAACATGTCTGCAAAATGAGAACTTGCTCAAAATTATCACTATCTCCTGTTGTGACAATGTGTTTATTTAAATAACTGCTTTTCTTTTTTACCAATTTCTCAATTATTTTGCATAGATTATTTCAAAGTTTTATTTGATGTGGGATACGTTTTGCCTCATACCTGCTCAGTGTTTTTTCTTAAGCCAAATTGGGCCCCATTTACAATCAAAAGACACCTCTTTTTTTCACAAAAGTAAGCCTCAATTTCACAAAAATATGCCTTTTATCACATATTACATGATACTATTTTCACAATTAAAAGGGCCCTGGTAACAAAACTGTGAGAAAAAACACTGCTATTACATGTCTCACTCTTTTCTCTTGACTTCAACCAGAAGTCACACAACTGCACACTAGCAGTACACCAGAGCAGAGCAGAGTCTGTGTAACCTCACTGAGAAATACCATGGTCAAGGAATGATGGTGATGTCACACTGAAATCCCATCGTTGCCACCGTTTGTAAAGAATTAATCTAAGCGTGTCACCCATCCAGACACTAACTTATGACAATTACTAAGATATGTATAGCTAGTAAAATCACTAAGAGATATATATAGCTAGTAAAATTACTAAGAGATATATAGCTAGTAACGTTACTAATATATATATAGCTAGTCACGTTACTAAGAGATATATAGCTAGTAAAAATACTAAGAGATATATAGCTAGTAACGTTACTAAGATATATATAGCTAGTAACGTTACTAAGATATATATAGCTAGTAACGTTACTAAGAGATATATATATATATAGCTAGTAAAATTACTAAGAGATATATAGCTAGTAACGTTACTAAGATATATATAGCTAGTAACGTTACTAAGAGATATATAGCTAGTAATGTTACTAAGATATATATAGCTAGTAACGTTACTAAGAGAGATATATATATAGCTAGTAAAATTTCTAAGAGATATATAGCTAGTAACGTTACTAAGATATATATAGCTAGTAAAAATACTAAGATATATATAGCTAGTAAAATTACTAAGAAATATATAGCTAGTAACGTTACTGAGATATGTATAGCTAGTAAAATCACTAAGACATATATATAGCTAGTAAAATTACTAAGAGATATATAGCTAGTAACGTTACTAAGATATATATAGCTAGTAACGTTACTAAGAGATATATATAGCTAGTAAAATTACTAAGAGATGTATAGCTAGTAACGTTACTAAGATATAAATAGCTAGTAAAGTTACTAAAATATATATATATAGCTAGTACAATTTCTAAGAGATATATAGCTAGTTACGTTACTAAGATATATATAGCTAGTAACGTTAATAAGAGATATATAGCTAGTAAAAATACTAAGATAAATATAGCTAGGAAAATACTAAGAGATGTATAGCTATGTTGTTACGTTACTAGCTAGTAAGATTACTCAAATATATATGGCTAGTAAAATTACTAGTCAGGTATAGCTAGTAAAGTTAATAAGAGATATTTAGCTAGTCAATTTACTAATATATATATAGCTAGTAAAATTACTAAGAGATATATAGCTTGTACAATTAATAAGACATATATAGCTAGTAAAATTTCTTAGAGATATATAGCTAGTAAAATTACTTAGAGATATATAGCTTGTACAATTAATAAGAGATATATAGCTAGTCAAGTTACTAAGATATATATAGCTAGTAAAATTACTAACCGATAGATAGCTTGTACAATTAATAAGACATATATAGCTAGTAAAATTTCTTAGAGATATATAGCTAGTAAAATTACTTAGAGATATGTAGCTTGAAAAAGTACAAAGATATACATAGCTAGTAAATTTTCTTAGAGATATATGGCTAGTAAATTACTTAAATATATATAGCTTGAAAACATACTTAGAGATGTATGGCTATGAAAGTTACTAAAATATGTATAGCTAGTAAAGTTAGTTACTAAGAGATGTATAGCTATGAAAGTTACTAAAAGATGTATAGCTAGTAAAGTTTCAAGAGATGTATAGCTAATAAAGTTACTAAAAGATATATAGCTTATAAAGTTACTAAGAGATATACAGCTAGTAAATGTATTAAGAGATATATAGCTAGTAAAATTACTAAGAGATATATAGCTAGTAAAATTACTAAGAGATGTAAAGCTATGAAAGTTACTAAAAGATATAAAGCTAGTTAAATTACTTAGAGATGTATGGCTATGAAAGTTACTAAAATATGTATAGCTAGTAAAGTTACTAAGAGAGGTATAGCTATGAAAGTTACTAAAAGATATATAGCTAGTAAAATTACTAAGAGATGTATAGCTATGAAAGTTACTAAAAGATGAATAACTAGTAAAATTACTATAGCTACTAAAATTACTAAGAGATGTAAAGCTATGAAAGTTACTAAAGGATGTATAGCTAATGAAATTACTAAAAGATGTATAGCTATGAACATTACTAAGAGATGTACAGCTAGTAAAGTTACCAAGATATATATATAGCTAGTCAAGTTACTAAAAGATATATAGCTATTAAAATTACTAAGATATGTATAGCTTATAAAGTTACTAAGAGATGTATAGCTAATGAATTTAATTAGAGATATATGGCTAGCAAAATTACAAAGAGATATATAGCTAGTAACGTTACTAAGATATATATAGCTAGGAACCTTGCTAAGAGATGTATAGCTAGTTACGTTACTAAGAGATATATAGCTAGTAAAAATACTAAGATATATAGAGCTTGTAAAGTTACTAAGAGATGCATAGCTATGCAAGTTACTAAAAGATGTATAGCTAGTAAAATTACTAAGAGATATATAGCTGTGAAAGTTACTAAAAGATGAATAGGTAGTAAAAATACTAAGAGATGTATAGTTCTGAAAATTACTAAGAGATGTATAGCTAGTAAAATTACTAAGAGATGTATAGCTAGTAAAATTACTAAGAGATGTATAGCTAGTAAAATTACTAAGAGATATATAGCTAGTTACGTTACTAATATATAGATAGGAACATTACTAAGAAATGTATAGCTAGTTACGTAACTAAGTGCTATATAGCTAGGAAAAATACTAAGATATATATAGCGAGGAAAATTACTAGGAGATGTAGCTATGTAAATAAGTTACTAAGTGATATATCGCTAATAAAAATTACTACGAGATATATAGCTTGTTAAATTACTTTGACATATATAGCTAGTTAAATTTCTAAGATATATATAGCTAGTACAAATATTAAGATATATATAGCTAGGATTATACTTAGAGATACATAGCTAGTAAAATTACTTAAAATATAAAGTTAGTAAAATTACTAAGAGATGTATAACTATGTAGTTAAGTTACTAAGAGATATATAGCTAGTGAAATTATTCAAAGATAGTAAAATTTCTAAGAGATATATAGCTGGTAAATTTAATTAGATACATATATATAGCTAGTAAAATTATTAAGAGATGTATAGCTAGTAAAGTTACTAAAATATTATATAGCTAGTCAAGTTACTAAAAGATGTATAGCTATTAACGTTACTTAGATATATATAGCTAGAAAAAGTATTCTAGAGATGTATAGCTAGTAAAGTCACTAAGAGATGTATAGCTAGTCAAGCTACTAAGAGATATATAGCTAGTAAAATTTCGAAGAGATATATAGCTAGTGAATTTAATTAGATATATATATATATAGCTAGTAAAATTATTAAGAGATGTATAGCTGGTAAAGTTACTAAAATGTTATATAGCTAGTCAAGTTACTAATAGATGTATAGCTAGTAACGTTACTTAGATATATATATAGCTAGAAGAAGTATTAAGAGATGTATGGCTAGTAAAATTACTAAGCTATATATATAGCTAGTAAATTTACTTAGAGATGTTCATGTATATATATAATCCTTGCCAAATGATCTAGAACTACCACTGCTCTTCCATTAGAGGGTATACCAAACCTAGTAGTATAGGTACATGTACATTCTGTGAAATTAAATTAATTAACCTTCTCCCTCATATAGATTCTTTCTGACGCCTCTGCAGCAGACGTCTTTTCGAAAACATAGTGACAAAAGAAGAAATTGCTCAATACGAGTTAAGAACATGTATGTGTGCTGAAAGTAAGAAGTTTTATCTCTTGTACAGGACCATAATGTCCTCAAGTCTTCATGTATGTGACTAATAAGATCTAAAGACTGCTTATTATGTGATTTTAGCCTCTTTCCCAGATACAGTAACATTTCAGCAGACAAGTTTGAAAACATTCGGTAAAAAGATGTAAATGTATGGATAATCTCTATAAATGATGACAAATATAATTTTTATATAGTGTTGAAACATCATGACAAAGGGGGAAATTGATATTTATGAGTCATTTCTTCTTTTATCATTTGTTTTCTTTAAAAGATGTCTGCTGCAGGTGTCAAAATGGGTCACAGGTGGGAAAGTGTCAATACAAAAAATATAGCTTTGACATTTGTAAACTGATTAAGGCCGCAGAATGCTTTTAATTAAGAATTAATTATTATTAATTGATTTTAATTAATTTGAAGAAAATGCAACGGAGGAGTTTTGAAAACATTATTGAAAAAAGGAAAACTTGTCAAAATGAACATTTGATCCCTATTTTACAAAGTTTTTAACTCTTTCCCATTTACAACAAATCTGCAGCAGATACTCTCTGTAAATGAATGTTTAATTACTGATTAAAGTGAAAACATTGTGACAAAGGAGAAATTGCTTGTTTTAACGAATTTCATCTTTTGTCACAATCTTGGACAATTTTTTCAAAAGTGATCTGCTTCAGAGGCGTCAGAGTCTCAGAGAGCGTCTGTATGTGGGATAGGGTTCACTCTGTATCTGAATGAGTGACATGTTTTTCTGAAACAAATCTATAATTAGTCCGACATATAGGCACAGAGCTACTGTGCCATCAGTATTTATTTGTTATCTGTTTGCCAAAAAACAGTTGTTATTTTTCAACGAAACTTGGGCGGAACATATAACACTTTCCCACATGCAACAAGTCTGTAGCAGACTTAGAAATTATTAAGTTAAAAATGTGGAAACTATAAATGAAATAAAAATTATTGAATAAAGTTGAAAACTTTGTGGCAAAAACAGAAATTTCTTTACATGCCAAACTGTTTTAAACAGTTGTCTGCTGCACAGTCGTCAGAAACCGTCTCTATGTGGGAAAGGGTTAATATAAAGCCAAGTCTTGCCATACTATTTTAATACTACGCAGGTTCAAAAAGTCATAAAACACCTTTCTTGGACTTGATATGTCCTTGTAAGATTGACTTGCTGATCTGTTCAGTATCAACTTGTTTTCAACACTAATTAAGTAGACAGGGTTTTAAGACTGCATGGTTATAATTAAAACTTTTAACAGTATATGGACCATTTCGAGGGCTTGGCGTGAAATGGTTGTTACTAAATGTTGTAATTATTTTACCAAGCTTTATCACCTCACCCTAAAGTCTTTAAAAGCGTTAAATCATTTTTCTTGGAAAACAATGGAAATGTATTGCTCGTTCTGAGCAATGGCACCTAAATTTGCATTGTTTACAAAGGGGTCAAAATTGCCCTTAAACCAGGGTTTTCAAAATAGGTTTGTAGTTACAACCTTTTCACGTCAAGCCCTCGATTTACCGTACACTCATCTCATTTTACCACAATATTGAAAAATAAGTCATATTGCATCAATCACCCTGGAGTCCCTTGACTATTGCATACTTGTTCCTAGTCTCGAGTTCCTTCCCCTTATTACAGACTAATTTACTGCGTAAAAGACTAACTAGTTCCTAACTGTTTTGTTTAAATGGGTTGTTATTATTTATTCTATATATGAAATATCTATAAATGTTATGTATATGCAGACCATGTATTATAATTGATAAACAATTAAGATATTCGTTTATTGTTTCCATTTTTCTATGTTTTACCAAATGTATGTGCTAGGGTATACCTAGATACAACAATACGAATGTTTGAAGGAAAGCATAAAAAGCCGCAATATTTCGTTGCACATGAAGAAATAAAAAAAAAGTACGTTTAAATCCACAAACAGTAGCCACATTTAATCTGTAGTTAGTAATGCAGACATCGGTATTTGAAGATATGCGTATTATGTAGGATATTTAACCTGACAGGGTCTGTGTTTTTAAGCCAATGAGATGGTTTAGAGTTAAACTGACCATGAACAGTGACATAAAAGACTATTACTAAGATAAATAGACAAGAGGTTATGATAAATTCCAATATGTACCAAAAACAACCAACTATTTGTATTGAATACACGCCCTTTTATGATAATCTGTTGTCAAATAATGCTGACACACAGGGTTTAACCATTTCCCACATAAAACAAATATGCAGCAGACGACTTTGAAATTATAAAGGACAAAATATAAAAAATCTCTATAATGATAGTATGATAATTGAAAAGTGTTGAATTATTGTGTCAAATGCAGATATTGCTCATTATACAATGATTTCAATGATATTAAAGCTGACAGACTTTGAAATCATCAAGTACAAAACATAGAAAATCTCTATAAATGATAGTAAGAGAATTGAAAATAGTTGAAATTAATTTGGCAAATGTAGCAATTGTTCATTAGGAGCAATTCCACCTTTTGCCACACTGACTTCAAAAGTCTCCTGCTCAGAAAAGATATATGTCGGAAATGGCTAAAACAGTAAATGGAGAAAACTAAGATCATAGTGAGCAATTTCACTTTTTACAACAATTATTTAAATAGTCGTCTGTTGCAAAGGCTCAGAAAGGGTTAAAACCGTAAATGGAGAAAATTAAGGCAATACATATTTGGTCATATCCTGATTCAGTGTTAATTTAAAATGTTATTAGAGAGAGTTTCCTGTGGATTTGTTAAGACATAAAACATTGAATGGGTATAAAAGTATAAAAGAATGAAAGGTAAAGGTGTTAGATATACTGCAAAAAAAACCCACACATATTGTTTCATCAAAATTTCGAACGAGCAAACGTCCTTTTTTCGTTCCCGTTGCTCGAATATAACGGATAAGCAAACTGTTTAAACCACGCACTGACGTAATAATGCGAGATTTTCATTCGCTCATTTATTAGTCGCCGGGCAGGAGCTAACTTCTTGCATTTCTAAAAGCTTTTTCAGAAATCACTTGGAAGGACGAGTTGTTATTAAGATCAATTTAATGTAAATGCTTCGAACATATTACGGTTGCGATTGTTTACAAACACTTAGTTGGGATACATTTTAAAAGAAATTCATGTTTCAATTGTTATAAGTTTGTACTTGATTAACCAAGTATTGCAGATTGTTTAATGGTGTTTACGATTTTTTTACTCGTTCCCGATTAGACTTGCAACATACGCTAATGTTCAAGTATCATAACATTATCACAAATAAAATAACGTCGATTAGTCTTTTTGATAGTAATTCTTCATTACTGAACGTTCTTTTAAGGTTCGAAGAAATGTCTTTATTTGTGAAGATTTTATATAATATTTCTGAATTTATGTCTGTAATAGTGAAATGTATAGACTGTTTCTACTCTATGTTACGCTACGAAGGAAAGAAATTGACACACGTGGAAAAACTTCTAAAGAAGTGTACACGCCCTGAAATAGTTAATTATAGGTCAATTTTTGATGATTATTTGGTTCGAAGAAAATGAAGAAAAGAACAAACTGAGATAAAACTGATTTTTTATAGAAATATGACTTTGAATGAATACTCTCTACCTATAAAGCGAGAGTAAAGAAGCGACAACTCTGCAAAGGAGAATGGTTCACGAATAAATTCTTTCGTACGCAATAAATGTCGTACTTGACACTTTTAAATGTGTCATTAGCTTCCCTACAGGCATTTTGCTTGCGCTCTGCATATTAGTATGCATCATTGACACAAAGGCGCTCATCATAATGTAATTTTAAAACATTAGTAGTTTGCTATTTGCATTATAAAAAGGAAGGAAAGAAGAATAATAAATCAACATGTTGTAGGGTTCAGTTTATGTTCGAAATCAAGATAAAAAATTATTCAATGAAATGAAATTTAACTGGTTAGCTGATATTGTATTTCGAGGGTGGTCTTCTTTGTAAACATATTGGACTACATTTTAACATTTGTGAAAGTATGATTATAATTAGGATGCCAAGTTAATATGATTTAATAAAGATTCGCAGCTTATTTCGCTAAGCTCGAAATCGGCACCGTTAAAAAACAAACAGGAATGCACTCTTAACCTTTAATATTGCATTTTGTAATTTAATTTTGGTTAATGAGGTCGAGTGTATCCCTTTAACGTATAATTGCAAACTCGTTGACTTTTGTTCCCGCGAATGTGGACCCGCGGTTTTTGCGTTTCGCGTTTGGTCGCTGCGGTACAAATTTTAAACCCCCTACCCGATAAATCGCTGGTAATATGCACCATTCATATCGACGGGGCAACTTCTCCAACACTACTTTGTGGAGAGCCCCCGTCAATAATCAGAAATGCGCGTAAAACCTTTAAAATTGCATTTTTCAATTAGTTTTGGTTGCGTGCGGTCCAATTGTATCCCGTTTAAGTTAAATGCCTTATATTATCTTATATTATCTTGGATATAAAGCTCATGGAATTTTTGCCGCTGTGGCACACACGTTGGTCATCTGGCACGAACGTGGACCCGCCGCTGATTTCATTTCGCTGGAAATTTAAATGAACAACTTCTATAACTGCGCATGGTGGATAACCCCCGTCAAAAATCAGAAATGCATATAACACCTTTAAAATAGAATTTCCTTATTAATGTTGGTGCTATGGTGTCAATTGCAATTGACCGTTGCGACAAACTTTGGTCATAGCCAACGGCAAGAACGTGTTGCTCGAAATCTCATGGTTCTTATCGGCCGGACAACCTCTTTGACTGCGCATAGTGGGTAACCCCGGTCTAAATCAAAGCACTGCAGTGCTGACGGCATGGGGGCTGCTGGAAGGTTGGAAAAGTAGGGGGAATGTGAAAGGAAATAACAATTGCAGCTTATGTTTATGTATTTATTTCAAGAAGTTGAAAGATCATGTCAAAAATAGAAAATTTTATTAAATTGCAAATTTAAAAACAGAAGGACCATGTTGGCACTATATCGCTCACCTGAATGCAAGAGCTCACAAGTATACACATTTAAGACATGAAGAATCAAAGGGAAATTTGACAGCAGGTTTCGGCAAAATATTTTGAAGTTTCTGCATTATTATATTGAGAAATATGTCAATGTTAAATCACATTCCATCAAGTTGAAATAGTTCTCTTAACCATGTACTTGACTGGGAGAAAGTGTTTGAAATACGCAAAACTCATCAAGACAATTATTCTGACAAAAAATCAAAATGCAACACCCAGTGTGCTATCAAGATTGTCCTTCATTTGACCTAGTGACCTATTTTTGTTTACTCGATATGACCCATATTCGAACATGGACTAGATATCATTAAGATAAGCATTCTGACTAAATTTTAAAAAACGTGGCCTCTACAGTGTTGACAAAGACCTTCCTTCAATTTGGCCTAGTGAACTAGTTTTTTTAACAGACATGACCAATATTCAAACTTGGCCGTCATACTATCACCAAGACAAACATTCTGATACAGTTTCAACATGCTCAAGTTAAAAATGCAGCCTCCATCATGTTAACAAGATTTCCTTTCAATTTGACCTAGTGACCTAGTTTCTGACCCAAAATGACCCATATTCGAACTTGACTTAGATATCATTAAGACAAGTATTCTAACGAAAATTCCGTTGATACCTCCACAGCACTTGCGGGCACCTGCACATCACGCTACCTCTTCAACTTAGTTATTGGTGCATTGGTGGCTGCAGAGGAGAGGTCTCATTCCCTTTACTGCCACTCTCCCTCTCTTGTGGGTTACTGCCCTCTCCTTCTCTTTCTCCCTTCTTTTATAGGGCATCTTGTAGTACTGTTACTCTGACACTTTTGTGATTAACTGTGTGTTAAATTGCTACCTTCTGTGAAGAGCGCGACTGGAATCTAATTAATGATGCGATGACCCGGCTTTTATAACCTGCGAGACACATTGGATGGTCGGCCAGACGCCGCCTTTCCCCGAAAGGACAATTTGTTAACACTCTGAATGCCACATTTTTAATTTGAGCACGTTGACACTTTGTCAGAATGTTTGTCTCAATTATGTCTAGCATAGGTTTGAATATACTTGACCACAAAATTGTGATTGACTATGTTGTTGGCATAACTCGTGTGAGCGACTTAGGGCCACCATGCCCCTTGTCTTTGTTAACCAGGTTCTTGTTTAATCAACATGGTATTTTGTGTTAACCAGTATCTTGTTCGATCAACGTAGTCTTTATTTGTTAACCAGTATTATGTTCCATCAACATTGCCTTTTTTGTTAACTAGTTTCTTGTTCAATCAACGTAGTCTTTATTTGTTAACCAGTATCTCGTTCCATCAACATTGTCTTTTTTGTTAACCAGTAGCTTGTTCGATCAGCATGGTCTTTATTTGATAATAAGGTTCTTGTTCAATCAACATTGGTTTTTTTGTTAACCAGTAGCTTGTTCGATCAGCATGGGTCTGTATTTGTTAACAAGTATAGTGGAAGACAGTGGTGCAAAGGTAGAGTGTTGGCCTCTCGTATCAAATGTCCCTGGTTCGTGTCCCGTTATGAGCGGGTCCTGACTTTGGGATTTTTCCACACAAACGGCGCGAGTACTGGTTAAGTATCCAGGAAGCAGACATCGAGCGTGATTAATATAAGCTGAAAGCTTCTTTCGCAATTGATGTAAAATAAATAAGTTTAAAATAACCAGTATCTTGTTCAATCACCATGGTCTTTATTTTTTAACCAGTTTCTGATTCGACCAGCACAGTCATGTTGTGATAACCAGTATCTTGTTCAATCCAATTATAATTATTTTGTTAACCAGTATCTTGTCCGATCAACATAGTCTTTATTTTTTCTTCGACTTTTCTTTCATATTGATACCATTTAATATGCGTTTGTTTAAGATGAGCGAACACCCTCAGTCCGCAGTTTTGTTTGTCAACCAGTATCTTGTTGATCAAAATGATCTTTATTTGTTAACCAGTATCTTGTTGATCAAAATTATCTTTATTTGTTAACCAGTATCTTAATTGTTCAATTAACATGTTATTTGTTTAGCAGGTTCTTTTTCAGTCACCAATGTCGTATTTGTTAGCGAGGATGTATTTCAATGAACATATTTATCTAAGACCAAACATTTCTTTCTTTCTTTTATATTTCTTTCTTTCTTTTATATTGTTTTCTTTCTTTTATATTTCTTTCTTTCTTTTATATTTCTTTTATATTTCTTTCTCTCTCTCTCTCTCTCCCCTCTCTCTCTCTCTCTCTCTCTCTCTCTCTCTCTCTCTCTCTCTCTCTCTCTCTCTCTCTCTCTCTCTCTCTCTCTCTCTCTCTCTCTCCTCTCTCTCTCTCTATCTCTCTCTCTCTCTCTCTCTCTTTTTCTAATATATATTCCCATATGCTTTACGCGTGTAACAGCATACATTTTCCGTTTTCAGGTCATTTATAGGCAATTTAGACAAATTATTTTCTTGTATAATACAACACGAGAAAAGAAGTTTGAGGTTGTGTTTAATGTTTCGTTTGTGCCGCTATTTCCTGCATTGGTTACTTATGAAATGTTATAAGGCAGGTTTGGGTTTAATTGATATATATATTCATGCTCATGACTGATTAATATTGTAAATATGAAAAAGGACAGGGGAAAAAGAGGTATTTGATTTCTTTGCCACGGGAAAGAATCGCCTTAACACTTATCTTGACGTTACCATTTAATCCCTATCCTGCTGTACGCGACTTTATACAATGTTTGGGTGTCATGTTATGTATTTATGCGGTCTATATTGATCACTACTCATTTATCAATATTTTGCAATGATTAGTTCATCAATATTTCAGAACTGATTGAAAATAAGGGCTGATGTTAGTCGTTTGTAGGAATTCAGCGGGATAAGGGTTAATGTTTTTATT
Organism: Serripes groenlandicus; assembly: GCA_031761405.1. Classification (NCBI taxonomy): domain Eukaryota; kingdom Metazoa; phylum Mollusca; class Bivalvia; order Cardiida; family Cardiidae; genus Serripes; species Serripes groenlandicus. Next base: position 12,255,341 of record JASEVX010000008.1, read on the forward strand.
GTGAGATATGGCCACTAGGG
>JASEVX010000008.1:12255560-12258060 GCA_031761405.1 Serripes groenlandicus
GAGTCGATACATATCCACAGAAGGCGATAATGTTTTGTGAAAGGGTTAATGTCAGCCGAGAATCAATTTCAATTCGACGTGTTTCTCGAGGTATAGGTTATACCGTTGTAAGAAGAATTCAATTGATATAACGGTGACAGTATACTGATCCAAGATTGTTATTGATATCACAGCGACAGTATACTGATCCAAGATTTTCATTGATATCACAGCGACAGTATACTGATCCAAGATTGTTATTGATATAACGACGACAGTATACTGATCCAAGATTGTTATTGATATCACAGAGACAGTATACTGATCCAAGATATCATATAGACAGTATACTGATCCAAGATTTTCATTGATATCACAGAGACAGTATACTGATCCAAGGTTTTCATTGATAGCACGGCGACAGTAAACTGATCCAAGGTTTTCATTGATAGCACGGCGACAGTATATTGATCCAAGGTTTTCATTGATAGCATAGCGACAGTAAACTGATACAAGGTTTTCATTGATATCATATAGACAGTATACTGATCCAATGTTTGCATTGATAGCACGGCGACAGTTTACTGGTCCAAGATTTTCATTGATAGCACATAGACAGTATATTGATCCAAGGTTGTCATTGATATCCCATAGACAGTACACTGATCCAAGGTTTTCATTGATATCACATAGACAGTATACTGATCCAAGGTTTTCATTGATATCACATAGACAATATACTGATCCAAGGTGTTCATTGATATCTCGGCAACAGTATACTTATCTGAGATTACATCGATTTCACGGTGACAGTATACTGATCCAGGATACATTGATATCACGGCTACAGAATACATATCCATATGATCCCTTGATATAACGGCGACAGTATACTGAACCAAGATTATATTGATATCACAGCGACAGTATGCTGATCCAAGGTTCCATTTATATCACGGTGACAGTATACTGATTCAGGATTCCATTGATATCACGGTGACAGTATACTGATCCAGGATTCCATTGATATCACGGTGACAGTATACTGATCCAGGCTTATATTGATATCACGGTGACAGTATACTGATCCAGGATTACATTGATATCACGGTGACAGTATACTGATCCAGGATTCCACTTATATCACGGTGACAGTATACTGATCCAGGATTATATTGATATCACGGTGACAGTATACTGATCCAGGATTATATTGATATCACGGTGACAGTATACTGATCCTGGATTACATTGATATCACGGTGACAGTATACTGATCAAGGATTACATTGATATCACGGTGACAGTATACTGATCCAGGATTACATTGATATCACGGTGAAAGTATACTGATCCAAGATTCCATTGATATCACGGTGACAGTATACTGATCCAGGATTACATTGACACACTGTGACAGTAAACTGATCCAAGATACCATTGATACCACGGTGACAGTATACTGATTCAGGATTACATTGATATCACGGTGACAGTGTACTGATCCAAGATAATATTGATACCACGGTGACAGTATACTAATCCAGGATAACATTGATAACACGGTGACAGTATACTGATTCAGGATTACATTGATATCACGGTGACAGTGTACTGATCCAGGATACCATTGATACCACGGTGACAGTATACTGATCCAGGATTACATTGATATCACGGTGACAGTATACTGATCCAGGATGACATTGATATCATGGTGACAGTATACTGATCCAAGATTCCATTAATATCACGGTGACATTTTACTGAGCCAAGATCCCATTGATACCTCAACTTATGCATGATTTCATTTATATCACAAATATACTTATCCTGGAGTCTATTGATTTTACGGTGACAGTCAGGGGATAGATGTATTGAGTAATGATTCGTGAAACAGAAAATCCACAGGAGGCGAACAGTTTATATCCGGGTAAGCCTGCGCGGCATGCTTAGGCTGATCCGGGTCGATTCTTTACGTAGAGTTTATAATGTTGGTTTTCTCGCGGGACAGCTCAAATGATTGTGTACCCGTGTAATCTGAACCAAACAGATGGAGTTTGTCAAACGATTTGTTTTTTATTGAAACTTCTTTTCTTTAAGAACTGTAGTGAAGTAGGCACAGACAGAAAACGCAGAGATGTAACGGATGTTGAGTTGAATGAAGTTGAGATGTCGAAGTCACTGGTGATTTTCCCAACGAAACGTAGGTTATGCTGTTTTTTGTGTCATCGCTTTTCCGACTTACAGACGTTTTTAATACATTTATCCACAGCAGACCATTTTGGAAGATAGTGTGGATAATGAAGAACATGTTCATAACGAGATTTGTTTTCCCTTTTGCCACAATGTTATCAAAGTCTGTTTAATATTAACGGAGATAATAGTTTGCTAAGCTGTTTCCCAAATCATCTACTGTAGATGTATTGTATGTGGGAAAGGGGTTAATACAGTATCAGCAGTGTACCGTCAACGATCGCTTGCTGACCTACTCATAACACTACAGCTACTGTGAACTTGC
>JASEVX010000008.1:12260560-12479162 GCA_031761405.1 Serripes groenlandicus
TAAATAAATAAATAAATAAATAAATAAATAAATATTATTATTATTATTATTACTAATATTAATAATGATTATTATTAATTATTAATATTAATATTATTATTATTGTTATTATTATTAATTATTATTAATGATTAGTATTATTATTATTATTATTGTTATTATTATTATTAATAATAATTATTAATTATAAGTATTATCATTATTATTATTATTATTATTAAAATTGATTACAGAATCAGAAACTGAGTTTTTGACAAAAGTGGCAGACCAATTGGACTTGGAGGGAAGCACTGACGAACTGGACCAAAACCAAGTATGCGTGGATCGAACCACGTCCTTCACTGTGATCGCCATTCTTTCTGGATGTAAGTAATCATTCATTCACACGGACGAAGTTTCGTAAAATGTCACTTTCATCAGTTAATTGATCATGATTCAAAAACCTTCTCGTAGTATTTATAAGCAATGATGTCAATATACTTACTGTATACTGTTTTGATATCAATGAATCATTTGCGGACAATTCGTAGTCATGCTAAACGACGAGGATGCGCACGTTTGTCCTCATCTACACTGGTCAAAAATAATCTCAGGTTGGTATTGGAAGATCACATATGAGCCGTGCCGCGATAAAAACCAATATTGTGGAATCTGCGTAATGTATCGACCCAGATCAGCTGCGCGCAGGCTAATCCGGGCCGACACATTCCGTCCCAGGGAGATAGGCTGATCCGGGTCGATACATTATGCAGATTCCAAAATATTAGTTTTCTCATGGAACTGCTGATGTTATACGTGCAAAAGTGTGATATTCTCTTTGAGGCTACACTTCTGGTAATTAGTGTGAATATTTATGAGCCGTTCCACGAGAAAACCAACATCCGCGCAGGCTAATCCGGGCCGAAACATTCCGTCTCTTGGAGATAGAGGTATAGACTATAGAGTAATGATTCCTGAAACAGAAAATCTACAAGAGGCGAAAAGTGACTGTCCGGGTTAGCTTGCGTGGCATGCTTAGGCTGATCCGGGTCGATACATTACGCGGAGTCCACCATTTTTGTTTTCTCGTGGAACGACTCATATTATATGTGCGAAAGTGTGATATTCTCTTTGATGCTACACTAATGGTAACTATATATAGTTTGTAAATATATTAGTTCTGTCGTATTTGTACATGTATAAACGTGCACGTTGTGACCAACTGGATATTATTGATTGACTGAATTGGTTAAAACGCCGTTTCCAACAGATTTTTCTGTCATATCACGGCGGCCAATTCATCTACCTTGATTACATCTCATTTCAAAACACCAACTTGTGTATGTATAAAAATATTTGAAAACATTGTGAGAAAATGCGGAATCTAAATGTCGCGTGCTTAAGAACTTCAACAAGTATCTACAAAAAGAACTATATAGTATATACATGTATATATATATATTTTTTTTTATTATTTTCTAACAGTGGTCGTTTTCAGTTGTCTCGTAGTTACCTTCATGCTGATCCGATCTCGTCAATTTCGCGGGAAAGGTGTGGGTGGCGATGAGCGTGGATTCAGCAACAAATCTTACCACAGTTAGATCTTGAACGTTGAAAATACGACCTTCCTTCCAACGGATAAAACGATCACCGATACAATCTAGAATATCTACGATTTTTGACAGGATTTTCACCAGTGTCCGCCAATCTTGTTTTAAGCAATAATTCAATGACAAATTATAGTATTGTTGGCTTTTAAAAACTTAAAGGACAGATTGCTGATAATAATGACACCCAAAGACAGTGACCGCATACAGGACCATGATGTGTACAGCTTTGACTAATACACATTTGTGGTTATTGGAAGACGTGCCAATCTTAATACAGTTAGAGGTTTTTCGCCAGTTTCGTAAAATGCATAAAAGCCATGTGTATAGCGATTTCGGGTCGTATTGACCTTCTGGTTTTGCACCATTAAAGTTAAAATGGCTAACAGCTAATGGGACTGCACTTCTTGTAAGAGTGGTCACTGTTCGTGTATGCAATAAGACCCAAAATCGCCCATTTGTATTCTTGTAGCTATACCTGATATTGAATTTAAACGTCTTCCAAATAACAAAGATCTGAAGGAAAAAAAAAAAACATTTTGTACAAGTGAAGTTAAATTACTGGGACTACGAAAATAGATCATATGAATTGTTTATTTTTTTAATTTGAAATAATTTATTTGCTATTATGGTGGATATTGTGAAAAAAATCGCTATATTCTTTTTTTCGTAAGTAGTTTTGTATTAGAAAATATGATATAAATAAATTTAAGCATTCAAAACCGTTATTGAGTATTTGTCAATGAGTAGTTAACCCTTTCCCACATACAACAAATCAGCAAGAGACGCCTTTGAAAACATATAGGCAAAGCATTTGAACATTTTGGCAAAAGGGGAAGTTACTCATTATTTGCAGTTTCTCCTTTTGTCATAATGATTTCAAATGAGTCTGTTGTAGAGGCGTCGAAATGCGTATATAGTTTTATAGTCATTGTTTTGAAAATGTCTGAGAGGTTACATCTTCGCTAGCCAAGGCTACTTCGTACATTACCATTCCCATAAGACAAATTGCCCTTGGCTTGCGAAGATGGAGAGGTTAATGATTGATGGATTGATTAAGGTTTAATGCCGTTTTCAACAATTGTTCAATCATATCACGGCGGCCTGTTCACATTCCTCACATTCCTCACACCAATACTGTCTGATTTCACACATAGACTGTTAGCCCATTGATGGAAGACGAATGACGCTTGTCACAGTAACATTTGACAAACGACGGATAAAATGTTGGCCGAGCTTGTGTTCGAACTGAAACCCTGGAAGGAATTGACAGCCCGAGTCGCTACCGACTGAATAACAGGGTTTGGCGTCCGATAAGTTAAACATGAAAATTGGAAAAATGCGATTTTGTTAACATCTAGATAAAGCATGGACAATAATTATAAATGAAATAAATTACTCATTATGAATAATTTTCCCCTTTGCTACAATGTGTTCAAAGTCATCGGCCTCAGGCGCGAAACATTCCGTCTGCAGGTGGGCAATCGGTATCATACGGCCTTTTCGAATTAAGGATTATACAATGTCTGAGATGAACGATGTCTGTTCTATAGTACATATATATTCATCTACGTGAAGAAAACAGACAAGCGTCGGAACTTCAGGACTTGGGAAGATAGAGAACAGCCGTGCTGTTTGAAAGGAGCCTTTATAGAGCCATTTTGTTATATAAAGTGTATATCCTTTTATGCAATCCAATATATCTCTGCTTTCACTTAAATTCACAAAAATCGGCCAATTCAAAAACGTTCACTACTTTCATGTATACATGCATATAGCCTGTAAATGAAAAGTTTACATTCAATGCAGCTCCTTAATTGTGTCACCATGGCAACAGTATCAGTTATACGAAGTGAGTTAAAGCCTTACATAAATATATACTATTTTGAACTTATATTTAGAAAATGTTAAATATTCTAGTGGAGCCCCGTATGACAGACCGACAACCTTTCCCAAATACCGCTACTAGACCTTGTTGACATTAGCACTTAATTAGTTTCGTTAAAGGGAGCTAAAAATGTAGTCAAAGGGATATAACTTTCAAAATACCAGTTTCTTCTTTACGGGAGTTACCTCTCTTTACAAATTGTCACACACTGGATATATTTCGGTCAGCCGTGAAGTGGGAGTTCTTAGCAATAGGAGATTGATTGATTGTTTGATGTTTTAGGCCGCTTTCAAAACTATTTCTTGGTAAGTTACAAGTACTACTGGTCCATTTATCCTGACTCCAGCCAGAAACATTCGTAAAATTAACCCCGCAACCCTTGGCGCCAAGGATGGCAGCTATTACTACCACTTTAATAGCGGTACGAGAAGAACAGTACCATTGATATCAGACTTAATATTTCACTTCTAGTATAAACTTACTGGTAACACGTACTGGTAAATACTGGTAGGTAAATTGGACGCCCTTGTTGGGGGATAAACTTACTGCTAACACGTACTGGTAAATACTGGTAGGTAAATTGGACGCCTTTGTTGGAGGATAAACTTACTGGTAACAAGTACTGGGAAATACTGGTAGGTAAATTGGACGCCCTTGTTGGAGGATAAACTTACTGGCAACGAGTACTGGGAAATACTGGTAGGTAAATTGGACGCCCTTGTTGGGGGATAAACTAACTGGCAACCAGTACTGGTAAATCATGACTGGTAGGTAAATTAGACGCCCTTGTTGGAGGATAAACTTACTGGCAACGAGTACTGGTAAATACTGGTAGGTAAATTGGACGCCCTTGTTGGGGGATAAACTTACTGGCAACCAGTACTGGGAAATATAGGTAGGTAAATTGGACGCGCTTGTTGGGGGATAAACTTACTGGCAACGAGTACTGGGAAATATAGGTAGGTAAATTGGACGCGCTTGTTGGGGGATAAACTTACTGGCAACGAGTACTGGGAAATATAGGTAGGTAAATTGGACGCCCTTGTTGGGGGATAAACTTACTGGAAACAAGTACTGGGAAATATAGGTAGGTAAATTTGACGCCCTTGTTGGAGGATAAACTTACTGGTAACAAGTACTGGGAAATACCGGTGGGTAAGTGAACGCCCTTGTTGGAGAATAAACTTACTGGTAACAAGTACTGGTAATTTACTCAGTAAAATCAAAGTCTTCCTCCTTTTTCTTCTGTTCTGACTTTATTCATATTATCTTTTCCCATCTACTATGGTTTTTGGCCTGGGGCTTGAGCCACTGATCCTAGTAGTAATACCATTTTCTCGGAGTTGACAGCCTGCCAATTGCTGTTAACACCCAACAACCCATTTTAGGGTGAGACTGCGCGAGAAAAATAGTTCGTCATGGATTCAGCAAAACTGCATTTAAAAGGTTAAGATTATAATGTTGTTGGAACATCAGTACAAAACTTTAAAGCGTGAGTACTCCAATATAAGTTTAACAAATGCTTTAGAAATTAAGGCGCCGAGAGATCTCAAATATGGAAGCTTATTAACATTATTAACATTTGCGAAGTGAAACGGAAAAGAAAGATACAGTGGCGGATTATCCGGGGGCCTGTAGGCCTCGTGCGACGCAAAATGTAATGGTAAACAAAGAAGTCGCGTGTCAAATCCGTGGCGGATTTAGCCGGGTCCATAGGGCACGTGCCCGACTCCCCACACCCCACGATACCCCGACCCGGCCGAGTATCATACATATCGGGCGAGCGCCGGGCAAAGTTCGCCGCTCAGATTTTGTTTGTTTGGAGTTTAACGCCGCTTTCAACAGCTTTGGTCATATCACGGCGGTCAGTGCACCTACCCATGTTTTCCTGGCTTTCCCACACCAGTACTTACACAACATTCTTTCGAAGCCACTGACTACTTTCTCACATAGATCAGAGGTGAGAGGCAATGGAAAACATCGCCCGAAAGAATGTTGCCGAAACCGGGTATCGAACCCGTGACCTCCAGATCACGAGTCAGATACGCTACCAATTGAGCTACCCGGCCGGGCTCGCCGCTCAGAGATCGACCGGAAATCGGGCAGGCATTGACCAGGGGACAGGCCGTAGTCTGGCCGACCATCCAATGTGGCTCGCAGGTTATAAAAGACGGCTCATCGCATCATTCATCAGATTATCCAGTCGCGCTCGTCGCATAAGGTAACAAAGTTAACACACAGTTTATCACAACATTTTCAGAGTAACAGTACTACAAGATGCCCTAGAAAAGAAGGGAAGACTTAAGGAGAAGGAGAGGGCAGTACCCACAAGAAAGGGAGAGTGACAGTGAAATGAATGAGACCATGGTTCTCATATTCAGCCACCAATGCACCAATAAATAAGTTGTAACGGTAGCGTGCAAACGCAAACCTTTACCTCAACCTAGCGACTCGATCGCGATGTGCATGTGCCCACAAGCGCTGTGGAGGTATCAACGGCATTCTCGTTAGAATGTTTGATTGTCTTAATGATATCTAAGTCAAGTTCAGGTATGGGTCATATTGGGTCAGAATCTAGGTCACTAGGCCAAATTGAACGGAAATCTTATTAACATTCTGGAGGCTGCATTTTTAACTTTAGCATGTTGAAACTGTATCAGAAAGTTTGTCTTGATGATGTGTAGGTCAAGTTTGAATATTGGTCATGTCTGTTAAAAATCTAGGTAACTAGGCCAAAACTTAAGGAAAATCTTGTCAACACTTTAGAAGCTACATTTTTTAAAAATAATTCAGAATGTTTATCTTTATTATATCTCGGCCAAGTTGGAATATGGGTAATGCCGGGTAAAAAAACAAATTAGTCAAAATTGGAGGAAAATCTTATAAATTCTCTGGAGGCCGTATTGTTTGCTACAGCAGTTTTTAAACTTTGTCAGAATGTTTGTATTGTTGATATCTATGTTATCACAAAAACAGTTTTCATAACATCAACTTTATTTCACATGCATCAACAATGGTGTTCAACTCTAATCCCTCTTTTAAACTCAGTGTCTCTGCTGCTATGGTAGACCGCACTACTCGCTTGATTTTGTTTGCTTGCCAAACAATGGGGCAACAAATTCCAAGTCTGTCTTTCAACCATACAATGTGACCCAGTACTTCCTGTGCCATTATTCAAATTACATAATGCTGCATCACAAAATACAATCATTTCCCAGTCTTTGTCTATGAGTCCCACTAAAGAAGGAAACTTCTGCACTACTCTGATACTTTTCAACTTCCCAAATGATTGTATTGCCTGAATAAGGTCCAACACTTTTGCCCCCTTTAACGGTGTACTAAGATCAATGAATTCAAAGGCTAAATCTGGTATAGAACCTTGCACTGTCCAGTTTAACTGCCCTACAATTCGGCAATTTCTCCATGAATTTAGTATGATCTAACTGAACACATTTCTCATTTTGAGTAATTCTAAAACCAATGTAGTCAAAATCTCTTTCTTCAACTTAACCAGCAATAAATCTTTGTTGTAATTTGTCCATTATACCCTCAAAATCCTTATTCCCGACATGAAGAAAATCATCAACATGGGAACATAGCATACCCATAAGCTGTCCCCCTTCAATAAGTGTAAAGACTGCAGTGTCTAATTTGGATTGTGTACATCCTAGTGTTGTCAATTCTTCTTTAATGCTCAAATAAAACTGTCTTGCACCATCCTTTAAACCATACAATTCATGCTTCAGTGTCCATATAAGGCCAGGTCTTGTGATACTTTCTTTTAGCGCTCAAGTAGTTTTCCTTGGAGAAATGCAGATTTGATGTCGGTTGATGTCGGTTGTTTATATTATCCATTTCTTGCTGGATGCAACAGTCAGAAATACTCTGATGGCTCCTTTCCCCACTGTCGGACTGTCACTTTAGATAAAGGACCACTCTTCAAATCCCCTGGCCACTAACCTAGCTCTAGTTTTCCCCTCTTTACTGGTTATCACTCATCTTGTGGAAACTTTAGTCTGTCCGTTGTCTTCTATCTCTTCAAAATTCACTGAAAGCACATCTTCATTGTCATCGCTATTGTTCTCCCTCTGGATTTCAAATTCAACATCGTCTATGTTGATACTCTTTTTTTTCATTGTTGTCAACATCTTGAACATTATACCACATTCTATATTTTCCTGTTGATTTTCCAGATCGTCCTAGCACAACTGCTTTTACCCACTGATCTGAACCTGGTAATTTGTATTGAATCTGGGTATTCTCGAGTCTCTGATATGGTGTGTCATGTTCTTTGTATTATTAACATTGACGCCCGGCAAATTTATTTCTTCTGTAACATTAGGTATTGTCCCTGATACAACTGGAGTTACTGATTCTCTGCACTGATTATCATTCGCACCCTTGACTTCGTGTGATTGTTGTTCTATTTCAGTATTAGTCTTACATAGTCCGTTAGGAGAAATCCTCACAAATATTCCTCCATGCCTCACAAACACAACTTTTTCATCCGGAAACACGACCTTTCCAGGTCCTAACCAACGCTCTTTTCCATCTCTTTTGTAAAACACTGTGTCCCCCTTTTCAAAAACTTCTTCTGCAGGTCTCACTTTTGTACGAAGGGCACGGCGCACTCTTTCGCTTGCCTCAGATTCTATATAAGCTTTTCTTGCAGCATGGAACGCATTCAAATGTTTTGCAAAAGTCTCACTTGTTGTGCTGCATTTCATGGCTGGTAATTCCTCTTTCAGAGTATTTGGTAAAAGCGGATTTTTACCAAAAACTAGTTGATGACTACTGTATCCGCTCCACATTTGCAGAGAATTTCTGGACATATTAGCCCAAGCCAGAGGCGTTTTCAAGTCTATATTCTTTTGATCAGCTTCGAGTTTCACTAGCATGGAGTCTGTTACTGCATGAACTCTTTCACACAGCCCATTCTGAAAAGGGCTCATTCTAGCAGTTGTACATACTCTAACATTTAAGATTGATGCAACTTCTCTCATTTCATCTGAGCTAAATTCACCACCATTGTCTGTAAAGATTGCACCCATAACACCAAACATACCAACCCAATTCTTCATCATTGCATCTATCACATAGCTTGGTTTCTTTCTTTCAATAAATACTGACACAATATACCTTGACCACATATCAATCATGTGCAATATCAACTTCCCCTTATAGGACTTGAGATCCATTGAAACTTTGTCATTGAATTCTTTAGCCATAGGCATGGCAACAGAAGGTCTATGTGGTGTACTTGCATAAACCTTGCAAAGTTCGCAACTACCGTCTATTTCTGCAAGGTCCTGTTCATAGTCGCTATTCCAAATTGCAGCATCTTTTAACAAAGCAACAGGTTTTTGTCTTGGTGGATGAGCAAACTGTCGATGAAGTTTTAGCAATGTGGTCTTTCGCTTTTCATCTGTCATTTCTTCCAGTTTTACTGAGTAAAACTGTGTGTTACACAAATTGTTTCTGTTTTGTCAATAGGAATGCAATAGTGTCCCGAGGTTGTCAGATTAAGAGAAACCTCTTTACCCAAAATAACTGCTGTGTCATTTTCTAAGTCCATTTTTACCCCAGCATGTTTCATTGCTGATCTTGATAGAAGCAAAGGGGTATCAGAATCAACAACATCTGCTTTCATCTTCAAATCCTTCCCTACAATACACACTGGAATTTCATATTCCCCTCGCGATTTCAACTTTGTTTCACCCCCAAATTTGAATACTTTGTGTCCGTCACATTTGACAATTGTTTTCTGATCATTTTTGGTTAGCGAGTCCATATAATTGCTCATCCAAGCCCTCCCACACACTGTGCTACTACATACACTGTCTAGTACAGCACAATTACGAGCATCTACTCCAAGTTGTTGTATTTCTTCTTCTTTTAGACTTCCTGTAAACAAAACATCTTATTCTTCTTTTTCGTTATATTCACTTTTGACAAATTTTCATAACTGTCAGGACATTTCGAAACCAGGTGTCTATATGATCCACATGACCTGCATGTAATTGGTTTTCCATCAAGCCCAAGATAATTTAGATTCTTAATTCCTCTCTGTGAGGTTTGTCCATAGGCCCTGACATTACCTCTTCTTAGCCGTCCACTTCCCCTCTGATAACCGGTATAACCCTGATAACCACTCCCGCTATCCCGCTTCACATACCCCGCAGCCCATAAAGCCTCTTCATTATCTGCAAGAAACGCTAGCTCAAGTTTTATACTAGCACCTGTTTCCTTCATACCACTATGTCCCCTCTCATCTTTAAACTTTTTAAGAGACGTTTTGGCCTCTTCAAACAATGTCGCTTTATTTCCATAGTTCATACCTGTCAACACTAACATGTTCTGATCCTTAACACTTTTTGTTTGTTTTGACTCACACTAGTCCTTTTTTGCTCTGCTATCACTTGTTAATCACAAATTTTATACACTTTTCATAAAATCAACTGTATTTCACATGCATCTACAATGCAATCTCCTATCGCAGAGTGACCGTTCCTTACACTTACTATCATCTCTGCAACAGGCTCAATGTCAAGATTCTTGACGAAACATGATAACTATATTTTAATTAACTTAGTTGTCACTGATGTAAGCACTCACCTTTTACACTTGTGACAGGATCTTTTTCTAACTTTGCTAATTTAAAAACAAAGTATTTATTTAGCAAACATCTACGGACTGCTTTTCGGTAGTTTTACACATTTAAAGATTAATACATCTGTTATGTAGGTCACCTATTTTGGAATATATGGCCATGATCACGTGACTAAAAAGTCACGTGATAAAAAGTCACGTGAAACCCGAAAGTAGTTTGAGCCTGTGACAGAGGTAAATGTAATACACCGATAGTGTAAGAGAGTGTCTACAATGGTGTTCAACTCTATACAAGGGAGATCACTCTCATAAACTAATTAGTCAAAATCAAAGCACTCTAAGCACTAGGTACAACATTAACAATCTAGTCCATGTTCGAATTTAGGTCATATCGGGTAAACAAAAATAGGTCACTAGGCAAAATGAAGGAAACTCTTGATAACACACTGGATGTTGCATTTTGAATCTTTGTCATAATAATTGTCTTTATGAGTTTTGCATTTTTCAAACACTTTCTTCCAGTCTAGTACATGGTTTAGAGAATTATTTCGGCATGATGGAATGTGATTTAACATTGACATATTTCTCAATATAATAAGGCAGACACTTCAAAATATTCTTCCTAAACCTAAATTTTCCTTTGATTATCATGTCTTAAATGTGTATACTTGTGAACTCTTGCACTCAGGTGAGCGATATAGTGCCAACAAGGTCCTCCTGTTTTCAAATTGGCAGTTTCATAATATATACTATTTTTGATATGATCTTTCAACTTCTTAAACATAAGCTGCAATTGTTATATCCTCTCACATTTTCCCTATTTCTCCAACCTTCCTGCAGCCCCCAGGTGCTTTGATATTTTTTATAACTGGCATTGTCGTAATATATTTTCGAAGATCCTCGAAGAGGTGAAACCGGTCGATTTTAGTTTTTTATTAAAATTATGTATTATGTTTTAAGATTTTAAATAAATAATAAGTTATTGACTATGAAGACTAATCTCCAGACTTTATTCTGTCCGTATATATATCCGTATTTGTGACTTTTCACTTTCTTACGGTATATATAATTATGTATGAGCCGTTCCACGAGAAAACCAACATTGTGGACTCTGAGTAATGTATCGACCCGGATCAGTCTAAGCATGCCGCACAGGCAAAGGATTAACGAAAGTGAAATATATAAAGTGTATATGGGAGGTGCAGCTGGAAAACCAACTCTGACGTATTTATTACACATGATGGGGAATATCTGCGTATTGATTAAGGATCCAAATGGATATTGGTTTACAGAAGTCTCGTGAAACCTTATACGAGCCGTCTAGTGAGAAAACCAACATGGTGGACTCTGCGTAAAGTATCTACCCGGATCATCCTTAGCATGCCGCGCAGGCTTACCCGAACAGACATTGTTCGCCTCCTGTGGATTTTCTGTTTCAGGAATCATTACGCTATACCACTATCCCCCTGAGACGGAATGTGTCGGCCCGGATTAGCCCGCGCGGACTGCGCAGGCTGATTTAGGTCTATACATTACGCAGAGTCCACAATGTTAGTTTTCTCATATATATTCATCTACGCGAAGAAAAAAGACAAGCGTCGGAACTTCAGGACCTGGGAAGATAGTTTGTTATATAAAAGTGTTTATTCTTTTAAGCATCCCGTTAACTTATTAATCCAATATATCTCTGCTTTCACTTAAATTCACAAAAATCGGCCAATTCAAAAACGTTCACTACATCATGTATACATACATATAGCCTGTAAATGAAAGTAAACCTTCAATGCAGCTCCTTAATTGTGTCACCATGGCAACAGTATTCGTTATACAAAGTGAGTCAAAGCCTTACATAAATATATACTATTTTGAACTTATATTTAGGAACTGTTAAATCTTCTAGTGTAGCCCCGTATAGTTAATCACGTGGCATCAACAGTATAGTGTAGCTTGGTGAAAAACAGTTGTACGGACTTATTGCTATCTACCAAAAGACAGCACCGATAATCTTTCCCAAATACCGCTACTATACCTCGGTACAATAAATTGTTGACATGCTCAGTGGAGAAAGCACTTAATTAGTTTCGTTAAAGGTCAGAAGTAAATTGGATCGGCTTGCCGGGCAGATAATTTTGTCCAGGGAATTTGAGATTATTTCATAAGACTGAAGTGGTCTGACTCTCCCATTGGACAATAATGATTTTGTTGAAAAGTTGAAAGTTGTTAATAAAGTTGAATACCCTTTGACTGATTTGTGATCAAAACATTGTTTGTTGTTAGCTTAATTGACAGCTTAGGAACCATTTTCAGAACAACATGTATTTTCTTAAGTTGAAGTAAAATTCATTGCGGAATAAGGGTGACCTTTGATTTGACGTCACAGCTAAAAAAAATAATTGGGTGAGATAGCATGTGAGTTTTTTGTGCTTTTTTGGTAGTTGTGATAATGAACTTTAATTGAATATAG
Source organism: Serripes groenlandicus (assembly GCA_031761405.1). Taxonomy (NCBI): domain Eukaryota; kingdom Metazoa; phylum Mollusca; class Bivalvia; order Cardiida; family Cardiidae; genus Serripes; species Serripes groenlandicus. The sequence goes on from JASEVX010000008.1 coordinate 12,273,108, forward strand.
GTTTCTGGGTTATTCAACTGTTGGGAAAGAGCCATAGTCCAAAACGCTATAATGGTCGCCTATGGAAAAGGAATTGCTTCCATCTGACCTAAACGGGGATAAAAATGTAGTCAAAGGGATATAACTTTCAAAATACCAATATCTTCTTTACGGGAGTTACCTCTCTTTACAAATTGTCACACACTGGATACATTTCGGACATCCGTGAAGTGGGAGTAATCAATAGGAGATTGATTGATTGTTTGGTGTTTTACGCCGCTTTCAACACTATTTCAATGATATCACTGTGGCGTTTTCTTGGTAAGTTACAAGTACTTCTGGTCCATTTATCCTGACACCAGCCATAATCATTCGTAATTCTAACCCCGCAACCCTTAGCGCCAAGGATGGCAGCTATTACTACCACTTTAATAGCGGTACGAGAAGAACAGTACCATTGATATCAGACTTAATATTTCACTTCTAGTATAAACCTACTAGTAACACGTACTGGTAAATACTGGTAGGTAAATTGGACGCCCTTGTTGGGGGATAAACTTACTGGTAACACGTACTGGTAAATACTGGTAGGTAAATTGGACGCCCTTGTTGGGGGATAAACTTACTAGTAACGAGTACTGAGAAATACTGGTAGGTAAATTGGACGCGCTTATAAGTTATTGACTATGAAAACTAATCTCCAGACTATATAATTATGTAGGAGCCGTTTCACGAGAAAAAAACCATTATGGACTCTGCGTAATGTATCGACCCGGATCAGTCTAAGCATGCCGCGCAGGCTAACCCGGACAGACACCTTTCGCCTCCTGTGTATTTTCTGTTTCATGTATCGCCATACTAAACCTCTATCTCCCTGAGACGGAATGTGTCGGCCTGAATTAGCCAGCGCGGGCTGCGCAGACTGATCCAGTCCACAATGTTGCTTTTCTCCTCGAACGGCTCATATATATATGTAAGATTTTTTATATATTTATTTGATATCAAGAATACATAATATACATATAATATACATATATCATATACCAAATATTAAACTGTCCGTCTATGTTAAAGTTTATAATAAGTGTATGTATTATGACATGCTTTCCGTCTGAAAAAAAACCACAGGAAACAAACTGGTGTAATTGAATTAATGTTCATAGTGGCTTAACATACAATGGACTAATCCTAATCTCTTTGTTGACGTTCTTAATCCTTTCTCACATACAGACGCTTTCTGACGCCTCTGCAGCAAACGACTTTTAAATCATTGTGACAAAATTAGAAATTGCCAATAATGAGCAATTGTTCCCTTTGCCACACTTAAATCAACTCCATTCAATTTTTATACCGAGACATCATGTTTGTTTTAAGATGATTTCAATGTCGGCTGCTGCAAATATGTTGTTAGGGTTAACGAAAGTGAAATATATAAAGTGTATATGGGAGGTGAAGCAGGAAAACCAACCCTAACGTATTTATTACACATACTGGGAAATACCTGCGTATTGATTAAGGATTCAAATGGATATTGGTTTACAGAAGTCTCGTGAAACCTTATACGAGCCGTCCCGCGAGAAAACCAACATGGTGGACTCTGCGTAAAGTATCGGCACGGATCATCCTAAGCATGCCGCAAAGGCTAACCCGGACAGACATTGTTCGCCTCCTGTGGATTTTTATTTCAGGAATTATTAATCTTTACCTCTATCCCCCTGAGACGAAAGGTGTCGACCCGGATTAGCTTGCGCGGACTGCGCAGGCTGATATGGGTCGACACATTTCGCCGATTCCATAATGTTGGCTTTCTCTTAATTCGGCTCGTGTGACTAATTAGAGAACGATACTGAGCAATATCAAAATGTGCAGGTGGGCTTGTTTATCTGGTGCTACAATGGTCCCAACAGTCTGACGGTGGATTTTCTAACAGCTAATTGATTGATTGGCGACTAATTAGTCTGGCTTTCTCACACCAGGTACTCGACACAACAGTCTTTTCAAGCAACTGGCTGCTATTCCACATATATTGTTGGCCAATGTGTTGAGCTGGGGTTCGAACTGAAAAACCCTTGATTGACAGCCCTCATTTCTACCGACAGCGCTCACGAGGCTCGCCAGATTTTAGTATCATTTCAAGGCCTTAGATATTTTAATCTGCTTGGTCAGCATTCATTTGATAAGGGTTATAAGTTTTTAAACACATCTGTCCGGTTGAGTTCAAGGCCAGTTCACCTTATCATTGAAAGACCTAAAGGTTAAACAGGGTCGTGTTGATATGAATCGCAAGACAACGTCCTTACGATATTTAATATTGTTTATACAGATCGACCAGCGTTCGATTAGCACTCTAAGTGAACCGTCAAACGTGTCAATGTCACGTACCCAGTTTTCAGACAGTTAAATGACTATATGAGCCTTTCCACGAGAAAACCAACATTATGGACTCTGCGTAATGTATCGATCCAGATCAGCCTGCGCAGTCCGCGCAGGCTAATCCGGGCCGACACATTCCGTCTCAGGGGGATACAGGTATAGAGTAATGATTACTGAAACAGAAAATCCACAGGAGGCGAAAAGTGTCTCGCCGGTTCAGCCTGCGCGTTAAGCTTTGGCTGATCCGGGTCGATACTTTACGCAGAGACCACAATGTTTGTTTTCTCGCAGAACGGCTCATTTACCGTATTGAACTGGCGACAGTTCGATCCGTTCTGATATGGCCGGTTGGTGACTCGCAAGCTAGTTAAATAGTTCGGCCTGTCTGTCACCTGGATACAAGATGACATGCGGGACATATACGACCATGTGTCTCATAAGTCAGAAATTGCTAGCTCCTTTAATAAGGGTGATATTTTAATTAGCAAACACTTGCAACGTACCCAGTTTACAGACAAATAAACGAATACATACCGAGGGCTTGGCGTGAAACGGTTGTAACTAAAAACCTATTTTGAAAACCCTGGTTTAGGGGCAATTTTGACCCCTTTGTAAACAATGCAAATTTAGATGCCATTGCTCAGAACGAGCAATGGCACCTAAATTTCCATTGTTTACCAAGAAAAATGATTTAACGCTTATAAAGACTCTATGGCGAGGTGATTAACCTTGGTAAAAAATAATACCGATTTTAGTTACAACCGTTTCACGCCAAGCCCTCGATACCGAAATGGTACTGACGACAGATGTGTCCGTTCTATTAGCCGTGTGGTAACACTTGGATCGCTCAGCTTCGGTCGTGTAATGGTAGAGCGACAGTGTGGTGGATCGTGGGTTCAATCCCATGCCGACCGAGTTATACCAGATACGTTAAATGGTAGTAATGGCTTTCCCCTCCTTCCCGCTCAGGATTATGGAGTTAGCATTACGACGGACTGACATGTGTTGGAAGCGGCTAAAGCACGATACAAACAAACACGCAAACAACTCTGGTGTGTGCAATACTGAATTATTTACCTACCGAGGTTGATAACTGGTACGGTTTAACTAAAATGGTTTCTTTATCAAAGCTATTATCTTCAGTATAGATAATATCCCCCATGTGCTTGCAATATCAAAACATGAACATCAATAACCGGGAGGTTACAAATGACGCTTTGTTTGTTTGGTTGATTGGTGTCTTTTTCGTAGCTTTCAACATTTGTCAGCGATTCCTGGGCAATAAATCAGTTCTACTGTTCCATTTATCGTCGCTTTCAACATTTGTCAGCGATCCCTTTTTATTTGGAGCAGTTCTACTGGTCCATTTATGCTGCCACAAGTGAATCAGTCGTTATGCTAACCCCTCAATCATGAGCGCAAAGGAGGGGACGACATCACTACCATTGTTCAGGGATCAGAGATCGAACCCACGACCTCCCGAGGTCTTCCACTACATCACCGACGCGGAACTCAATTGATGCACCAGAAGTATCATATTGAATTTCATACGATCAAGGACGAAGGTAAAGTTGAAAGTTAAGTTATTGGGTTATGTTGCTAATTTCTGTTATTATTTATAAATGGCGTCTGGTGAGTTGGGGGGGGGGGGGGGGGGGGGGGGGTCTTAATGCATCTGCAGTGAGTCATCATTTAAAGGGATACACCAGACGAGTATCAATTGTATTTCCTATGACCACCGGATAATCGGAAAGTTAAGCGAATTTGTTTTAGCCTGACGCTGCTAATTATTGTTATTATTTATAAGTGGCTCCCGGCGATTTAAGGCCGCAGCAGACGACGATGACAATATTCAGTCAAACAAATAAGGAAACTCACTACAATTCAAAGAACAGACATTGAATAAAGTTGAACACATTATGGAACAAGTTGAAATATCTCATCATTGCCTAATGTTTGCAAATGTCGTTTGCTGCAGATGCATCAGTTAAAGTCTATATGCGGGACAGGGTTAATGCATCTATATTGTGACATCATTTAAAATGCATATGAGCCGTCCCGCAAGAAAACCAACAATGTGGACTCTGCATAAAGTATCTATGCTGATCAGCATAAGCATGCCGCACAGGCTTACCCGTATAGACACTTGTCGCCTCCTGTGGATTTTTTTTGTTTCAGGATTCATTACTCTATACCTCTATTAACAAGCATTAGCTGCAAACATCCGAAAGTGCCTTACTACGAATGAAGGGGTACAGACATATGAGCCGTCCCACGAGAAAACCAACATTGTGTATCGATCTGGATCAGCCTAATCATACCGCACAGGCTAACCCGGACAGACACATTTTGCCTCTTGGTCGATACATTACGCAGATACCATAATGTTGGTTCTCTCGTGGAACGGCTTATATTATTTAATTCGAACGTCTACGATAATTTACATTTGTAGTCAGGAGTCCATCAGAGGAAAATATGACGAGCCATGGCATCGGAGAGTAGAAGTTGGCATGCATGCTATATGTTAACTTTGATATGTTAGTAATCTGAAACTGCCCCATGCCACCCGAGATTTTGCCCCATATGCTCAGAATTAGGTCAAAGGTCAACTGAGTGCATTTTTCTTACATGACACTTGAAAAAACATTAAATATTGTCGGTCTGGGGTTTAAAACAACCCAACTGGTATCAAAATGAAGCATAAGCATTGGCCTTTTATTGACACTTACTTTATGCAAATTAATTAATGTGCATACTCATGAATATTAATGAGAACGTCCGAAAAATGGCGATTTTGTTTATAAAATTATTATTTATGGACGATAGTTTTGCCATATCTTCGTCATTTATTGTTATTTAAAGAACCACACGGTACTAAATTAAAGGTGAGACATTCAGCTATCAGTATACATACACTTTTTAATTTTCATATTATTATTTACGTGCACAATTACTGATAAAAGTGGGTGGGGTAAATTGACACCGAAATCTCAAAAATCTAAATGCTGTTAAAATAAACAGTTCACACGTATTTACCTCCTATAACATATTGTTTTATCTTTTTTTTATTTCAAAAATTGTTGTTTTACATAGATCGATTACAGTAAAGTAGGTCAAAGGTCATATAAGTGCAAAAATAAGTAACTTTAAGTTAATTTTAAATGAGTGTATTAATGTAAGAAAATGATACACATAATACATAATAGAACACTATCAGACATATGTATTATGTTGTTCGCTGTTGAACAAAACTTAAGTGAACAGTTTAGATTGTGTTATCTAACAGTTAAATAAAGCTTCTAATGTAGATATCTTCGAACTCCTTATATAAACGTTTATAGTTCATATAATCAATCGTCCATTGGATTAGCGCAATTGACGCCATCACAACCACATGCTGGTGTACATTTTAATAATGCTTTGAAGCATTTACAGCGGATAGATTTACACTTGATTTTACATCCACAACTTGTAAGTTCAATGCAAGCATCAGGTACAGTTGGTAACCGTTTCCTGACAATTTCTAATCCATCAGTACCATCTTGCCATGCGTTTGTATCTACAGGCCTGACTTCTGTATCCATAATCGCTACATCAGCTCTGATCCATATGCCTGCTTGATAATTTGCTCTTGCAATGTGTAGTTCAAGTGCATTAGTTGTTGGCGGTAGCATTTCAAGCGTTTTCTTAGTAATAGTGAATATCTTGCATCATCAACGGAGTCTTCATGGATCCCATACAGCAAGCATACAAACTTCTCTGCCTTATGTGACTGGCGGTTTCTTCCAACATCCGACAGAAGGTCAGGGCATGTTACATACTTCTTCCAAAATGTCTTCTTACTAATACCACTAAAGGCGGAGGTTGTGTCACATCCTGTCAAAGCATGAAACCCCGAAATGTTAAGGTGCACGTTTCTGAGTATTTTCTGAGCGATACTTTGCACAGGGTGCAGTTTGGTTTTCGTGGAGGTCCCAGCCATCATCCATACTTCAATGTGTAAATGGCCAATATGGTATATCAGTAGGAGCAGTACATCAGTATCTTGACATTTGATAACTATTCTGTCATAACCGTCTCTTGCAGCACCTAATGCATGTAGAATGATCCTCGTATCTGCCTCTTCGTGGTTTGATGATAGATGGGGTACCTCACATCTGTTGGAAGTAGTTTTCAGTACATTCTGGTAACCTCCTCCTGTGACAAGCTCTTGCTCTCTCTGTAGCGTTTCTGCCCTTGTTTGCAAACTTTCGGAGAGGAATCTAGCGATATCAGTTTTGTTCTCACTCATTGTTAAGAAGTTATCCCATCATTGTGGCAGGGGTACATCTGGACCAGTAATCATTCTACGAATTGGTCGTCGTTTGCCAGATCGCCTGCTTCTTGCACTTGCCTTTATTGGTGCTTTTCCTATGTATCTGTCGAATGCTACATCGATTCTTCGTGTAGATGTGTTGAAATATTTCAATACACACTGGACAAACACGTCTGCATACTCTCCAAATGTAACGCAGCCATCTGGTTTACCTAATGCTTGAATCAATGCATGACCATCAATCACTATAGCCGTTGTCAAAGTAGCCACTGGAAGCTCTTCCTGGACACAAACTGCATTGTCAGTAGTTAGAACTACAAGCAGATCAAATTTGACTGTTGGGTTCATAATTCCGCCAACTTTTGCAAGCGACAGTGGTACGGGAGACAGCTCATGATTTAAAACTGTTGCTATTTCGACAGTTCTCCCAGCATTCGCAGCGTTAAAGAGTTGTTGCATCAATTTTCTGTCAGCCCTTATTACCTTTGTGGTTTGCTTTGTTTTTACTGGCACTTGGTACAGCGTGGCGAATGTTTTCAATTTCAACTTTTTCATGGGGGTCAAAGAAATTTATTTTCTCCGAAACTAGTCTCACATCAACATTTTGTAGTACACGTGCTGTACCATGAGCTCTTGCTCCTACAAGATCATTGCTTATTTCGGTCGTTGCTACATCTTTGGTTGCAATAGAGACTAATTTTGAACACTTTACAACAAAAAACGTCTAGTATGTCAAGGTGTTTTAGAAGTGCTTGAACATGGCGTTCATCAAGATCTACACGTGAACGCTGGAAGTCAGCCCTTGTAGACGTGAACTCATCTTCATCATCTCCACTGTCTGCATAAAGAGCTCTCATCTTCTGTGATATGTTGGAGCGAAACGCCCAAGTTATGCAGAACTTGTCTCTTGCGTGTCATTTCGTGTTATTCCTATGATTCCATTGTTCAGCTTGCATAGTTTATTAATCCACTCTGTGGCTTGGTCCGTTGGAATCTGGCTGAAGTGATTGTTACTTCTCTTGACAACGAAATTTCCATCCATGAACTCACTGTAAACTTCTGGGGCTTTGTTCTCCAGATCTTTCCCCATCGTGCATAGTTTAAGTGGTCATACGCTGTCATCCAAGGCAACATGGTGGCGAATGCTTCAAGGTGAAGCTTCCAGTTCCCTTCTCTTTCCGAGCGGATAAACAGAAGCAGAATCTCAACCATAGCCATATGTGCTTTGGAAAACATGTTTGTTGCCAAGGAACAGCGAGACGAATTCTTCCATCTGGCCGATCAAATTAACATTCTGAATAGCTTCATGTAAATTCGCAGCCTGATCCATTACGTTTCGGTCATATCCAGTTATCTTTGACGTTTTGAAGACATTAACCAGCTCCGCAGACGATGCTTCTATCTGTTCAACATCTGTACTAGTACCACCGTCCTTTTGATGTAACCAGCATCTAAACATGGTCCACCTTAGCCGCCATAAAGCCTCATACGTTAGAATATGTGCACGTACTGTTCTGTAGTATGACTACCCTTCCAGCATATTTGCAGTTACGTTGGGAGGATACACTCCAGCATCAACCCACACATCATCAAGACCGGCTGATTCAATGTGTTGACCAATGGCTTTCAAAAAGTTGAAACAGATATGGAGGCCACCAAGTCGGAATTTTAATAAGGGGAGTAGCTTTCAAGATGCATTATACTTGTTTGAATGTACATGTACCTTTCACAAACACACATGTACCGAAAAATAAGACTTTTGTCAGCATAATAGCGAACATTTATACTACTTAGAGATTTCAATGAATTGTGCAAGTGCATGATCTCTATCCTAGTTTACTTGGTTACCATGGCAACATTCACAATTGCATTTATCCAGCCTCTCTAATAGACAAAAGTTTATATATTAACGTCTTTACCATGTCTTTTGTAATCATTCAAAACGTAAGCAATGCTAAATAAAAACATAGTTTAAATGCTATATTTTCGGGTAATTTTTCGTGTTTGACCTTGAAAATACATTGACTTTGACCTTAAATGACCTAAGTGTTCAGTTTTATCGAAAGCTCCACATTCATAGATATGATTTATTACACATGAAAGAATATATTTGTTATTATTTAACAGTTAAAAGAAATGCAAAATAGTTGTCATGAAATCAGCTAACTGGAGCCATTGTGCGTGTTGTCTTGGTTACCATGGTAACCAACATAAATTTAAGTGCCCAATTTTGCTAAAAACAAAGCTTATACATGTGGTTGTTTTGTAACAACTTAACAAACCAATATGAACATGAAAAATGCTAAATAAAAAGAAAAACCTTCATCAATTCTGAAATGTTCAGGTATTTTTCACTTTTTGACCTTAAAATGACCTTGACCCTAACTTAAAGTGACATTGATGGTCAGTTTGCTAGAAAGCTCTATATTCATAGATCATATATATTAAACATTTAAGTCGATATATATTAGCGTTTTATAGTTATACTCAATATAGTAAGATGGTTTGAGTTTCAATAAATTCTGCACTTACTTGACCTTTGACCTACTTTCTGACCTTCACAGACGGTGTTGCCGGTGGCATGGGGGCAGAACCATAGACAACTGGTATTTGGCAACACGATTATGGTATTCAAACAATTCTACTCTCTCATGCCATGGACCGTCATAAATAAGCGACTTTTTCCCTGATGGACTCCCGACTATTGAGTGGTGCTCTAGAAAAAAACAACTATAACGTAATTATTTAAAAACGTGTTAAAGAAGACCTGCCTGAACATATATGCTAAGGATCCAAATTTAAATTTTGATTTTCAAAAGTTTCTCGTAATCGGCTTTGACTATTTGGCGAACAACGCAGAGCCTTATCACAGTGCGCGAATTTGTCACCAGGTTTTAGTGAGAATATATTTATTTTTTTCCAGAATGTTATCTAAAACTGTTTGAATGATGTCAATGTTCTATAAACCAATCGATCGGAATACTAACCACATCTCAATTCCTAGTTTTCTAGGGCAGTGGATCGAATGATGAAACCTGATTCCCCTGGTCAATTAATTTTCAATATACGTTTGAAATGTTTTGTATTTTGACGACCTTTTGTGATACAGCCCCATTCACTCAACATCACCATCATCATCATCATCATCATCATTATCATCATCATCATCATCACCATCATCATAAGCATTATCAACATCTTCATCATCATTATCAATAGTTTCATCACCACACTAAGTATCAAAACCAGTTTTGATACTACTAGTATTGGTTTCAAGACGGCATTTCTGAACAGTGTAGCTTCAGATCATCTGTGTTTACCTGTTTAGTTTGATCAGAATCGACACAATTTGACACAATTTGACAAAATCTTCTAACAATCTTGTGTAAGTTTTATATTAAAAGCGTAGATCTTGATCAGATCAGATTGCAGATAAGCATGCTGATCTGGTCCTTACTGTTCACTAAACCCAACTTGTACATTTTCTGATACCCTGGCTAAACTGTATTCTTAGAAGATATAAATATCTTGCTGACAGCTTCAACTTTTGATACCAAAAATAAACGCGTCTGCTTCGAGTAGTGTACTTCCTCATATGCAGTTGTGTTTTCAACGTGATCCTCTAAAAACAAAATTATGTTATTAAAATATAAATTAATTTATTCAAGATTAAACATGCAGGTATCTTCCAAAATTCACGCTATCTTCACGGCTGCTTGACTGGATTTGCATTAAATGTGTATACTTTGTGTTTTACGCCGTTTTCAACATTATTTCAGTTATATCACGGCAGATCACTGTCGTATAATAACTCAAAACACACAACTAGTTTATAAGATATTTAATACACAACTCTGACAGGGTAACGAGCCGACGGCCATTGCCGGTCTGCCTCAATAGTGTAACTCCTTTGTTTATATAGAGCCTTCTCTTGACAGGTGGTTACGTATATCGTAGACAGTCATTACATTAAGATGTAACCTGTCGTTTAGCATACTTCATATATACGTGAACACCCCGTCCTAAATCAGAATAATCTCCATTATTCCACACCTCCTAATGTCATTTTGAAAAAAGGAGAAATATCCATCACTATGCGTAGGCTGAAAACTAAGATGAAAGGTCATTAAACCTCCAATCAATAATAATATTTTAACAAACAATAAAACATGATAAATAAAGAATTGACGTTAAACACACATCTCAACGTATGGTGAGACATAAACATACACATAGTCATACTATTCAATATTAATTGACAATATAATAATAAATGAGTGTCATTACAAAATAATAATAAATGAGTGTCTTTAGGTCTCTTTTTGGAATCTGTAGTGTTTGCAACTTTAAGGTGAATGATTGTTCCATAATGTGCATTCTGCCACAAAATCGTTGGTTGATATCGCCTCAGGTTGTTTTGTTCCTGTCTTCCCTGTATCGTCCATCGTCCGATCGTGAAACATATTTTGAAAGTGCCGTAGGGGAATTTGTTATGACGTTTGACTTGAAGTTTGTGGATTCCGAATGATAATTTTATTCAAACAAAATGAGGTTTTGAAAAAGGAATAGTAGTCACTTTTACTGCTAATAGTTGTACAGCGTTGGTTGTTTAGTCGGTGGAAAACATCGCCGGTTTGCTGGAGAATAGTGGAACATTACTCCGAAGTAATGCTACAAACGTGTTAGCTGTTTGGTGCCCACGCAGTTTCGAACCTGCGCATGCGTAGTAGCTGTCTGGTACCCGTTCGATCCGTTCGATGTTCCGCTACCCTCTTAATTTTTATTTTTGTTGTTGTTGTTGTTGGAACCGAGCTCTATGAATAATTGTCATAGCGCCATTTGTTAAGGTCAAAGTTGGAAAGTTCAGATTGGCTTGCTACCCTTCTCTTTCAATGTCCATTGACACATCTGAATATAGCTGTCATCCGGATCGTGTGTGGTGATTTACTGACTTAAACAGTATTCCATAGGTCGCACATGTACAAGGGAAACAATTTAACGCAATCTAAGTTTATAAAACAGCTCTCAATGTTTGCTTTGAATCTAACTAGTCAATCTAACTATAATTAATTTAATCTATTGGATATTTATTTGTAATACGAAGATAACTATATGAACATTTTAAAACAATAACAAACATTTAAAGTAATAATAATATACCAGTATATCTTTATGTAAATCTATTTCTATCTCTAGGAAGTAAGCTCTACAGCTTTAATTATTACTCGCAAGTTAAATCGGTTAACACCGTTCGTGTTAACAAAACAAGGTTATGCGCCTTATTTAAGGTAAGTATATGAACCATTTACCTATATGTCCGCTTAGAAAGCGATTGTCTCTTAAGAAATTGTCTCTAATTCTTTTATCATTACTATTCAGTAAACAAATAGGTTAACACCCATGTATGTTAGGAATATTAGGCTATTCGCCTGTTCTAACATTACAGTAAGATCATCTCTTGATCTTTTATTTATTTCAAAACGATCCACTCGCTTTATCAAGCAATCTATGTGCTGATATGTTCTCAACAGTTTTGTATTATCCAAAATACACATTACTAATTAAATATACTACCAACTTCAAATTTATGTTTAAACCCAATCTCTTCATATAATATAAGCTACTTTGAAATATGCTGAACTCATGAACTCTTATATATAAATATTACATAAATAACATTTACTTTGGATGTAATTCGACCAAATTATATTTTCAAATGATTATGTTTAATTTGTGTATGCAAAGGGGCGTTTTATTGCTGCCGGGGAGTAAACAAATCGACTAAGGCCTGTCAATGATTTAACTATCGAACTAATACACATATATACAAAGCTGATCGCTAAGAGTGTTGAGCTGTCAAGCAAATCATTAAACTGTCCTAATGAATTTGTTCCCCTTTCAAGATTGTGTAATAGCAAAACAAACTGATGAAATCACCTGTCATTACCAAACATATGACATTTTAAACCCTTTGCATATTAATAAAATGTACTTGTGTTGTTATAAGCCGGCGTTTAAACGTTTGAACTTACACTTGATTTTGAAATTGTGATTATCAACAACGGAAATTACTGGATTTTGTTGGAGGCATATCGATACAGAGGCACATAACATTGTGAGAACTCGCATTGTATGCAGTAAATGGCGAGAACATTTCTGATCACAGTAATTGTTCTGCCCGCGCTTGATGAAATGCCAAACCAATATTTTACTAGAAATGACTGCTATGCAAGGTATGAAGCAAGAAATAAGCATTTCAATCATCTTTGTAATTTAAATGTAATACTTCTGTTTATTAAATGGCGTATAATTTTCGTGAAATGGCGTATCATTTTCGTTCACAACTATTTTAAAATATACTTGCAATTAGGCAACACCTGAATATTTAGTATGTTTGAATTTTGAAGAATCATTTTCACACAAAAATACCAATTATGAATTTAGTCAACTGATAAATTAGACTGTAAAAGGTTGCGTAAACTGTTCTCATAGACATGACACAACAAGAAATAACAGTTAAAAAGTCAAGTAAATTGCACCAACCTTTGATCTCCTATAGTGGTAGTAATTCTGTTGTTCGTCCTGGTCTCACGGCACCAAAAAGACCTCTGTCGTATAATAACTCAAAACACACAACTAGTTTATAAGATATTTAATACACAACTCTGACAGGGTAACGAGCCGACGGCCATTGCCGGTCTGCCTCAATAGTGTAACTCCTTTGTTTATATAGAGCCTTCTCTTGACAGGTGGTTACGTATATCGTAGACAGTCATTACATTAAGATGTAACCTGTCGTTTAGCATACTTCATATATACGTGAACACCCCGTCCTAAATCAGAATAATCTCCATTATTCCACATCACTAATCCATGATCCCTGGGTAAATAAACCAGCACTGAGCTTAGACATTTGAGCCGTTCCATGCGAAACCCAACATTGTGGACTCTGCGAAATGTATCGACCCAGATCAGCCTGCGCAGTCCGCAGAGGGTAATCCGGGCCGACACATTCCGTCACAGGGGATAGAGGTATAGAGTAATGATTCCTGAAACAGAAAATCCACAGGAAGTGAAAAGTGTCTGTCCGCGGCATGCTTTGGCTGATCCGGATCGATACTTTACGCTGAGTCCATAATGCTGGTTTTCCCGTCATAGACCCGGTACGCCCTCTTTTCTAATCCCCGTCTCTGCGGATTCATACTTGTATGAAAGGCACCTTCTGTCGATCAGTGCATCTAGCCGCCTCTCTGACGGACCACCATTTGAGCCACTGCATGAGAAAAGGTACACGTTGATATAGTTTTTCGCATTCGCAGTCTGATCAAGATCTACACTGTACACATATAGCAAAAACATCGTCAATAATCTTGCAAAATTCATATGCAAAATCTTCATTAAAAGAGATAATATCTTTTACGATAGGTAAAATAAGTAATAATAAAATAAAAATAGACTTCATTAATACCCATCTCTTTCTCTCTTGTTGGTTTACTATAATACTCAACATACTTTGTAATTCGTACTATATTATAACACATCATATTGTTACTGTAGTGTTTATACACGCATGCACAATCTGTAGGGAGAGGCTGATCAGTTAATTAACCTTTACCCTGCTAAGCCTTAAACATGGACCCTCCGGCTATTCATGCTAGCATATTCCAAGAACAGTATCGGATAGGTTTTTTATGTACACTATTGAGGTGGAGGGCTCAGATCAGACAGCTCGTCACAAGCGGTCTTATCTAAATTAATATTGTTTTTTTCAAAACCTTCCCGTTTCAGCAGGCAGCAGTGTAAGGATTATGGAGGTCCATTCCCTCTGGGTTATTCTTTTATTCGGCCGGAAATCGTTAAATTGTCAAATGCATTCATACATGTATGCTGATGGATTGTACATCTGTTATGTCAGAATATTTTTTTTATGTCTAAATACTATATAAGCGGACAGTTAATATGCAGGCAAGATTGTACTTTTGCACAGGATCATTCGAGTCTAATATTGACGGTGCAACATGCTTAAAGATGTGTTGGTGAATTAAGTAGACACAGATAAATCTTATCTTAGTTTATATTGTTCGTATTTCATTACTCTTTATTTGTATTAATCAAACCCTTTAGAAGTTTACCTTATATGAGCCGTCTACGAGAAAACCAACATTGTGGACTCTGCGTAAACTATTGACCCGGATCAACATAAGCATGCCGCGAAGGCTAACCTAGACAGACACATTTCGGCTCCTGTGGATTTTCTGTTTCAGGAACCATTACTCTATACCTCTATCCCCCTGAGACGGAATGTGTCGATCCGGATTATCTGCGCGGACTGCGCAGGCTGAAATGGGGCGATACTTTACGCAGAGTCCATACTGTTGGTTTTCTCGTGGAACGGCTCATATAGATATGGGCTTCATGGTGTACGCCCTTGGAAATCGTGATGATGGTTCGATTCCGATCAGGTCGTACCAAAGACATTAAAAATGCGGTTATGGCTTTTCAAATTGTCGCTCAGGACTGCAATGATAGCATAGCAACTGATGATCGGTGATGGATACGTTAGTAATGGTAATTTAGCCAGGAAAGAACGTGATATAACTGAAATACTAGCAAAAGTCGACAAAAAAGAACCACAAGACAAACATTTAGAAAAGTATCACGTCAAACCACGATAGTTCAGTCGGTAACGAGGACAATCAATCATGCGCAATTTCTTATTTTTTCACAACGTTTTCAAAAGTTGTCTGATGAACACATGCCGAAAGGAGGTTAGGTCTGTCTACAAGCTGTTCGGACTCTTACTTTATCGTCACTTAGTTATTTAATAGGGAAAGTTATGACACCGTAAGAGACCCCTTAACATGGTTTACAATGTGATCTGGATGAAATCTCCATCGGTCATTGTTCACACGGCATTATGTTATTTGTGACAGTCGTTCTAGCCTATCTTCATCACAGAATAGTACACATGTGCAGGTGACACAAGTACGTACTTCGTCAGTTTCCGGGTTGGTTTGGTACTGAATATTAAACATCTCCACTTCAACATTGGCTGATAACTGATAGCGACCC
Organism: Serripes groenlandicus; assembly: GCA_031761405.1. NCBI lineage: Eukaryota > Metazoa > Mollusca > Bivalvia > Cardiida > Cardiidae > Serripes > Serripes groenlandicus. Next base: position 12,288,847 of record JASEVX010000008.1, read on the forward strand.
ACGTTTTTGCATCTCATGAAAACGTCAGACACAAACAAAGTATTGACGGTATTACGGGTTCGTTATCACTTGTATATATTTGAAATGATGAATATATAACACGGTCAGTTAACTATATGCATGCATGTATTTCTATGTAAATTGTCTTTATTATGTACTAGTATTCAATATGTGACAGGTCAATTTATACGGACTGTAGCTAACCTTTTTATGTATTCAATATGTGTCATGTCAATTTACACGATCTGCAACTAACCTTTATATGTATTCTACATGCGACAGCTCAATTAACACGGACTGTAAACCTTTTATGTATGCAATATGTGACACGTCAATTGACACGGTCTGTAGCTAAACTGTTTATGCATACAACATGCGACTGGTCAATTTACACGGACTGTAACTAACCTTTTCATGTATTCCACATGCGTCAGTTTAATTTACACGGATTGTAACTAACCTTTTTATGTATTCTACATGTGTTAGGTCAATTTACACTGACTATAACTAACCTGTTTATGTATTATACATGTGACAGGTCAATTTACACTGACTATAACTAACCTTTTTATGTATTCTACATGTGATAGGTCAATTTACACGGACTGTAACTAACCTGTTTATGTATTCTACATGTGACAGGTCAATTAACACTGACTATAACTAACCTGTTTATGTATTCTACATGTGATAGGTCAATTTACACGGACTGTAACTAACCTGTTTATGTATTCTACATGTGACAGGTCAATTTACACTGACTATAACTAACCTGTTTATGTATTCTACATGTGACAGGTCAATTTACACTGACTATAACTAACCTGTTTATGTATTCTACATGTGACACGTCAATTTACACTGACTATAACTAACCTGTTTATGTATTCTACATGTAAGAGGTCAATGTACACGGATTGTTATTAACCTTTTACTGTATTCAACATTCTTCAGGTCAATTTACACTGACTGTAACTTATCGTTTTATGTATTCAATAGGATGTAGTTCAATTTACACGGACAGTTTCTAACCTTTTTATGTATTCAATGCACACAAGTAATTTACCTTGTTATGTTTTCAACTCATACAGAGCGTAATTAACCTTATTATGTTTTCAATATGTGACAGGTCAATTTACACCGACTGACTAACCTTGTTATGTATTCAATATGTGGGAGTTCAATTAACACGAACGGTAATTATGCTTTTTATGTATTCAATATGTGACAGGTCATTTTACAAGGACTGTAACTAACCTATGTATATATTCAATATGTGACAGGTCATTTTATACGGACGGCATTTTATCTTGCTATGTATTCAATGTGTGGGAGTTCAATTCACAAAGAGAGTAATTTACCTTGTTATGTTTTCAATATGTGACAGTTAATTTTAACCAACATTGTTATGTACTTATCATCCGACATTTAAATTGATCTGCATGGGTTTCAAAAGATGTCTGCTGCAATGGCGTCATAATTGAGCCGTCCCGCGAGAAAACCAACCGTATGGCCCTTGCGTAATGCATCGATCCAGATCAGCCTGGGCATTTCGCGCAGACTGATCCGGACAGATTCATTCCGCCTCGGAGGGATAGATGTATAGAGTAATGTTTCCTGAAACAGAAAATCCACAGGAGGCAAAAAGTGTCTATCCGGGTAAGCATGCGCTGCATTCATAGGCTGATCCGGGTCAATACTTTACGCAGAGACCATAATGTTGGTTTCCCCGCGGGACGCCTCATATGGCGTCTGCATCTGGGAAAGGTTACGCTAAACGAAGGTTTCAAATACAAGAATATTGATTGCCCATAATTCTAACGGTTCACCATAAAGAACACCAGATGAGGATCAACATTTTCAAACGTTGAAACTTCTGCAAATATTGCTAATAGTGACAACAAAGAAAGTAATAAATAGTTCAAAACTATTTTTGGCAATAAATGTTAAAAAATAGTCCATAGAAAGTCATGAAAGTGATATAGTATGTCTATCCAGTAAAAATGAAGCATAAACAATCAATATTTAGATATTATTGTACTGGAGAGTGAAATTATTGCTCTAATTTTATCCCAGGAATGTGACAACTTTTATACAGTTTAAAGAATTTGACTATACTATCTATAATCTGGAGTTCAGCACCTTTACTATAACGTTATCTAGAGTAATAGGTGTTAACCCTTTTCTACAAACATAAAACATGCAGTAGACGACTTTGAAAACATGTTCACAACTGAATTAACTAGTTTACTGAAAGTTAAACAAATAAATTGTGGCAAAAGGAGAAATATTGTTCATAATTAGCAATATCTACTTTTGCCACAGTATTTGCAGAAGTTGTCTGTTGCAGATGCGTCAAATGTCGTCTATAGGTGGGAAAGGGTAAATGTATACTATTGGATTAAAAACAATTCTTTCACAAAATATAAGATTGATATTTTATTATTCTTTGTTTCCTCTTATTTTGAATCATTTTATCTCGCAGGATTTAGATTGTTTATCAATTGCGACCATAAATCAAATCAAGGAAGCAAATTTTGTTGTAATGTGAAATATGACACGGGACGAGATTAATCTATTCCGAAGCACTGGACAATTACTCACATTCGAAATTTGAAAGAAAGAAATCCTGTACGACTCCATACATTTGTTCGGCGGCTTTAGCTGTAAGACCTGACTGGAATTCCTAATGTGAAAACTACGTTTAAGATAAACTGGTGGTTTGTATAACCGCGGTATTTAAAATTCAGTTAACCATTTAAGCGTGGAAGGTAAATTCAGTTGGTGTGTTCTGCTATAGTTCGTTGTCATTGTTATCACATTATTATAAATATATATCGTTTCTATTTAAATGTCTTCAATGTCAAAAACATATACATGTAGTGGGAAAAGTATATTATAGGCTCATTCGGCGAAAGGTATCACCAGTGCATACATGAACTATAGTATATCCCGGATAGTTGTGAATTAAATGCGTTCAAAGTAAAACATATATTGTTTAATCTTCACACATTTTATATCTTTGCATACAAAATGAAAATTTAAACTGTTTGTGAAAATAGATAGGACACTTGCCAAAAACAATATGAAATAAGCCGATGATAAAACGCGTACTGCACTTTGATTGGCGAAATCATGATTTTTCATGAGGTTTAGGTATTTCTATCACGTGATTAAATATAGCAAACATGCAGCTGGTAGTGGACCCGTACGACGATTAGATTGCATTTCATACATACCATTTTCGGATTTCCCGTGAATAGACCACCGCCAATACTCTCTCTGGCCATACCCATATTAATTTAGTCATTTAGTACACTTCTGCTCTGCTGTTGTCAGTTTATTACGATTTAACCCATTCCCACATATAGACGCTTTCTGACTCCTCTGCAGCAGACGACTTTTGAAAACAGTTTGCATTAATTATACCTTCATTTATAGAGATGTTAAGGGTTTTTGTCAACATGCTTTCAAGTTCGTCTGCTGCAGCTTTGCTGTTTGTGGGAAAGGGTTAAACGTATTGTAATCATCATGCTATTTAATACGTTCACACTTTTATAACATAGATGTCTTGTCCAACCTATTTATTTTCTTAATTTTCTCTGCATAAACCGGCGCCTAGTTCTGTTTCGTGCTAAAATGAAAACAACTATTGCAATAATTTTTATCAGACGAATAAGATTATGTTAATATCGAGGGCTTGGCGTGAAACTGTTGTAACTAAAAACCTTTTTTGAAAACCCAGGTTTAGGGGCGATTTTGACCCCTTTGTAAACAATGCAAATTTAGGTGCCATTGCTCAGAACGAGCAATGGCACCTAAATTTCCATTGTTTACCAAGAAAAATGATTTAACGATTATAAGGACTTTATGGCAAGGTGATTAACCTTGGTAAAAAAAATACCAATTTTAGTTACAACCGTTTCACGCCAAGCCCTCGATATGAACTATTTAAACCGTGCCTGTAAGGAAGTACTGAACGTGGGTCGTGTTATATAAAGAGTCAGATGTTGATGTGTTTATGCGTCTTCTAGGGTTAACCCTTTCCCTCATACGGCAATTCTGCAGCAGACGACTTTGAACGTCTTTTGTCAGATGGATAACCTATGACTAAAAGTGGAAAACATTGTGACAAAAGGAGAAATTGCACGTTTTGTGCAATTTCTTCTTTTGTCACTATGTTTTCAAAACGCCGTCTGCTTTAACCCTTTCCATCATACGACAAGTCTGCAGCAGACGACTTTGAACATAGTTTGTCAAAAAATAGAAAATCTCCATAATTGAATGGATAACCTTTGACAAAAAGAGGAAAACATTGTGGCAAAAGGAGAAATTGCACGTTTTGTGCAATTTCTTCTTTTGTCACTATGTTTTCAAAAAGCCGTCTGCTGCAGAGGCGTCAGAAAGCGTCTATATGAGGGAAAGGGTTAACAACAAATCTGCACTGAAAAATCTCCACTATAAAAGATTGCCTAATTGTTAAATAAAGTTGAAAACATTGTGGCCAAAGGAGAAATTGCTCATCGCGCAATTTCACCTTTGGCCACAATGTTTTCAAAAGTCGTCTGCTGCTTTTGCGTCAAAATACATCTGCAGGTGGGAAAGAGTTATAAACATCTATGCGAACAATATGGAAACTCGCTATAAATGAAAGTATGATTTTTGAAAACAGTTAAAAACACTGTGGAATATTGACAAACTGCTGGTTATGGTCAATTTCTACTTTGGCCACAATGTTTTCAAAAGACGTCTGCTGCATTTGTGTCAAAATGCGTCTGTGTCTGTAAAAGGATTAATGATATTATATATTCATATACACTTAACCCTTCCCTATTGTACGGACGCTTTTTGACGGATTTGCATCAGGCAACTATTGAAAACATTGTTGCAAAAGTAGAAATAACTTACAATTTCATTGATCGAATTTGTTTCACTTGTGAAATGTAAGACAGCTCACCTAAATACCTGACACATAATGACAAACTGGAGAGAAGGTCAATCCTAAACCCTTTCCCACATACAACAAATCTGTATCAGACGACTTTAAAAATATCTAGGTAAAAACACAGAAAATCTCTATAAATGAACGTTTTTATAACTGAACAAATTGAAATCATTGTGGCAAAAGGAGAAATTACTCATTTTGAGCAATTTATCCTTTTGTCACAATATTGTTATAAGTCGACTACTGCAGAGGCGTCAACAAGCATATATATGTGGGAAAACGGTTAAGCTAAAGAGATCAGAACAAATTTAATTATATAGCTAAATTATTCCCACAAATAAACTTTTTTTGACGCCTCTGCAGTAGACGTCTTTTGAAAACATTGTGTCTAAAGGAGAAATTGCCCATCATGAACGATTTATTAATTGTCACAATGTGCTCAGCTCTATTCACTAACTATAATATAATTTAGAGAGATTTTTCATATTTTTGTTTATATGTTTTCAAGTTCGTTTGCTGCAGATTTGTTGTATGTGGGAAAGTATTAACATCACGAATTCAGCTGTATAAATACATGTCTCTGCATGTATTGCTTCTCACTTTATGTAATCAAAGCGCTGAAAGCGCTGTTGGTAATGGGGCATATGTAAGTTGAAAATATATGGCATAGATAGCATAGATAATATAGAGAAACATTGTTAAAACAATGACCTTTAAACAAACCAAACCAACACATATTGCCTGCCAATAACAAATACCTCATTTATCCAAGTTTGACCCTTTTCTTGTATAAACAAAATAAAAGGATTGACAAAAAACTGAGCAGCGACCCTTAATTAAAATATTTCCAGTTCAGAAATCATTAAAGATTCACAATGTATATTGTAATCATGCTGATAAATGAAAGACAATCGAAAGCATGCTAGAGTTATGTTTATTTTGCACTGCACATCTGTAGCTCTGAGTTTCCTATACGACAAGTCTTAAATTGATACATTGGACATCTATTGAGACAATAACTGAAGAAATGAAAAATGAGTTTTACACCTAAAAAAACAGATCAGATTTGTGTTCAAAATATTGTATCGATCTCTTAATCCCAATGTATACGTGTGACGACTTTGAAATGGATCCGCGAAACAGAAACAAAGTTTTGACCCATTAATGCAAACCGTAACGGACAGACGGACGGATGGATGAACACAAAGACGGACAGACAGTCAGTCAGTCGCTCTGGACAAAGTACAACGCTTGGGAAACACTCATTAACGAAACAAGGGCATTTCACGGAACGCATGTGTTGCATGCGAAAGTCATATAATAAGTGAGAACATGAAAAGACAAAAATATACACACTCCAAACGAAGCATGCTAAAGCTATAGTAATGATGCACTGCAATTGTGTAGGTCATAAGTTACCTACACACCAAGTTTGAAATGGATACAATGGCAATTAATTGAGACAATCGCTGAACTAAATAAGGAAAAATGAAGATAACTAAGATAAGCAGACCAGAGTTATGTACCTAGTATTTTGCCGTTCTCCTGATCACACGGTATAAGTGTGTGACCACTTTCAAATAAATCTACCATACAGAAACAACGTTTTGACCAATACATACAACCCATGACGGACGGACGAATGCACATTCAGGCAGACAGCCGGCCGGACACCGGATTATACCTCCAAGCTTTACAGACAGAGACAACTTATAAAGTATTGATTACAGAAGACTGGTTCGATGCGTCAAACACGTCTGTGCTTAGGAAAGCTTAGATTATGGTATTTATAAAGTATTTGCAAATTAATTGTATCTCCGAAATGGGACCGTACAAGGTTAATTTACAAAAACCTATTTATACTATTTCTAGTTTATTTGTCAACAGATACGTCTAGGACTAGATTACACGTTGACGAACGTTGAATCTTCAATTAGCGCAAATGCATATACATTATAATTTTAGTCCCAAAATCGCTAGAAGCGCCTCAATTATAAAATAAATAATGACCTTGCGGTTATAACTCGTAACATTTTCGGCCAACTTTCTTTCCGACGTTTGACAAAAGTCAATGCGAAATGCGTCATTCGTCTTTCACAAATGGGCTAAGTCTATGTGAGAAAGAACCCAGTTAGTTGGGAAGATTGTTGTGTGGAGTACTGGTGTGAGAAAACCAGGAAACACATTTGTAGATAAACTTGCCGCCGTGATATAACGTAGAAAATGTTAAAACGGCGTTAAACCACAATCAATCAGTGTTGAAATTAACTTATCTCTAATTTGTAGATTTAATTCCTACATTGTATGTCCTAGTTGGGTCGACATACAGCGACACATGAGAATATTCAACACAACACGCGACCTGTTTTACCAACAATTCTCCAGTAGCGGTGAGACCGTTAGTACCATTCTTTCATGGCATGTATACACAGTAGGACCTCTCTCTTTGGACGGATTATGTAATAACAAGTCCTTACCCTTAACCACGTAGACTAAATATACAGCAAACAACATTTAACCAGGGACACTATATTACATGTAATATAGTGTCCCTGATTTAACTAAGCCTGAAATCTTGACCTAAATTAATAAAAAGTATTATTTTGAATAGTAATTAAAACATTGTGGAAAAAGACAAACTTGATGATTATCATTCATCTGTTAAGGTTAGTCAAATGTGTCTTAAAGGGGCAAAGGTTAAAATAATAACTGTAGACAAATATTTACGTTATCTAGGTTATAGAAAAAAAATTGATTCATGTTTCAAAGCATTGTTTGGAAAGGGGGAATTGCTCATTGTCAGCAGTTGCTCCGTAGGCAAATATACTTTCAACATTCAAATGTAACTAAGTAGTTATAACGGAAACGGTTCAATCCTTTCCCGTTTAAAGTCGCTTTTTGACGCATGTGCAGCAGACGACTGCAGAATGGTTATTCGTGACCCATTTCCTCTTTTTCCACAAAGCTATGTATAAACTATATATTTTTCCTCTTGATGTAAGGCGAAATTGCTCGTTATCATTAGTCTCTAGCATGTTATTCAAAATTTGTCCGGAAAGGAGATAGAGTAAAAGAATGTCCACAGTAAACGTTTAGATATGAAAAGAATTAATTTGAAACGTGTTTGAAAGCATTGTGTGAAAAGGAGAAAGTGTTCATTGTCAGCAATAGCTCCATTTTCAACAATATTTCAATATTCGAACTGTTATGTTATCACGAAAAGGGTCCCGCTTCCATGGGGAGGATGTAACCATTTCCCGCTTACAGACGCATGTGCAGCAGACGACAATCGAAAACATTGTGACAAAAGGAGAAATTGCTTATCGTAGGCAATTTATACTTTTGCCACAATGGTTTCAACTCCTTTCAATAATTTTATTTACAGTGATTTGCACATTTCTCTATGTAAGTCGACTGTTGTAAATTAATGGGGTCACAGCACGGTCAACGTTACCTTACACCACTGACATTAAGGTCAATCATAGTTCAGAGTGTGTTTCACTAGTATGAACTATTTTGTATCATTAATTAATGCATGCGGATGGTTTTTCGTGATTCGGTCGAACCAATGAAATCGTTGAAAAGGCAGATTATAACCAATCAAAACTCGATTTTGGTGTAGGTATACACATGTGGACTGTGGTTGCAGCTTTAATCCGACTTTTCGAAAGCAGGCTGAGAATGGAATAGTGGCGACACGCCCCTATCCCAAAAACGAATACTGTGTATGAACAATATATTTAGCTGTTAAGTGTAAGAGACAATCCTCGAAATAGATGGCCTCATCCAAATCGTCCTAATCCACGTACTGTCAATCTTGTTCTAGTTAAAAATAGTAATTTGATTGGTGGATCACCGAGCGTATTCGGGGATGATGTACAGGATCACCGAGCGTGTTCGGGGATGATGTAAAGGATCACCCATGGTCTCATTGACATCCCACGTGATATATTCCTCAACCCAGCAATACTTTTTATACGCGGCCGCTCTATGCGATACATGATATCGTTATACAGGTCGAACATCAGCCGCTACTCATTTTCCCCAATTGGAATTCATCGCTAGATCCCCAACCTTGTAAGCCTTCAATTTTTTTTTTTTTATGTTTTTATCTGCAATTTACTTTCATGTTGCGCAACTCACAGCGACCCTTTACATATGTAATATGCGAAGATGCTCCAGGATGAGCCCTGCGTATAACCTGGAAGAAGAAGAAAAAGAAAGGACAATCCGAATACGCCCCTTGTACCCGGCATACTATAGTAAATTATTACTCCTGGCATGAACCAACAATGGCCACTAGATAGTTCATCTCCCTTAAATATTGCTTTCGCATATATAGGTGAATATAAATATACAATGGATTTCCATAAACTCTACAGTAGACCAATACAGCTTGATGTTTGGAATCAATACATATGAGCTGTCCCGCGAGAAAACCACCATTATAGACTCTGCGTAATGTATCGATCCAGATCAGCCTGCGCAACGGCTCGTATATAAGGAAGCTCACAACCTTCGGAGTGTGAAAGGTTAAACCGGTTTGGGCCATAAAAGGTTGTCGTTATAGCCTTTTGCTACCATGCCAAAGGGCAGGCAACTCCAGCCTAATTTAACTTAAAGTACCGGAAGTATTATAACTAGCAATTATATGGTCGCTTTGTGTCATATCTTAAAATAATATACAATGTTTAAAAAGATACAGGAAACACAGGAATTGCATAATGACAACATTTAGACACTTAACGATGTGCAAACGATTAACTATCGTCTAATACAGCGTGATGATCACGTAGATGATCAAAAGTTCGTTGACGGGATATTTCACGGTCAATATAGGGTAGTCTTTTAAAGAAATAACAGTCCTTTGTTAAAGATGTCGCTTAAATTTCACACTTTCATTATACCGAAATATTATTATTAGCCATGTGCCAATCAGTTAAAAGGCAGAGCATTACATGAACGGGTGATAAGTATTGCATTATAGACTGATATCACAGGGGTCAACAGTTGTTTCTAAAATATATATGCAGTTTCCTATCGTTACGGTCCAATCTCTTTGGAACATAAATCTATTTAGAACAATTCACAAAATGTCTCCAGAAAGCTCATTGGATATAGTCTATATAAATTGAACCCTATTCCAGTGGAAGACAGTGGTGCAGAGGAAGAGCGTCGGCCTCTCACTTTGGGATTTTTCCACACAATCGGCGCGAGTACTAGTTAAGTATCCAGGAAGCAGACATCGAGCGTGATTAATATAAGCTTAAAGCTTGTTTCGCAATCGATTTAAAATAAATAAGTTTAAACTAACCCTATTCCACATTCATACGCTTTCTGGCGCCTTTGTATCTGACGACTTTTGAAAACATTGTTGCAAAATAAGAAATTTATCATAATAAGCATTATCCCCTCTTGTCACAATGTATCAACTCCATCTAATAATAAAACATTCATTTATACAGGTTTTCAATACTTTTGCATATATGTTTTCAAAGCCGTCTGCTGCAAACAATGTGTAGGTGGGAAAGGCTTATTAAATATGCCGCAGACGACTTTTGAAAAACATTGTGTCAAAGGGAGAAATAGCTCATAATGAACAAGATCTACTTTTGCAACAATGTTTTCCACTCTATTCAATAAGTATACTGTCATATTTAAATATATTCAATATTCTAGCGCAGAAGCTTTCAAACTCGTCTGCTGCAGATTTGTTGTATGTGGGAAAGGTTTAATGAATATCCATCATCTTCTACAGCATATGCTAAATCAATATAAACAAAATTATTAATTTCTAAGACAAACGGAGTTACACATGCAACTTGAAACGAAGAAGTCGAGTGAGTGCATACACACGGGCACGATATCTAGCTCTCGCCGTACGTCTTTATTGGGAGATTCATAGTTGTAAACTCTAAAGACAAACTCGAGTTATTTGTTTTAATGGAGTTTTACGCCGTGTTTTAAACATTTTTTCATTTACATCACCGCCACTGTTCGCCCATTCATGATCTCTGTGTGAACAAACCAGTACTAGGCTAAGAAATATGCCAGGCACTCCACCCTAATCGTTGCGCAATGACTGGGGATCGCACCCGGGACGCCCGGCTCTAAATCCCCAACGCTAACCATTCGGCCATGGCGGATTCAGGAAAAACAAGCGGCCTAGCCATAATGGTCTGCATTGTCATAATCTAAGTCTTTCCCTCATACACCAAATCCGCAACAGACGACTTTGAAAAATTTCAGTAAAAAAGATGGAATGGATTTGTAAATGAACCAATTTTGTTTAATAAAATTGATAACATTGTTGCGAGCAATATCTCCTTTTGATTTCAAGAGTCGTCTACTGCAAATGCGTCAAAAAGGGCCTCTATGTGGAAAAGGGTTCAAAATAGCAAAACGAGATGGAACAAAACCCCTTTCTGCGTGACGCCGCTCAAACATAGAGGAAATGTGAGTGCAAACAACCGTAATAAAGTCCACGTCAATGTGGAAGGTCATGGTCCAGTCCCCGGTCGGTCATAATACTTACTTACATAATTCTCTTCACTACTTTGAGGGGCGTAGGGCTTCCACCACACTTCGCCATCGGTAGCGGTCATGTGCATAGCCGTCTTCACCTCTTTCCAGTACATGGTGATAGCTTTAGTTCTATGTTGAAGGGTTTTCGAGATTAGATGTTATGAGGCTGCTGACCTCACGCACGACTCTCGAGGACCGAGTGGTAAGTGTCTTTGATTAGGAACCGGGCGTCCAGGTTTCGATCTCCAGTCGCGGCGTGTTGAGGTTTTTGCAAACAATACTGATTCAGGTGAGTCAGCTCGTAACGAGCTGTCTCACCTGAAATCAGCATTGTTTGCCTTTAAGTTACGAAAATAGTCCAAAACTGTCATAAATTGAGAAATGGACACACCCGATTTTGAACATGGAAGAGTCTACTTTAAACAATTCGGCGCTGAAAGAGTTAAGCGTTTATGTCCTGTTAATATAAACACACCCCTTTTATCTTCCGATTTATTTTATAGCCAGGGTTTCATTCAAAATGATCCATCAACTTAATTACATATTTAAATCAATTTATGAGTATGAGAAATTTCTCAAAACGAGATAAATTTCATATTCGAAATAGTTTCAACCAATGTTGTAATGCTATCTCTTATATCTTTGATATCTTTGGGCAAGGCACTTTTTCTAGCTCAGTACTGTTGTGTTGACTGGTGTGTTTACCCAGGGATCAAGAATAAATGAAATGTCGCCGTAATATAACATGAATAATGTTGAAAATTACGTAAAACCCTAAATAAAATAAATAGAGCACAACCCTCGGGTCATATAGGACGATTTCAAAATATTGTAGTCGGTGATTCACAAGCATGCGCTTAAGGATGTGCGCTTAGCATTTCGACAACTGCACCCGTGTACGAATACACAAAACAGGTATACCACCTGTAACTTTTGGGGCAATTCTAGAAAGTGAAATTGTCCGTATTTTGACATCAGGTGGCTTTTATCTACAGTGTTGGACTTCTATGGCTCTCGTGTTGAATAGTTCTTCCACTGTTCTCAACGTTTAGTAAAACAACGTCACACCATTAGAGCATAGTTTTTTCGCCTTCACTGAACTCGATAACTCTACCCCTTAGGCATCTGGCAGCACGATATAGTATTGCTATACATACACATGAGTGAATGTAAATGATAAAGGACTGTTGAAATTGAATGTAAATACAAATTATTTACCTCTCTGACTTCTCTTCACAATGAAACACTGACCAAGACGTGCTGCTTCGAAATTGTCCAAGGAAACGGCGTGATAAGTATATATAAACCTTGTCCATTCAACTATTCCATATTGATTGATTAATTGGTGTTTTACGCCGCCTTCAACACTTTGTCAGTTATATCACAGCGTTTGCTGGGTAAATAGCCAGTACTCCTGGACTATTTATTCTGACACCAGCCAGTTTATCCCAATGCTAACCCCACAGTTCTGAGCGCCAAGGAGGTCAGCCATTACTACCGTTTTTAAAGTCTTTGGTATGATCCGGCAGGGGATCGAACCCGCGACCAACGGCTCCCTATGTGGACATTTTAAAACTACACCACCGAGGCGGTATCACATATTGAAATCGTAAAAATGTCACTTTCATTTGCATTGCATTGAAATGTTTAAGTTCTCGTCGACCTTTGTTCTCTACAACAAATCTGCAGAATTTCAATATGAGCAGTTTCTCCTTTTGCCTCGATGCTTTCCAACGTCGTCTGCTGCAGATGAATAAAAAACTACGTCTGCATATAGGAAAGGGTTAATCAATATTCACGGGTAGTTACTTCTGAAGAGACAACTGTCGATATTGGCATAAAACACTATTCAAACATAATATGGGCCGAATAACGAGAAAACCAACATTGTGGACTCCGCGTAAAGTATCGACCAGGATCAGACTAAGCATGCCGCGCAGGCTAACCCAGACAGACCCATTTCGCCTTCTGTGGATTTTCTGTTTCAGGAATCATTACTCTATACCCTCTTTTCACTGGGACAGAATGTGTCGGCCTAGATTAGCTGATCTGGATCGATACATTACGCAGAATCCATAATGTTGGTTTTCTCGTGGAACGGCTCATATATAATTTGTATGTATATTGGCCACTTGAACGCTTACTTACGTCATGAAAGATCATTCGATTGAGTGAACCGTTTTTATAGAGTACACTTTAATTAACTCTTTCAGCGCCACAGGCAATATTGAGTTTTTTGCAAACAATACTGATTCAGGTAAGTCAGCTCGTAACGAGCTGTCTCACCTGAAATCAGCATTGTTTGCCTTTAAGTTACGAAAATAGTCCAAAACTGTCATAAATTGAGAAATGGACACACCCGATTTTGAACATGGAAGAGTCTACTTTAAACAATTCGGCGCTGAAAGAGTTAAGCGTTTATGTCCTGTTAATATAAACACACCCCTTTTATCTTCCGATTTATTTTAAAGCCAGGGTTTTATTCAAAATGATCCATCAACTTAATTACATATTTAAATCAATTTATGAGTATGAGAAATTTCTCAAAACGAGATAAATTTCATATTCGAAATAGTTTCAACCAATGTTGTAATGCTATCTCTTATATCTCTGATTCGAGTACGTATGCCTCTAGTACATCGCATTGCGCTGTGTATTAACTCTAAGGTTCAACAAGCCTGTGTGACTTACACAATCTATAATTTCTACTTCACACAAATGAAACAATTACAGACACATCCAACATCTAACAATACTGATCAATTTCGTCGATCTTCCTTTTATCAAGATGTTTAAGTAAATGTCACATTAACCCGAAATGGCCACAATCTCGTCCCGACAGTATTCATACCATGTCATCTCAGTCGGATAGATCCACCCGGAACTATCTCTCAAATCTGGACTGTCATTCTTTCTCTAGAAGTATGTAGTGTAGTTTAGTATTGGCATGCACACTGTTCGCTTCACGTGAAATCTGCAAGAGACGACTTATTAGTCGCCGGGCAGAAGCCCGCGACTTCTATTTTTAATAGCTTTTCGGAAATCACATGGGAGGAGGGATAATTATTGGAAAGAAACACATTAAGATGTTTTGAACATATTACAATTGTGTTTGTTTAAAAACACTAAGTAATGACACATCTAAAATGGAATAAACATTTCGATGTTTTAGGTATTTTTAGTTTCATTTTGTTGACTTGCATTTAAGTGTTTTTGTCTTATTTACGAAGACAAATGTGGTCCCTGCTAGACTTGCAACCAACTGCTATATGTCAATATTGAGATATATTGAAATAAAAATCACGTCAAATTCTACTTTCAATAGTAATGTTAACTTACTGAATGTTATTTTCATGTTCAAAAATATGTCTTGATTTGTGAAGAATTCATTTGATAATGTTAACTCGTGTATATCTAAAATATGAACTGTTTCTAACCTAGAACTGTTGATTACGTCACTACCGAGTACCGCCCGCATAGATTTGTAATTTTGCACACGCTACTATATACTACTGTACTTACTGTGTGTGCGATAACCAATTAAAAGCTGGATTTGCACGCGATACAATTTACAACAAAAACCTGCGTCGCTTACACTCATACTCTCATTCGATGGGCTGAATATGCACAATGACACACACACACTTGTATAGTTTCCCATGAACATAAACTGGTAACAGAAACAAAAATAAGAAATAATTTGTGAAAATATGTCTCAAATATAAGCCTGTTTATCGGTCGTGAACGTCGAAACGCCTTTTTCTCAGTTTGTGACCTAGTTTCATATTGCCAAAATGTAAACAAAGCGAAGTAAAATGTAAACTTAGAAAAGTGACTAGGTTATGCAGACAAAAAATGTCGCACGACAAATTGATTTTTCTTAAACGTCACGAAACGAATGCATGGGTCGAATGTAGGAGAAAGAAAGATAATATAGAAATGCTTTTCTCTCTCGAATGCAGTGGAATAAAACATGCACTAAAGCTTTGCCTGATTTTTTATTCACTTTCTTCGATGTCTGACACTACGACTCGATGAAGCCTGACACGAGGGTAAACATTTCGAAAGAATGCTCAAACACCTTATTACAGATAGATAGCTAATATTACACACTTAAATGATTAAATATATGTGATATTAAATGTTGAAACAAATTAAGAGAAGAACAAACTCTGATAAACAATAGATTTAGAAATAAAGAAAATCTGCTCTTTCGCACCCAATTAATTTCATACTTACCACATATATTGTATGCATCAACGATTTAGATAAACAATTTAGCTGTTATATTGTTACAAGTGTGGTCTACTTGTGAAATAATTAGTATTAAAAAGGAGGAAGTTCATGTCTTCAGCAATTTAACCGTTTTCTCAATGTTTTAAGCGATTAAAGGTTTTCATTGTTGCTTCAGACATGGAAAGGGTTTAATAGCTTTTTATTGCATGTAGATTTAAATCCCAAAATGTATTAATTTGTTGTTTTTTTTGACAAATACAAAACATCCAAAATCCTGACCAAAAGAAATCCTGAAATTTGTAGATCTATGTGGAATTTCAAAAATCCTGGAATTAATCCTTATGAAAACATTATGTGTATGTTTAGACTAATGAAAGTCAAGACTACATGTGTGTTAAAAAATAAATCAATGCAGTCTTTTCCGGCGACATTGATGCCTTGCATCAACTTTCTCTTGTATACAACAATGTAGAAACTCTCTAAATGTGAAGGTATATTGAAAAATGTAGAAACTCTCTAAATGTGAAGGTATATACAATTGAAAAAATGCAAAAACTCTCTAAATGTGATGGTGTATACCATTGAAAAATGTAGAAACTCTCTAAATGTGAAGGTATATACAATTGAAAAAATGTAAAAACTCTCTAAATGTGATGGTGTATACCATTGAAAAATATAAAAACTCTCTAAATGTGATGGTGTATACCATTGAAAATGTAGACACTCTCTAAAATGTGAAAGTATATACTATTGAAAAATGTAGAAACTCTCTAAATGTGAAGGTATATACCATTGAAAAGTGTAGAAACTCTCTAAATGTGAAAGTATATACCATTGAAAAGTGTAGAAACTCTCTAAATATGAAGGTATATACCAATGAAAAGTGTAGAAACTCTCTAAATGTTAAGGTATATACCATTGAAAAGAGTTGAAAACATTCTGGCAAAAGATGAAATAGCCCTCCTTTGTAGAAACGCTTAAATTGTCTGTATTATCGGGGAATGGGTTTAAATAGTAAAATAGAAGTCAATTAATCCTTCCCGACATTCAACAAAGCTCTACCAGATGACTTTAAAAACATCCAGTCAAACATATTGAAAGTCTCTATAAATTAAAATGTTCTCATTGAGTAGAGTTGAAAAAAGTTGTAAAAAAGGGGAGAAAAAACATGATTAGATGTTTCTCCTTTTGTCACAATGTTTTCAACTGTCGTCTGCAGATGCATCAAAATACGATTGTAAATGGGTAAGGGTTAACACTTATAGAAACGTGTGATCAGCATAAGGTATATACTCATATTCATCAGGTATTGATTAATTTCGACAATAAATAACAAATGAAGATTTACAACCTACAAAAACACTTTGGCCTCAAGGTTGGGTGCAGGTTGACATTTGAGCCGTCCCACGAGAAAACCAAAAGTGTTGACTCTGCGTAAAGTATCGACCCGGATCAGCATAAACATGCCGCGCAGGCTAATGCGGTCAGACACGTTTTGCCTTCTGTGGATTTTCTGTTTCATGAATCATTACTCTATACGTATATGCTCCTGAGACGGAATGTGTCGGCCCGGATTAGCCTGCGCGGACTGCGCAGGCTGATCTGGGTCGATATATATCGCAGAGTCCTTAAATTAACATTAAGGCTTAATGATGGTTTTCTTGTGGAACGGCTCATTTGTACATAACTCTTCTCCTTATGATTTCTTACCCAGAAGGAATCCGCTGTGGTTGAGTGGTTAGCGTCGGGGATTTCGAAACAGGGTGCCCCGGGTTCGATCCCCAGTCGCGGCACCTCGGTCATGGTGGAGTGCCCATGGGCAAGGCACATTTTCTAGCCTAGTACTGGTTTGTTTACCCAGGGATCATGAATAAGTGAACTGTCGCCGTGATATAACTGAAATAATGTTGAAAGCGGCGTAAAACCCCAAGCAAAACCATACCCCACAGAGGTCCAGTATCTCGTTTAAAATTCTACCAAACCCTATGCTGCGGGTACTCAAAAGAATTGTATCAGTGAGACAACCCTTTGATTATCCACGACATAGTGTTAGAGGGTCAACTATGGGTTTATGAACATGTACAACGCCCCTTTTCTAGATATCTGCTTAACCCTTTCTCGCATACAACAAAAATCAACAGACGACTTTGAAAACATATAGGCTAGACTATGGAAACCCTCTTTAAATGAACGTAAAATTATTGAAAAGCGTTGAAAACCTTGAAACAAAAGGAGAAATTGCTCAATATGTCATAGTGTTAGAGGGTCAACTATGGGTTTAAGAACATGTACAACGTCGCTTTTCTAGAAATCTGCTTAACCCTTTCTCACATACAACAAAAATCA
Organism: Serripes groenlandicus; assembly: GCA_031761405.1. Classification (NCBI taxonomy): domain Eukaryota; kingdom Metazoa; phylum Mollusca; class Bivalvia; order Cardiida; family Cardiidae; genus Serripes; species Serripes groenlandicus. The sequence continues at coordinate 12,306,899 of JASEVX010000008.1, forward strand.
ACAAACTACTTTATAGGCTAGAATATGGAAAACCTCTTTAAATAAAACCTTGTTGCAAAAAGGGGAAATTCCTCAATATGGCACAAGTATCTAAAACAATAAAATGTACACTCTATTATATATATTTATAATAGATTTTCATTTCTATTTTTTTTTATTTATTAGATCGAAATGCGTCTGCAAGTGGGAAACAGTTAAAACCTTACAGACAACGAGTAATCAGCATTACTTGTTACTCTTTGTCAGCTTGAACTAATACATTTGTGCCGTTCCATGAGAAAACCAACATTGTGAAATCTGCGTAAAGTATCGACCCGGATCAGCCTAAGAATGATGCGCATGAGAATCCGGACAGACACATTTCGCCGCCAGTGGATTTTCTGTTTCAGCAATCATTACTCTACACCTTTATCCGCCGAGTGCCTCTCGTAGGATCACCAACTTAACTATGAACCAATCAAAACGTTTTATTTCCTTTATTTCTTCGACATAATTTATTAAATGTAACATTTGATTGGTCTACACTCAGGTTCATATTTTTAACATCTAGGTCAAAAATGACGTTAATCAGCTATCGCCGATCTAGGGGCGATACATGACGCAGATACGATAATGTTAGTAAGTTCGAGCATAAATTAAAACTTTACCTCATATAGACTCATTTACCCACCTCTGCAGCACACGACTTTTGAAAACATTGAAGCAAACGGAGATATTTCTCCTTTTGCAACACTGCATTGACTATTCTTTCTCTTAAAAAAAAATTCCATCTGTTTTACTTATAAGTTATCAGGGCGGTCTGCTGACTATGGAAAGGGTTAACGTGTGATGAATTGTCAGCGTACCGAGGGCTTGGCGTGAAACGGTTGTAACTCAAAACCTATTTTGAAAACCCTGGTTTAGGGGCAATTTTAACCCTTTTGTAAACAATGCAAATTTAGGTGCCATTGCTCAGAACGAGCAATGGCACCTAAATTTACATTGTTTACCAAGAAAAGTGATTTAACGCTTATAAAGACTTTATGGCGAGGTGATTAACCTTGGTAAAAAAATACCAATTTAAGTTACAACCGTTTCACGCCAAGCCCTCGGTACCATAAATACTGACACCTCAAGGTAGGATTACGGTTTGGATGTCATTAGTGTATGATTTGAAAACATTGTGGAGAAAGGAGAAATTGCTCAACCATATTTTCTAAATTAATTTCTTGCACATGAACCAAAACGCATCTGCAAGTGGGAAGGGTTACATCTTCAGAGAACGAGTGATCAGAATAACGTATATACTCCTATTCAGCAGTTATTGATTCATTTCGATCATAAATTAACAAGTGATGCATTGATAACCTATATAAACACTACCACCTCAAGGTTGGACGGTGATCGTTTTCTTCATAAGCTGCCCGAATCATTTCCCACATACAACAATGTTCATCAATCGACTTCGAAAACACATAGGCTGGAATATGGAAAATCTATTTAAATCAAAGTATAATTGTTGGATAGATTTGAAAACCTTGTGGCAAAAGTAGACATTGCTCAGTTTCTTCTACTGTCGACATGTTTCAAAACGTTAGTTGCTTCAGAGGCGTCAAAAAGCGTCTTATAGTCGGAAAGATAGAGTTTCTGTGTTATACTGAAAACGTACCGGGAACACGGCCATCCTGACACCTGTGGATGATGGTCGGTTTGTGTACATAACTCCTCTCTATAGCCTTCCTTCATGCTTTTGTGTCGAGATGTGGAACAGTTAAGATACCGGTTGAACCGCTTGATGTCTTCTCTAGTCGCAAAGTCTCCAGGGCCGGTTTTGGTGTGACTTGGCTCATATATAAAAAGAACCCGTGCATGGGAAATGGTACAAGTTGGCTTGTGTGAACAATATAGATCAAGATCAGCATGTGCATTCGCACAATCTGATCACGATCTCCACTGTCCTCATGTTACTTACACAAGCTTGTGAGAAGCTGCTTCTCATGACATGTGTAGATTCTGATAAAACAGAGGAAATGTACAGGTTGATCTGAACCTACTTTGTTCAGAAATGCCAATGTGTACCTTTTCCCCATGCTCTAGCTTCAATAAAACAATTTTTTTTTAATCTTAACCGTTTCCAATATACAGACGCTTTCTGACACATATGCAGCAGATGACTTTTAAAAACATTTTGACAAAAGGAGAAATTGCTCTTATGATCAAGTTCTTCTTTTGACACAATATTTCCAGGTCTATTCAATGATTGAACTTTCATTTATAGATGTTAGCGATTCTTTTGCCTAGATGTTTTCAGTCTGCTGCAGTTTTGTTGTATGTTGGAAAGGATTCATACATTTATTATAGTTTATATTTAAAAACCACACTATGAACTTCTTACATATGAGCTCTAATTAGCTTAATTAATAAACAGCGAACGACACAACATCATAAACATAAACATGACATTTAAGATAGATGAAAGATTAGATTGAACTTTATATAACTTGACATGCATACGAATCACGAATACAGACCTGTTCATCATATGGAATTATTCAGGTATTAAATGTGAAATGAATACAAACTGGTTCTATCACTGTGTCAACAGTATGGTGGCTAGTTTTTGCGATCTCATGTTAGCATTCAAGCGGACAGCTTCAGGTATTAAATGTGAAACTAATACAAACTGGTTCTATCACTATGTCAACAGTACGGTGGCTAATTCCTGCCATCTCATGTTGGTATCTGGCGGACACATTCACGACTAAACGCCAGAATGACAAACAGAACACATATCATATGTGGGGCGATGTTGCGCCATTTTGTAGTTGTTGGTGCGTTGACTTGATGGCACCCAACTAGAGTAGTGCATAAGTAGAGCATCTCGTACCAAAGGTTCCGGGTTCGAGTTCCGCGATAAGCAGGTTCTGACTTTTGGATGTTTTCACCCAAACGGCGCGAGCACTGGTTAAGTCTCCAGGAAGCAGACGTCGAGCGTGTTTATACTTTAAACTAAGATTCCAATTCGAGATGGCAGAAACGAGCAACCATAATATAGACATATCTATCTAATCACGTAATTGGGTCGGATTGCATATATAGTTCCTGTAACAAATCATAAATCTTCGGTTTCAAGTCTCTCTTTATTTATTGTTTATCGATATTTTGCGCCTGACGCAGACAACCTTTATCCTGCTGGTGTCGTCATAACAATGTTTCTTGTTTAGAGCAGTTGGACAGCTTCATTGTATCACTATGTCAACAGTATGGTGGCTAATTTCTGACATCTCACGTTGGCATTCTGGCGGACAGCTTCAGGTATTAATGTGAAATTAATACAAACTGGTTCTGTATTACTATGTCAACAGTATGGTAGCTAATTTCTGCCATCTCATGTTGGCATTCAGGCGGACATTTTCAGGTTCTTTATGTGAAATGAATACAAACTGGATTTATATCACTATATCAACAGTATTGTGGCTAGTTTCTGCCATCTCATGTTGGCATTCAGGAGGACAGCTTTAGGTATTAAATGTAAAATGAATACAAACTGGTTCTGTATCACTATCTCAACAGTATGTTGCCTAAATTCTGCAATCTCATGTTAGAATCTGGCGGTCACCTTTACGACAAAACGCCTGAATGACAAACAGGACATATATCATATGTGGCGCGATATTGCGCCATTTTGTAGTTTTTTAGAGCATTGACTTGATGGCACCCAACTAGGAATAGAGTAGTGCAGAGGTAGAGCGTCTCGTACCAAAGGATCCGGGTTCGAGTTCCGGGATAAGCGGGTTCTGACTTTGGGATGTTTTCACTCAAACGGCGCGAGCACTGGTTAAGTCTCCAGGAAGCAGACGTCGAGCGTGTTTAATATAAGCTGAAAGCTTGTTTCACAATCGATGTAAAATAAATAAGATTGATCTTTAAACTAAAATTCAATTCGAGATGGCAGAAACGAGCAACCATAATATAGACATATCTATCTAATCACGTAATTGGGCCGGATTGCATATATAGTTCCTGTAACAAATCATAAATCTTCGGTTTCAAGTCTCTCTTTATTTATTGTTTATCGATATTTTGCGCCTGACGCAGACAACCTTTATCCTGCTGGTGTCGTCATAACAATGTTTCTTGTTTAGAGCAGTTGGACAGCTTCTGTGATATAGCGATTGGAACCGTCCGTTTCAAGAGTGGGAACTCGGTTCTTCGAGGCGTGATTGGGACATGAAGGCACACAGGGCGGGTGGAAGAAGCTACTCTTCTTAGCGTTCAGAATGGAAGAGAAAGTGTGAAATAATTTAAAGGACATTATGTCATTAGGAAGTCATTTAGTAAACTGTTAAGCAGAAGGAATCATTAAGTAAAACAATGTTACTTGGTCGAACACAAGGCATTTAGTAAACTGTTACTTGGTCAAACAGTATGCAGGCATTTAGTAAACTTTGACATGGTAAAACATACTAAAGTACTGTAGAAAACCGTTATTTGGTCAAGCATGACATAGTCCTTTAGTAATTTATGACAAGGTCAAATATACGGAAGTCATTAAAATAAACTGTGACTTGTCAAACATAAGGAAGTAATTTAGTAAACCATGACTTGGTCAAACATGCGACACTTATTTAGTTAACTTTGACTTAGTCAAACTCAAGGATGTCATTTAGAAAACTGTTACATGGTCAAACATGAAGAACTCATTTAGTAAACTGTAACTTCATCAAACAACAACAAGTCGTTAAGTAAACTGTTACTTAGTCAAACATAAGGAAGTCATTAAGTAAACTTTAACATGGTCAAACATATGGAAAATTTAGTAAACTGTGACATTGTAAAACATTAGGAAATCATTAAGTATACTGTGTCATGATCAAACATAAAGAAGTTATTAAGAAAACTGTGACTAATTCAAAATAGAGTAGACTATAACTTGGTCTAACATAAGAAAGTTATTTAGTAAACTGTGACTTGATCAAACAAAGGAAAGTCATTTAGTAAACTTTGACATGGTCAAACATTTTTTTACAGGAAGTCATTTAGTAAACTGTTACATGGTAAAACATATGGAAGTCATTTAAAAAACCGTAACTTGATCAATACAAGGAAATCATTTAGTTAACTGTAACTCGGTCAAACATAAGGAAGTTATTTAGTAAACTCTAACGTGATCAGTATAAGGAAGTTATTTAGTAAAATGTGACTTGATCAATAAAAGGAAGTCATTAAGTAAACTGTTACATGGTAAAACATATGGAAGTCATTTAAAAAACCGTAACTTGATCAATACAAGGAAATAATTTAGTTAACTGTAACTCGATCAAACATAAGGAAGTTATTTACTAAACTCTAACGTGATCAGTATAAGGAAATTATTTAGTAAACTGTAACTTGGTCAATAAAAGGAAGTCATTAAGTAAACTGTTACATGGTCACACTTAAGGAAGTCATTAAGTAAACTGTGACTTGGTCCAACTTAAGGAAGACATTTAGTTTAGTGTGACTTTGTCAAGCATAGGGAAGTCATTAAGTAAACTGTGTCATGATCAAACATAAGGAAGTCATTAAGTAAACTATGACTTGGTCAAACATAACAAAGTCATTTAGTAAACCGTAACTAGATGAATATAAGGAAGTCATTTGGTAAACCGTAACTTTATGAATATAAAGAAGTCATTTAGTAAAGTGTGACTCGTTTAAACATAAGGAAGTCATTAAATAATCTGTTGAGAAGAAACACGTTATACCGTTATGTAACAGCCAATCTACTTGGTATAAATAAACGGATTTATAATTCATTAAGGGGACTTGGCTTCGAACAACCAATTTACTAAATATATATATATATATATATGCATTACAATACGTTATGGACGCTGGCCTTGTGTGTGTTACTATATCGCAAGAACAGTAAATCTGATGTCTGGAAAGACTTAACGAAAGTACTGTGTTTAACCCCTGTCATTCGTTTTGTGACTTTAACCCTTGCCCACATACACTGCAGATTGTCAGCTGTTATAACGTTACTAATAAGTCTTTATTTGTCAGTGTAATAACGCAACTAATAAGTCTTTATTTGTCAGTGTAATAACGTCAATAATAAGTCTTTATTTGTCAGTGTAATAACGTCAATAATAAGTCTGTATTTGTCAGTGTATTAACGTCAATAATAAGTCTTTATTTGTCAGTGTAATAACGTAACTAATAAGTCTTTATTTGTCAGTGTAATAACGTCAATAATAAGTCTTTATTTGTCAGTGTAATAACGTAACTAATAAGTCTTTATTTGTCAGTGTAATAACGTCAATAATAAGTCTTTATTTGTCAGTGTAATAACGTCAATAATAAGTCTTTATTTGTCAGTGTAATAACGTCAATAATAAGTCTTTATTTGTCAGTGTAATAACGTCAATAATAAGTCCCTATTTTTCAGTATTATAACGTATTTCATCACTCTTTGTAGTACATATGTGTAAATTACGTGTATTAATGGCCGATGGCCTATATTACGAATTAAACATATTGTACTGAAAGCTGTATGAAGCACAGCTCGAACAAATGAAAAAAAGCAGATTACTTACTTTACATTGACCCTTTCCCCCATAAAACAAATCTGAAGTAGACGACTTCAAAAACATTTGGATAGAACTATGGAAAATCTCTCAAAATTAAAGTTGAATTACTGAAAAAGGTTGAAAGCACAATGGCAAACGGAAAAGATTGATCATCATGAGCAATTTTTTTTTTTGTCATCATGTTTTCAAAGGCCGCCTGAAAGCGTAAGTAAATATCTGTATTGTATTTGCTGTAAACATTTTCAGAGCACCTGTCTTACTCGGTCAAATTTCAAAGAAATCTATGTTCCTAAGTTATGTGAACATTACACGCAATACAACTGATAAAGCAAATGGATACTTATTGATGTGAAGGAGGTGTCATAAAAAGCAGATGTGATCGTCTTACCCTTTCCCACATCCAACACATCTGCAGCACAGGACTTTCAAGACATTTGGTACAAAATGTGGACATTATCTATAAATGAAAGAACAATTATTTAATAAACGTGAAAGCAGTGTGGTTAAGGGAGAAATTGCTCATTATGAGCACTTTCTTCTGTTACAGCAATGTTTTTAAAAAGTGTGATATTTGCTGCAGAGGCGTCAGAAAGTGTCTGTTTGTTGGAAAAGGGTAGGATCTGACTCAGAAAAAGAGAAGAAAGGCATGTTTGAAGTTTGCCTCTTCCATCATGTCTTACTGTACTCAGTGTGATACATTCAATCAAACTTGTGTTAGCGGTCCCCTCTATATAACAGTCAATTTGTATAAAAAAAAAAGCCACTTGAAGATAAAAGAAAACAGCATTTTCTTCTTACTTTTACTTATAGTAAGTAAGTTGGTTGGCACAGAGTTTGAGTGTGTTATTGACAGCCACATGCGTTCAGCAGCCTCATGATGGCTCTCCTGTGGATGGCTGCTAAAGACAGGTGTGACATAGGGCGTGTGTGTGTTATTGACAGCCACATGCGTTCAGCAGCCTCATGATGGCTCTCCTGTGGATGGCTGCTAAAGACAGGTGTGACATAGGGCGTGTGTGTGTTATTGACAGCCACATGCACGCATCATCCTCATGATAGCTCTCCTTAATGTGGCTGCTTAAGACAGGTGTGACATAGGGCTTGGATGAGTTATAGTCAGCAACATGCATTCAGATGCATAATAATTCTCCATTTGGTGATTGCTTAAGCTTAAAACAGGTGTGGCATTAGGTTTTGGATGTGTTATTGTGAGGCGTCTGTGTTCAGCAGCCACATGATGGCTCTCTCTTGGATGGCTGCGTAAGACAGGTTTGACACAGGGTTTGGATGATTTATTGTGTAAACGGCACCCCCTTCTTTCATATCTAGGCCCATGATGGTCCGACTCGTATAGGAACAAGTGGGCGTTTCTGAACTGTATTGGCTCAGATCAGCCTATGCATCTATTCAATCATATCAGAACCGGTACAAGTTGGTAGACTTATTGTTATTTGTAAGCCGAGTAGATCTTGATCTGCTTGTGGATTTACAGTGTTCTCAATAGCCAATTTATTATACCTTTTACCATGGACGGGATAAATGATATACACTTAGGGGCTTTAAGAACGCAAAAGTTCGAGAATGGTAAATAAATAGATCTGAATTATCACTTTCTCAAGAAATTTGGCCGTAATAAAAAAAAAAAATCACCTATTATTTCGACAAATTTCTTCTGATACTATTGGAAATACAAAGTGAAACAATCATCATTACAGCAAAAAAACCTTTAAACATAAACTTTGTAAATCAGTGTCTATTGTAACTGTTATTGTATCCCATACAAGCTATGCAGCGCTGTCTCACTTAAAGGTGCTGAACTCCAGTTTATAGATACTATAGTCTAATACGTTTTAAAATTGTTCAAAAGGTGTCTTGAAATATAAGAATCATAATTTTGGGATAAAATAACAGTAATAATTTCACTTTCCAGTACAATGAGCATCTAACTATTGGTCGTTTATGCCATATTTTTACTGGGTAGACATACCCAGCAAGTCAAATGTTCATGTCTTTCAATGGACTGTTTTTCAACATTTACTGCCAGAATAGTTTTGAACTATTTATTTCTTACTTTCTTTTCAATATTAGCAATATTTGCAGAAGTTTCAACATATTTTTTGCTGTGCTTTCTTATTCCTCTAGTGTACACATATATGCCTGTGACGACTAACGTTAACGCCCCTTTCAAAGCTCGTTATTGATGACATGTCTGGTGACATAGTCAGTCAACGAAGTGTTTGAACGACATGGTTTGCAAGGAACTGGGTTGAGTATGGGTTGAGTATGGGCAAGAACAGAACCTTCCAGTGTCCTTATTTCCACACTTAACGGTTCATGGATGCATTGGTCACCTGAAAGACACATTTTACGGGATTCGTTCAAACGGAACAGGATAATTTGAATGTAATGGTGTCAATAATGGAACGAAACTTACCAATGGATGTCGATAGCTCGTCTGGTGCTGAAGTCGACGTATGTTGGCGTCATGCCTTGGCGGCATGCCTTGGCGGCATGCCTTGGCGTCATGACTATTGACTGACCTGAACGTGGTCGATCTTTTTGATCACCCTAAAGATGAAATATTTATCGAAAGCGACTTTATGGTGAGGGGTGGCAATTGTTAGAATCGTGTCACGTCGGATGATGTATTTCCGGCTACAGCATTCCCAAGGCCTCAGAACGTTCGTGCTACAGGTTAATTTATCTTCACACCAGTGAATCCGTCGTATTGCTAACCAATCCTGACCGCCACGAATGAAAAGCCATTACTGATATGTTAAAGTGTTTGGTATGAACAGACTAAGGCTCGAACCTGTGACTTTCATTTGGATGAGATGTCATGGAAGATGTTTACCAACATAATTATGTCATTTATACTATTAAATTGGTTTCCCTTATTTGATTTCGACCTTAATCTTTTCCAACATAGAGACGCTTTTTGACCACTCTGCAGCACACACATTGTGAAATAACTATGGCAAAAGGAGGAATTGCTCATAATGAGCATTTCTCCGTATGCCACAATGTTTTGCCAAATTGTTCAATAATTAAACTGTTATTCATAGAGACTTTCCATTATTGCAAAAATGTTTTCAAATACTTCTACTGCATATATTTTTGTATGGGGGAAAAGGGGGTACAATTTCATACCTCATAAAGTCGGTATTTGTATGGCTCGACTCAATTATGATCGAAAGCAACTCTGTCGATGATATAAGTATTTTGAAATAGTATACATGTCAGGTTTTATCCCGAGTTTTACTCAAATACATACCCCAACACATATCTCGTAGTTATCCTGGTTTGGGGTTGGGGTATTTTACGTTATACATATTATTAGAAATCTTAAATAAGGAATTAAATGATATCATAATAAGGAAGGGCTGTGTATGTTTGTTTGTACACGACTGTAGATAAGTATATAAGCGACCGAAATACCTCCGCTAAATACGTTTGTTGAACTACCCACGTATGTGATGGGTATTTCTGACCTTTGTGACTCCCACCTAAATCAAATCACGTGACTGTTGAAATTCTAACATCGATCACTCTTATCAGTATATAGACAAAAAGGAGAGATTGCTCATGGTGAGAAAGTTATGCTTTTTACAGAACAATGTTTTTCAACTAAAGAATATAAATATATATACACTTTGTGAGAAAGGGCTATATAAACCTTATGTATCACATCTACAAATTGATTCGGATAATCGCCAGTAAGAAAATGACAATTATGTATAAAATTCCTATCTACATTGTTTTAAAAATACTTTATTATATTGTTCTCATGTTATATAATATGTTTTTTGTTTGTCGCCTGTAAGGACTATAAAGCATTTGTAATGTTTTCGTTGATAACAACTGTTATCTTGACTTGACTTGATAACAGTGGATCAGACCATCATGTACATGTACCCACAAAGTGTTCAATCATTAAATGTTTATGAACAAAAACGAATCAAACAATCAAACGATTTACTTGACATGACGTCTGCTTTGAAACACGCAACTAAGAAAGCGGGAAAACTGGACATTTTATTTGTATAAAGAGTTGAAAAACATTGAGTGAATTTCTGTTTTTCAAAAGTCGTCTGCTGTAAAGGCGTCATAATATCGTCTGTATCACGTAACAGATAAGTTCTCATACATTATCAACATTTTTAAAAGATGGATGGAAAAAGTGTTAGCACAGCATAGCAAGTTACTATTTATCTCAATAGACCATTTCTACTTATTGATGAGGAACGCGTGATAGAAATAGTATAATTATCAACAGCCCGTGCATAGGAAAAGATGCCAGTTGGCTTTTTTGAACAGTATAGATCCAGACCACAGCCGCTACATCCGTCTGACCAAGATCTACACTGTTCAAATAGTACATGCACACTCGTGTTAGAAGAGTCTGTCAACTTGTGAAGATTCGTATCAGACTGAGCAGGTGGACAAGATAATCTGAACCTACACTGTTCTGAAATGTCAACTTATGCTCAATTATTAATTCATGTCACTTTAATTGTATCCCCGTCACAGCTAGTTGACATCAAATTGTTTTAAAGGGCATCCTTTTTCAAACCAAGTAGCATATTTCTAATAAAAAGTAAAATCTCGATCGTTAAATGTTTGATGGGCGAAAAGGGTCGTATGAAATACGTCACACTATACGAAAACCGATATTCGATATTATAGTCAATACATGTGTAATGAAAGTGCACAATTTTGTTATCGATTTTGTTTATAACAGTTGCCTGCGGGGCTTGAATGCCTGGGTGGTGATCAAGGAAGATCCTGATCAAACTGTACATGATCGCAGTCTGGTCAGGGTCTTCTCGGTTCCAAAGCAATGCACAGAAGATATGTTTTAAATCCCGATTTATGATCAAACAGCACATATACGCAGTTCGAAAGCAAGGTCTGTTTTTCGTGCAGTGATGACGTATAATTTCCACTTGCTATTTAACAAAATATTTCAATTAGGATTTAACTTTTCAACAAATATGTAACAATAATCGCACAACAGTCGGTTATATGACGCGCATTTTGACGCATATGCAGCAGACGACTTATTAAAATATTGTGACAAAATGAAATGTGCTTCAATCGCACAACATGGTGTTTCTGTTTCAAAGGGAGAATATTTAATTGCTTTAGAAATAAGGAATTACTATATTAACCATATGAGGGAAACAGATTATGTTAACCTTTCCACTTTTATATAATTTATTGTTTATATAATAACAATCTTTTTTCCATAAACACTTTGCTCATTGTTTATTTGAAAGGTGACATGTCATGTAAATTATTATTTAATTATGTAATATGACTATAGAGGCTGTATTAAAAAATGTCAGTACAATGTTGGCTCGTCTATAAGAGCGTTTGCTACTGCAGCGGTGTTTAGATCCTGTTCTATGAGATTGACTTACACAGAGCTGAAGATCGAAGTGCAGGCTCTTTCCCTCATAGATCAAAGGAGTAACCCAATTCCGTTGTTATTGACACTGGTATTAAAGTCTCATTCAAACGGTCATTGCAATACTAGACTATGTGGTTTCCTTTACAACATTCTACCGTAACTAATTTCTTTGTAATCACATTTATTTCTTAGCATTACTTAGAGAAAACAAAAGAAATTGAAAGGCATAGGGTTAGGTTAACACATGGTAAAAGCCTTGTTCGATCTGTATTGAAGTGTTTGTATATACAAATGACGTGCAATTCATCTGCTACTCTTCGTCTGCGGCAAACTCTTGAATTTCTTCCACTGTCTGTTTTACACTTTCCCACATACAATAAATCTGCAGCAGACGACTTTGAAATTGTTAAGTCCAAAATATAGAAAACCTCCATAAATGATAGTATGATTATTAAATAGAATTGAATCATTGTAGCAAATGGAAAAAATGCTGATTTTGAGCAATATCTGCTTTTGCAACAGTGATTTCAAAAGCTGTCTGCTGCAGAGGCGTTCGAAAGCGTCAATATGTTGGAAAGGGACATCAAACAAGTATTCGACCATAAACACATCTCATTCGTATAACAGTTTTAGCCTCCAGAGGTACTGCAAACATTTTCGATATACAGTCCAACCATTGTATAAAGACTACCCATGGGAAGAGAACAATCTGGTCTTTGTTCACCGGTGGTCTTTAATAACAGGGTCATTTATGCAGAAAATTATTAATTGGGATATTAAAAGTGTGGTTGCTATAGACAGGGAAAGGCTAAACAAAGGTGATCTTTAGCACAGGTTTGACTATCAACCTTCCAGTCCGGATTGTTGTATACGTTAGACAACTTTTCAGCGACTGACGCCCCTTTTCTATACCGTAACAAAAACAAACAAAAAAAGAAAACAATTGTTTCACTACAATTATATGTAGACGAAGTACGTCAGTTTTTCCGTTTTTATCACAATCTGTCAAACAATTTAGAAACAAAAGGGCACGCAAATAAGTTCTTACAATATGTCTAACAATTCAGAAACAAAAGGGCACGGTATACGCAAATAATTCGGTTGAACTGATCCGTGACAATGATAGAAATCTGACACCCAGTACCTAACAGACCATCACAGTTTATAATACTAGTACATATATATGAGCCCGTCCATGAGAAAAGGTACAAGTTGGCTTTTGTGAACAGTATAGATCGGAAATTAGCAAAGTCTGAAGATCTACAATGTACATGTATTGCTTATCCAATATTGTTAGAAAAGCATCTTATCTTGTGTTGATCCAGATCAGACTGAGCAGGGGGGGGGGGGGGGGGGGGGGGGTCAAGATAATCAGAACCTACACTGTTCAGAAATGCCAACTTGTATATTTTTCGATGCACTGGCTCGAAATAAAATATGAGCAGTTCCGCGAGAAAACCAACGCTGTGGACTAGATGCGTAAAGTATCGAACCGGATCAGCCTCCGCAGTCCACGCAGGCTAACCCGGACAGACACTTTTCGCCTCATGTAGATTTTCTGTTTCGGGAATCATTACTCTATACCTCTATCCCCCTGAGACGGAATGTGTCGGCCCGGATTAGCTTGTGCGTATGACTATTGGTTTTTCTCGTGGAACGGCTCAAATATTTCAGCTCCGTCACAGTAAAACAGACCTTCGGTGATTTTACATTTAGCGGTACACACAACGGAACAGTCACAATACACATTCTGTAGAAAACAGAAGAAAACACTTGCACTGTCAAATTACACACTTATATATGTATAGTATGTACAACAGGACGGTCAAATTACACTTTATATCTGTAGTTTGTACAGCATAACAGTCCAATTAAGCACATATGTATATCTATAATTTACATAACAGAACAGTCCAAGTACACATATTCCTATATTCTGCATACACAGAACAGTCAAATTGTACAGTTGTAACTCTACTTTTCGCAACAGAACAGCCGAATTACATACGTATATCAATATTCTGTACAACAGAACAGTCAAATTACATACGTATATCAATATTCTGTACAACAGAACAGTCAAATTACATACGTTGATGAATATTATGTACAGCAGAACAGCCGAATTACATACGTATATCAATAGTCTGTACAACAGAACAGTCAAATTACATACGTATATCAATATTCTGTACAAAAAAAAACCAGTCAAAGTACATACGTATATAAATAGTCTGTACAACAGAACAGTCAAATTACATACGTATATAAATATTCTGTACAACAGAACAGTCAAATTACATACGTATATAAATAGTATATACAACAGAACAATCAAATTACATACGTATATAAATATTCTGTACAACAGAACAATCAAATTACATACGTATATAAATATTCTGTACAACAGAACAATCAAATTACATACGTATATCAATATTCTGTACAACAGAACAGCCAAATTACATACGTATATCAATATTCTGTACAACAGAACAGCCAAATTACATACGTATATCAATATTCTGTACAACAGAACAATCAAATTACATACGTATATCAATATTCTGTACAACAGAACAGTTAAATAACACACGTATATCAATATTCTGTACAACAGAACAGTTAAATAACACACGTATATCAATATTCTGTACAACAGAACAGTTAAATAACACACGTATATCAATATTCTGTACAACAGAACAGTTAAATAACACACGTATATCTATCAATGGCCTTCCGTAAAGCCCAAACGACGCGATGGTGAACAGAGAATCTCCTTGTAAGACTGTGTGGAGTAGCTCAGTCAGTATCGACGCGGGCTGTCAATCCATGGGTTGTGAGTTCGAACCCCAGCTCGGCCAACATTCTTTAGGACGTTTGACATAAGTCACTGAGACAAAATTCATACGTCTGTCTTCCACCAACGCGCTAACAGTATATGTGGAAAAGCAGCCAGTTGCTGGAAAGTATGTTGTGTATATTACTGGTGTATGCAAGCCAGGAAACAAACGAGTAGGTGAACTGGCCGCCGTGATATGAAAAATAATTAAAACGGCGTTAAACCCCAAACAATCAATCCAGACTGCGTCGAGGCGTGTGGTGATCTGAATCTTCGCTTGTAACCAAACCCTTTCCAACATGCAGACGCTTTCTGACACCTCTGCAGCAGACGACGTTTGAAAACATTGTGGAAAAAGGACAATGTTTTCAATTCTACACAATAACTATTATATGATTTACTGAGACTGTTCCTATTTTAGCCTGGGTGTTTTTAAAGTCGTTGTATGTGTGAAAGGGTTTAGTGTCTCGTATCAATGTTATTATAAGTATTAATATAAATTGTGTACCGGGGATGTCAACAGATTGCGGTGTCTCAGTATTCAGATGGCTAGATATATATAGGAAGGGGTAAATTGATCTCTTCTCCTCAAGATCTCCCCTATTACTGTAGCCAATGGATATGTGTAAGGGGACACTTATACTGCCTCGCTATAGAGCTAGCCTTTGTAGCGACGAGGAGGAGTGTTCGAGTCCAGGGTCCAAATCCAACAACCGTTTTTAGCAGTAAGTTACAACAATGCCTTAAATATTCAATTTCTTATCAAGTTTTGTTAGTCAGCAAGATAATTATTTATGTCAACTTACTTAAGTCATTTAGTTAAATTAAGTCTACCATTCATGTTTTACAAAATATTAAGTCACCAAAAAGGGACACGTATACTGCCCTACTATAGAGCAAGGTTCGAGCTCTGTTCAGGTCGGATCTTGTAAGATTGTTACATTACCAACCAAAGGGTGCTTTGTGAGTTCTCAAACGCATCATCTAAAGTAGACGATTCATGTTCATGAGTTCCCACAACATAGGGTATGTCAAATAATGATTTTATGAAACTAAATATTAACCTTATGCTCCGTTATGTATGAGGACTTAGATAACCTTCATTTACTAGCCGAGTCCCGGTAGCTCAGTCGGTAACAACGTGGGCTATCAATCTAGGGGTTGTTAGTTCGAATTCCGGCTCGGCCAACTTTATTTCCGACGTTTGACAAAAGTCAATACGACATGCGTCATTCGTCTTCCACCAATTGGCTAAGTCTATGTGGAAAAGCAGCCAGTTGCTTGGGAAGATTGTTGTGTGGAGTACTGGTGATAGAAAACCAGGAAACACATGAGTAGGTGAACTGGCCGCCGTGATATGACTGAGAAATTATTAAAAGCGGCGTTAAACCCCAATTAATCAATCAATTCATTTACAAAATGTCCGATAGTCGTTTCTCTTGCGGCCTGACTTAACAGGATTATAAATGCATCGGACTTTTCACGTGTTTGTGTGTATACCTCGCACTACAGGAAACCCGAACTAAACGTTATGTTATAATAATGACAAGTGTATGTAAATATCTCAGTGCGCAGTAAAGACATCCTATCCAAAAACGACAATGTCTGTCAGTTAAAGCCCTTTTTCTGTCGGCTATATGCTGCAGACGACCTTTGTAAAAATTCTGGCAAAAGAAGAAATTGCTCATAATGAGCGATTTCTCCTTTTGCCACAGTGTTTTCAACTCTTTTCAGTAATCATATTTTCATTTTGAGACATTTTCCTGTGTTCCCTAAATGTTGTATATCGAGGGCTTGGCGTGAAACAGTTGTATCTAAAGTTGGTATTTTTTTACCAAGGTTAATCACCTCGCCATAAAGTCTTTATAAGTGTTAAATCACTTTTCTTGGTAAACAATGTAAATTTAGGTGCCATTGCTCGTTCTGAGCAATGGCACCTAAATTTGCATTGTTTACAAAAGGGTCAAAATTGCCCCTATACCAGGGTTTTCAAAATAGGTTTTAAGTTACAACCCTTTCACGCCAAGCCCTCGATATATAGTCGTCTGCTGCAGATTTGTTGTATGTAGGAAAGGGTTAATGGAGACAACAATTTATACTCATACTTACACGCAATTAGTCAATTTCAGTAGCTCTTCAAATGGACGCGTCTAGTACACACGTCTGTGATTCACGAACTGTGAAGATCCCGATCAACTGTCACACATACAACGCATCGGCAGCAGCCGACAATGAAAGCATGAAGTTAAAAATGTAAAAAATCACTTTCACTGAAAAAGGTATTATTTAGTTCAGTTGAAAACATTGTGGCAAATGGAGAAGAATTTCATTATGAGCAATTTCTCCCTTTGTCACGATGCTTCTCAAAAGTCGTCTGCTGCAGATTCATCAGAATGCGTCTACAAGAGGAAAAGGGTTAAAACCCAAGGGTACATAGTACATAACATCCATGTTCACCCATTGCATGTACAGCAGATGATTTTTGAAATCAGTGTGGCAAAAGGTGAAATTACTAATGATAACCAATTTCTCCAGTTTCCAAAATATTTTCAAATCGTATTAAATTATTATATTTTCATTTCCAGATCATATCTAAAATTTGTGTACAGATGCTTTCAAACCCGTCTGCTATAGATTTGTTTATTTCTGTAAAAGGTTAATTTCGTGTGACTAATGGACAGAGAGTATCCCTGACTCGCGTGACTTGCGAAGATAGCTCTCATACCGTGGGGATGGGACATGTATCTCCAGCGAAAACAATGGAGATAAAAATAAGTTGTAAGTGTAAGCTCGATGCATCGTTGAACGTTTTGTAAGAAAATGAGAAAATAAAAAGTTCTTTCAAATGTTTTCTGGTGTAGAAGCGTCAAATGCCAACCGTATCTCCAGTGAAAACATTGGAGATAAAAATGCGTCAAATGCCGTCCGTAAGTTATGAGTTATGTTAATGCAACCCTTTCAAAACATACAGGCGCCCAGCAAACGACTTTTTAAAATATTATGACAAAAGGAAAATGGCTCATGATAAGCAATTTCTCCTTTTGTCCAAAATGTTTTTCAACTATTATACTTTTATTTACAGATAATTATGATTTGTTTCCCAATATATGTTTTCAAAATCGTCTAGTTTAGATGTGTTGTGTGTGGGACAGGGTTAAGTACGTATGAATAATGGACGACTTATCCTTGGCTTGGGAAGATAAACAACGTGGGGTGGTATTTTCAGAATGGTCTGCAGTAAAAACATCGGAGAAACAAAATAAATAACTTTTCTTAACAGTTGTAAGCGTAAGCTCGATGTTTATTTAAACCTATTGTAGGAAAAGAAAAAAAGAACCTTTAAGTTCTTTCAAATGTCTTCTGCTGTAGAAGCGTCAAATGCCGTCTGTATTTAGGAAAACGTTATTCCCACTTGCATTCGACTTTCGTAAATAGTGTAGCAAAATGAGAAATAGTTCATTGTGATCAATTTCCCCTTTTGTCAATCATACTTTTATTTGGAGACATTTTCGACAGTTTGTCTTTACATATTTTCAAAGTCGTCTTGCCGCAGATTTCTTGTAAGTGTGAAAGGGTTGGGGTGAGAGATCACATGTAGAGTACAAGGATCCAGAAATAACCTTTGTTTATGTTAAGTATGATTTCCTGTTCATACAAATTAATCCGTTTTCCCATATCAACTGATAAGCTTTTTTTAACATACGACAAGTCTGCCTCAGACGACTTCAAAAACATGAATTATTGACAAATATTGAAAATACTTAAAAGCATTTGAAAACAATGAGGCAAGAAGAAAAATTGCTCACAATGAGCAAATGACCATTTTGCCAGAATTATTTTTGAAAGACACCTGCTACAGATGAGTCCTAATTCGCCCACATTAACCCTTTCCCTCACATAGACGCTTTCTGACGTCTCTGCAGCAGACGGCTTTTTGGAAACATAGTGACAAAAGAAGAAATTGCACAAAACGTGCAATTTCTCCTTTTGCCACAATGTTTACCACTTGTTGTCATAGGGTTATCCATTTAATTATGGAGATTTTCTATTTTTTCACAAAATACGTTCGAAGTCGTCTGTTGCAGAATTGCCGTATGAGGGAAAGGGTTAAGGAAAAATGTCATCCCATTTACCTCTCACATGCTAAAAGTATTGATTCGTCACAAAGAGAGCTATTTTTCTCTTTTCCACAGTGGTTTCGCTGTACCATAATCTGCAGAAGAGGCTTCAAAGGTCGACTGTATCAGGAGATGTATGAATGAATACCTTTTCCAGTGCCGCAGATCATTTTACCCTTTCCCACGAACCTGCAGCAGACGACCTTTAAAATCAACTGGTAAGGATGAGTAACTTCTCATTTAGCCACAATGTTTGCAACTTTAAACAATAACTAGATCTATGAAGATGATAAATACCCCCCAAAACAGCACCTTGACTCAAAATATGGCTTCCGACCGACCAACAAAAGGGTCATAACTCTGTAAAATTACATGCAATTGTAAGACCGTTATGATATGCACATCTCCACTTGGTATAGAAGCTTTATGTAAAATGTTATTGAATTCCACCCAGTGGTTTGTGAGAAATAGGCCAGACAAAATATGGCTTCCGACTGATAGGTAGTCCTATCAAACAGTACTCATTTTGACCTTTGAGGTATAAGCCACATCATCATGGTGAACATGTGTGCCCAGTAACTTGAGAATCCTATGATGCATAGTTGAGATGTGGACCGGACAAGGTATTCCTATCAAACAGTACTCATTTTGACCTTTGAGTGCGACCTTGACCTTTGAGGTACAAGCCACCTCATCATGATGAACAGACAGAACATGTGTGTCCAGTAACTTGAGAATCCTAAGATGCATGGTTAAGATGCGAGCCGGACAAGGTAGTCCTATCAAACAGTACTCTTTTGACCTTTTACCTCTGAGTGTGACCTTCACCTTTGAGGTACATGTGTGGGTCTTGTGCGCGACACGCCGCCTCATCATGGTGAATGTTTGTGTCAAGTTTCTTTGAAATCCTATGATGCATGGTTGAACTGTGGGCCAGACAAGGTACAGTCCTTTCAAATAGTACTCATGTCAACCTTTGACATGTAAGTGTGACCTTGACATTTGAGGTACAGGGCTGGGTCTTGTGCGCGACACGCCGCCTCATCATGATGAACATTTGTGCCAAGTTTCTTTGAAATCCTATGATGCATGTAAAATAACATGCAATTGTAAGACCTTGAAGGGTATGCACATCTCCTCTTGGTATAGAAGCTCTTCCCAGAGGTTTGTAAGAAATAGGCCGGACAAAATATGGCTTCCGACCAACTGTTTGTTTGTTTGTTTGTTTGGAGTTTAACGCCGCTTTCAACAGCTTTGGTCATATCACGGCGGTCAGTGCACCTACCCATGTTTTCCTGGCTTTCCCACACCAGTACTTACACAACATTCTTTCGAAGCCACTGACTACTTTCTCACATATATCAGAGGTGAGAGGCAATGGAAAACATCGCCTGAAAGAATGTCGCCGCAACCGGGTATCGAACCCGTGACCTCCAGATATTTCCGACCAACTGACACAGTGACTCCTAAATAACACCCCCAAAACTTTGTTTTTTGGGGGTATAATTATATTATTATTTACAGTGAGTTTCATCCTTGGTGCTGTCTGCTTTAGGTTTGTTGTATGTAGGAGTTTGTTAATATCCTGGGATAGCATATGTGAGACAAAAATAAAACACAAAGCAGACTTATTTTTTCAATTTCATTTGTATTTTGACAGAATTTTACATGCAGATGATGCAGTATGATTCATATACCAAGTAATTAATGTATTTTCAAATCTTAACATTGTGTACCAACTCGAAATTAAAAACAAATAGAGTGGAAATTAGGAAATACGAACAAATATTAAATCTTTCCAACATATAATTGCATGTTGATGCCTTTGTATTGGACAGCTTTTGAAAACATTGTTGCAAAAGGCTAAATAGCTCATAATGAGAAATTTCTCCTTTTATAGCTATGTTTCAAACTCTTGTATGTGGGAAATGTTTAATATGATTTTCTCACAGAACAGGAAACAGTTTTAAGATGAAAGAATGCTTCTTGTAGGCACTGTCTCCTTTTGTCACAATGTTTTCAAAACTGTCTTCTGAACAGACATCAAATAACAAAGGTACCAAGAATTGGGTTATCATACACTACATACAAAACATATGAATAAGTTAACAAAATTAACAATAGTTTAGAAAATTGAATAACTATATATAAATATATTTATTTATATGTACTTAAATAAATATAGCAGAACAAAGAAAAAATGACACAAAGGTAATATAATGAGCAAATTATAATAAAGCACTTTTGTCATTTTCACTATTCATATTAAGATATACGGTCCATGTTAATTCAATTGTTGCACACTAATTCATAACAAGGTCAGAGTATCATATATTCTATGTAAACTAACCTTGCTATGACAAATGTATTCATTATGTGAGTGACAGTGAAACTCCCACAGACTCAATCTCATAAAAATCTGACTTGAATACCTATAATTAACCCTTTACATTTAAAAATTTATGAGTAGTTGTTCGTTATTCTGTCCATGGAAACCAAATGATAATAATACTCAGGTTCTAGCATCAAAGTTGTTACTATACAATCACCACTTCTCTACCTCTTTTATTTGTATGGGTTATTTCCCTTCTTGATACCTAACAATTTTGTTGGCAACATTTTGATTGGCTTATGCTAAGGTTAATCTGATACGACCTATAATAGGCAGTCATCAGATCTAAAGAAACCTTTAGCTACTGCAGTGAAGTTTAGGTCTGGCTTTAATGTCATTGACACAGACTATGGTTATAACAAGAGGGACACCATGGACTTTAATTGATCAACTTAGTGTTGGCATACAGTACTGTAGTAGCTAATGTTGTAATGTGTAACTGCTAATGGTTGTGTGATTAATAGAAAAATACTGAATTTCACATATGACATTTACTTGATAACAAGTTAAGACTAATCATAAAAATAATTAGTGGTACCCTTTTGAACCTCTCCCACATGCAGACCAATATGCAGCTAACAGCTTTTGAAATAATGATTAATTTATAATTATCTTTCATATAAATTATACAATGCGAAATGTGGGGTAATAAATAGTAATGCCTTCATGTTTTCAAAGCCATCTGCTGCAGATTGTTTGTATGTAGGACCTAGCCCTATGTTGTGGGTACTAAACAGAATCGTCTCAATGAATAAGACCGTTATTTTGGGTACCCAAAAGGCAAATCATAGGATTTGGTTGGACAGTACGAGAGATATTGTGGGGAAAAGAGCTGTATTCTCCTCCTTATCTAGACCTCTGATATAGGATAAAGCTGTGAGCTTTATTTAGTAAAGAATATGACTTCTGGTAGGTGGGTCGAGTTATAACAAAGTTCCAAGCTTAGCATAGCAAAAACATGTGATTACAATTAATTTATATATTGATTTACATTGAACAAAATCATCAAAAAGCTCATAGCTTAAATATAAACACAATATATAGACACACTGAACACTTTTGAATTTAACAGTTTTAACCAATTCGAAAAATTAATAATAATAATAAGTTTTTAACTTGTAAATACAAAAACATTGCTACAGGACAATAACAGAGCAAAACAAAATCTGCCTAAATCATTAAGCAGCTTTAGTATTTTGGGGTATGTTTTGCTGCATTGAAAAATGCAAAATCAGGAAAATTGAAAATATGAAATCATTTGTTGTTTTATTTGGGTTTTACGTTGGTTCAACATTATTTTCAGTTATATAACGGCGATGTTTCTCTTATCCATGATCCCCGGTTAAACAAACCAGTACTGTGAGTACAAGGCTAGGAAATGTGCCTTTCCCAAGAGCACTCCACCATGACCCCGAGTTGCTACTAGGGATCAAACCCAGGACGCCCTGTTCCAAATCCCAATGCTATACACTTGACCATGGCATTTTCCAAATAATGAAATAAATACATTGCAAGATTAAAAAAAAATTCTCAAAATTAGCAATTTCTTCTTTTTCCAAAATGTTTCAAATGTTTTTATTAGGGGTTGGAGACTGAGTCTGAGCTTTTGTCTCATTCTTGTACAATGTTTTAAAAGGTGGTTTTCGTTATAAAAAAAATATATAAATAAATGTTTCTTTTTATCATGATTAGTTTTTCCAAAAGCAGACAACTCTTTACTCTTTTCCACTTGCAGATGCATTTTGACACGTCTGCAGGAGACAACTTCTGAAAACAGTGTGCCTCACAATAAGAAATGTCTCCGTCTACCACAGTGTTTTCAACTTTGTTCTGTATCATATATTTATTATACACTTCAATTTTTCGTATAGGCAGCTGGCTTGCCTAGATGTTTTCAATTGGTTTGTACATTTGTATGTTGTAATCGGTTAAAGTATCATATCACGTCAATTTTTGATTAACCTTTCCCCACTGTCACATTCAACAATTCTGCAGCGAACGACTTTTAAAACATCTAGAAATAAATATGGAAAATCTCTGAAAATGAAAGTACAAATAATTGAATTGAGTTGAAAACATGGTGACAAAAGGAGGAAATTGCTTGTTTTGAGCAATTTCTTCTTGTGTTGACATGTTTTCAGAAAGCGTCTATATGAAGGAAAGGGTTAAATGTATCTCTACGGCTTAACTTCGAAATATTATTTAATCATTTCTCTTGTACAGATGGCTTTGGACACCTTTTAAAAACACGATTGATGTGGAAAAAGGTGACATTTTTCAGAAGGAGCCAGTAATCCTTATGAATATGAGGCAACGTTTCGAACTCTGTGTTAAATATACATAGTATCCTTTCTCTTTTCCACATTTACAAAGTTTTCTGTAAAACGTAAAGCTCAGCCCTAAGGACATGAACTGTTCATATACTGGACCCTTACTGATGCACACAACTTCAATCAACTATTATCATCAATTTGCTTCAATATTTTAGTCTAGTCTAGATGTTAGATGTTTTGGAAGTTGTCTACTGCAAACTTTTTGAATAAATGTGGAAAACTTCTAGAAAAAAAGGATGAATCTCCAAAAATGGCATTATGAGCTATTCCATCTTTTTCCATGATGTTTTCAAGAGTAATCTGCTGCAGATGCGTTAAAATGCATCCATAAGTGGAAAAGGGTTAATTTACTAACAGGCACTGAAGAAAGTCATTGTAGATGTTACATTCAGAAATTTGGACATACAGTATTGATCAAGTTTAAAAACATTGTGGAAAAAGGAGAAATGGCTTGTATGTACTAAGCGAGTTCTCATTTGTTTTCAATGTTTCTAGATCTATGAAACATTTAGAAATATTGAAGTACGGTATTGACTTCATACTGGTTTTCAAAACATTGTGGAAAAAGAAAAAATGGCTTGGTTTGAGAAATTTCTCTCCAATGTTTTCAATATATATATATCTTTTTGACTGCTGCAAAAGTCCTAAAAACTTTTAATCATATATTATCACAACTTTTCATTTTAAAATCAAGTTCACACTTTTTAAGTTCCATCCGATCATCGTCAGATCATAAACTTCCGGAGTTTCTTGGTCCCACCCACTTGATCCTCGTACGTATTACCAAGCACTTTAGCAGTATTTGTGAGTTGGTGAAGCAGTCCAAAGAGTCCTTGTAAATGGTGTCGGAAAGCTTCAGCAGTTTGACGTGCGGCGTCGGTGGATCCGTCATCGGATTCATCAGTATCACTAGAAGCCTCCATGTCAGAATCGGACGACTTTTCGTCCGTTGAATTATGCACATGCCCATGACCGGAGAGTATTTCGCTTTTGATGGCGTTTATCATGGCGTAATAACCATGGAGATTTTCACCCTGACATTCGGACGCCGGTAGCACAGACATGTTATTATTGTCTTCGGGGCTGCTTGGTGTATTGTCCGAGAAATTCATGTCTCTAAGGCGACTTGGTACCATCACTTTATCGTTCATGGTGTTCACTTGTTCAACAAAATTATTTAATGTTGACAACAGCGATTGTTTATTGCACTCGACACAATGCACTTTCATTCCTGCCATATTTAATTGTCCGATCGATTTATTTCTGTCAAATAAATAAATCCGTCCTAAAAAGGCTACGTTTAATATTCAAATAACCAGCGATATCACTTTCCCCCACCCTTATACATGTACTTACAGTAAAATACCGGTATAATGTTGAATCATTCCGAACAGAGGCTCACAATAGGGTATTTTCAATGTTGATTTTTCAAAACACTCATCGATCGATTATCCAGTCTTCGAGCTAAAGTCCCACAAACACTATCAAAGTAGATCTAAATGAGTTGATTTCATAAACAAAACGGGCGAATATTACGCATAGGTCACAAACGGAAATATCATCAGGCGACAGTGAAAATGATAACACGTTCCCCGTACATATAAAATAACTCAATCCAAATTACTAAGCGAGCAAGGTCATGCCATACGAAATACTGATCGCTGATTGGCTAATGCTAAGCGAGTGATCGTTGAATCCAAACAAACTGTGCGTGATAACACATGTTTCTCTTACCAACCGTAAACACTGGGGTAAACATAAATTATTATAATTTTTGAGCTAGATATATTTTATGAAAGGTTATCATTAGATCTAGATGTATATTGCTTTGAATCGATTTATATTAATATCGATTATTTTGAATGGGGAATTAGGCAAACTTGTGTAGATTACTAGGGGCATATCAAAAGCATTGATGTATATTAAACACAATTCATTAAGCCCTAGGTTTAAAAAAAAAAGAGTGTTAAAGGGTAAAAAACATACGATTCTGTGTGTGTTAGAGATGCACACCCACTATCGGGCTGCGTGATAGGTCATACAACGTACGTCGTTTGTACTTTAGTTCGATTTAAATTACACTCGACCCTTTCCCACACGCACACGCATCTTTTGAAAACATTGTGGTAAAGGAAGAAATTTCTCATTATGAGCATTTATTCTTTTTACCACATTATGTTATCAACTCTTATTGCAGTAGACAACTTTTCAAAACAATCTGGCAATTTAAAGGAGAAATTGCGCATGGTGAACAATTTCTTCTTTTTTCACTGTTTCAACTTTCATGCAGATGTGTTGTATATCTAGGAAAGGATTAATATTGTCATAAAGTAAACATAATATTGGTCAGAACCAATCTGACTAAAGCACACGATCTGACCAAATGTACCTATGCGTAGCGTTAATAGGAGATGATTTTAATGAGATTGGGTCAGAACTAGCTTGCATTGAAAAAATCATAGGAAAAGAACGCAGATGATTATACTAGATTCAATTTCGAAACATTGCATTTCAAAGGTCAGTTTTATTTACTGAAAAGATAAAACATGTATATCAGCGACAAATAATACAAGGTACTTGTATTGATGTATACATATCTAATATATCTGACCTAAAGTTGACGCATGTATTGTCGTGATAATTTAACACGTTAGAGCGGAGTTTGATAGAGATCTATATGTTTATTGGTTCATCTTTTTCCCACATACACCAAATCTGCATATATACGGACAATCTCTATTTAAATGAAAGAGCAATTGATAAATTAATTATTGAATTAGAGTTGAAAACATAGCGACAAAAACTGTTTACTGCAACAGGGACTACACATATTAATATTGGACTACTAATACGTATAGCCAGCTGCATTAATATGCGTCAAAATGCGTCTGTAAGTGGGAAAAGGTTAAAGTGGGTAAGCCGGACCGGGCCTTACTACGAAAGCGTTTGTTTGTTAGGATTTTTTGAAACGTTTAAAGAGTATTTCAATCGTATCATGGCTTTTTCACCGTCACAGGAGTCGTAATGCAA
The DNA here is from genome assembly GCA_031761405.1 of Serripes groenlandicus. Lineage (NCBI taxonomy): Eukaryota > Metazoa > Mollusca > Bivalvia > Cardiida > Cardiidae > Serripes > Serripes groenlandicus. Next base: position 12,333,587 of record JASEVX010000008.1, read on the forward strand.
TCTCCTCAGCCCCGAGACTTGGGGAGGGAAGCCTATAATACAATGTTTTAAAGTATTTGGTATGACCCGACAGGGGATTGAATCTCGGTCTCGAAGCAGACGCTCTTACTACTTTTCACCACCGAGGCCGTACAATAAACCCCCGGTCGTATACTCGAAGATCCGTGCGTTTCCGGTATTTTCAGTCAATATGCATGCATAATCATAACGAGTGATTATAACTAACTGCGTACGTTAACCCTTTCCCTCATACACATCTGCAGCAGACGACTTTGAAACTATTTAGTAAATATATATGGAAAATTTTGCAAAATGAAATTATAAATATGGAATAAAGTTGAAGACATTTAGACAAAAGGAGAATTTGCTCAACAATCATGAGCAATTTCTCCTTTTGCCACAATACTGTGAAAAGATGACTGCTGCAGAGAACCCAGAAAAAGTCTGTTTGTGGTAAAATATAATAACTCCCGTCTTACCACCCGGCCTGCAGTGGATCATTTGAGTCCTTGCATGAGAAACAAATGTGCAAGTAGGTATTTTCTGAACAGTGTAGCTTCAGATCATCATACAAGGGCGTAGCTCCCTTTAGGTACTGTAGTCGCGTGCCTACACATTTTTTCTCAAAATGCCCCCAAAATGCAGCTGCGGCGATAGACAGCTGCATAATGTATCGACCAGATCAGCCTGATCCGGCCGACACATTTCGTCTTAGGGGGATAGATGTATAGAGTAGTTATTCGATCCTGAAACAGAAAATCCACAGGAGGCGAAAAGTGTCTATCCGGGTAGGCCTATATATGCTTAGGCTGATCCGGGTCGATACTTTACGCAGACTCCAAAATGTTGATTTTTCTCACGAGACGGCCTACACATTGATTATTGCAAAGCTACGCCCCTGATCCTGTCCACCTGCTCAGACTTATCGGAATATGAGCCGTCCCGCGAGAAAACCAACAGTGTGGACTCTGCGTAAAGTATCAACCGGATCAGCCTAAGCATGCCGCGCAGGCTTACTCGGATAGACACTGTTCGCCTTCTGTGGATTTTCTGTTAGAGGAATCATTACTCTATACCTCTTAAACGGAATGTGCCGGCCCGGATCAGTTTGCGTGGGTTGCGCAGGCTGATCTGGGTCCAACATTTATGCGGAGGCCATACTGTTGGTTTTCTCGCGAGACGGCTCAATGTTACAGATTTTTTTTAAAAAGCTTGTGTAAATAATATGTGGAGCAGTGTATATCTGGGTCTATACTGTTCACAAAAGCCAACGTGTACCTTTGCCCATGCACAGGCTCATTTAAGGATTGATTCTTATTTTTCGTGCCTTCATGCAGTATAAACGCTCGGCCGCGATTTTGCAAATTGTGTGCGCATGTATATAGGGTCTGAAAACATTTGAAATATATTTGGTGTTTCTGAAATACGCGGAAAAACGTGCAGAGTTTCTGAGTATACCTAAATGTACTTGTTATGAAAACGTATGAACTTTAAATATTAAACACGTTAAGATAACAATAAATCTCATTAAAACCGGACATAAACTTCGCTGCAGTCGTAAACGCTGGTATAAACCAACGCAGTATTGTTGTCTGCTTTCAACCTTTCTCACATGCAACAACTCTGCAGCAGGCGACTTTAAAAACATACCTGATTTCTTTTAGAAAGCACATTAAACTGAAAGTACAAAAATTGAATAGAGTTGAAAACAGAAGGAGAAAGTGCTCGTCTTGAGCAATTTCTTCTTTTGTCGCCATGTTTTCAAAAAGCCGACTGCTGCTGAGGCGTCAGAAAGCGTCTATATGAGGGAAAGGGTTAAACTGTTAACATATTTGTTTGTACACTTTTGCTCCAAATAGGGCGGGTGCACATTTCGGTTGTAGGCATTGTCTTAGTGCCGTTTATATTCATTGGGTAAAAAATCCCCCTTTCCATACATATTTAGGGGAAATATTAAAAAAAGTGTGAGAATCAGCACGATGCCTTCCTATTTTGGAAACTAAAAACTTGCTGGTAATAACCAGAGCCGTTCTTTACACTTGAATGTAGAGCGCCTATATATTCTAGATAGTGTGTAATAACGTCAACGTTACAATATGACGTCAGACTTGAAGTCTCTGCGAATAAGAGGCTTTATTGGGGTTAATTCTTATTTTAACTAGCTGGGTCCGAAACCATTAAACTCGGAAAACGTTCTCAGTGCTCAGAAATGAAATCCATGCTTCAAATAAGGTTTCTGATTGGTCAATTTGGAGACTGAATTTGCTTCCGACCAATCAGATACTTCTGAGCTCAGATTAAACTTTTATAGTTTTGGGACCAGCATTGTATTTTATGACACAAAGTAGAAAAGAAGAAAACTGTCTGCAACCGTTACCTAACTTAACGTTTTGCATATAGCACTTCAAATATTATGCATGGTAGCAAAACGTCTACAATTGTGTGTCTGTGTATATGTACATGTACACTAATCAAGTGTTAACATTTCGAACCGTCCAAACAATTTTACCTCAACTTAGCATTGTTGTTTACATGTACTTTCGTTCGTTTGTTTTGAAATATGCATGGGTTGTATTTCATACGTATTTTTCAGAGAATTTTCTACTGAAACGGAACACTTAGTGAGGTTTCGAGGGAATAAGAACTATGTTGTTGTTGAGACGTACATGTCAATGTATGCTTAAGAAAAAACCCAGAAGATGGACTGGTGAGAAATCGATTACTGGCTCAGTTAGAACGCAACAAAATACCGTCGCCATGGACACAACGGATTTTATTTTGCAGCACACGGAGTTGTCCAGGGATCACATGACCCCAGAGATTGGTCTATATCTAATCACAAAGAACTGCGCACTGTGGTGGGACAGGGGAGATAAATCGCCATTTAATGACCCTTTCTGGGCGTTTTATTGGCCAGGCGGACAGGTGATTAGCAGGTATTTATGTTGCATTAACATATTTTTTTTTCTGCTTTGAAAAACATCTGAGCTTTGACGAAAATATTTCATCTAAAAAAGAGTTATCAAGATACAGTTTTGAGAGAAAAGTGTAAAATGTGTTGTTCATTTTAGACACTACCCATTTCTATGATTTCCAAACGAGGAGTGTTTAGTCGGCGCGTATGTGCATGTGCCTGTCTTTCTTCTCTCATATCTATATACGGGCTATTTCTTAGCAACACGTACAGCGGCCACAACTCGACAACCATCCTTAAAACAACTTCAAATAGGATTTCAATCATAACCCCGGTTGATGTAGCTTTGGAGAGGCATCATTGTGTGTTGCTTCTAACGAAATGCTTGAAATCATACCCACATGTTTCTTTTGTACCTCCCTGTTTTCCAGCCGTGTCCCTCTTTTGTTTCATTTCTAAAGATTTTTTTTATTGGAGAAATCTTATAGCTTTATAAATATCGACCATCGTTAGCATTTTTCATTTACTCTGACTTGTATGTACCGAAACATAGATTTAGTTTAGCTTATCAAAATTACAGGGCTCGCTTCGTAAGTTTTGTAATTCGGAATGGTCTAAAACGGTATATCCGGTAATGCATTTTAGTCATCTATAGCAGGCGCCTTTTCACAAATTTGTCAACTTAATTCAATTTTTATACTTTCATTTACAGAGATTTTTCATAGTTTTTCCAACACGTTTTCAATGTCGTTAAATGTTGATTTGTTGTATGTCGTAAGAGTTAAACGTGTATCTGTGGATCATTCTAAGAGATCAGCTTGTTTTATCATTTAACAAATAAACTAAAACAAAGAAAAATAAACTTTAAAAAAACAAAAACATTTATTAATGAATCATCCTCATGGTTTATAACTTGAATAAGGGAGATAATTCAGCTGATGTTATGTATGAGTATCTTACAGAGTAACCTACTTTATACAATATCAATTTCTCCTTTTCTATGTACAGATATATTCTTGACAACCCAAGACAATTTTCTGGTAAATATATCCTCGACTTTGGTAGTGGATGTGGTGCTTCAGCTATTGCCTGTAAAATGGTGGGAGCCAACACGGTGCTTGCTAATGATATTGATGAAGGTATGATAAAAGTATGATACGTTCTTTGTAAATTGGAGTATGTACAGATTACTCATGATAACTCGATGTCTTTGTTTTATTGGGGTTTTACGCCTTTTTCAGCTTTATTATCCCCTCGTCAAACAGAGTTTGAGAGGGGATATAGTAACGGGGCTGTCCGTTTGTTCGTTTGTGCGTACATGTGTCCGTCCGTAACAACATTGTGGCCACTCTACACTGAACATCCTATGGCCGATCTTAACCAAACTTGGTATACAGTTCGTATATGGCAAGGTCTAGAAGCCTATCTATTTTCAAGGTCATACGGTCAAGGTCAAAATTGGACTTTCACTATTTTCCCATTTAACAACATTGTGACCACTCTACACTGAACATCCTTTGACTGATCTTAACCAAACTTAGTATACAGTTAGTATATGGCAAGGTCTGGAAACCTATTTATTTTCAAGGTCATACGGTCAAGGTCAATGTCAAAATTGGACTTTCTGTCTGTAACAACCTTGTGACCACTTTACACTGAACATCCTTTGACCGATCTTAACCAAACTTGGTATACAGTTAGTATATGGCATGGTCTAGAAGTCTATTTATTTTCAAGGTCATACGGTCAAGGTCAAAATTGGACTTTCACTATTTTCCCATATAACAACCTTGTGACCACTCTACATTGAACATCCTTTGACCGATATTAACCAAACTTGATTTACAGTTAGTATATGGCAAGGTCTAGAAGCCTATTTATTTTAAAGGTCATAGGGTTAAGATCAATGTCAAAATTGGACTTTCCGTTCGTAACAACCTTGTGACCACTCTACACTGAACATCCTTTGACTGATCTTAACCAAACTTGGTATACAGTTAGTATATGGCAAGGTCTAGAATCCTGATCTTGATCACAAGAGAACTTGATGTGATGATTAAATACTGAGGGGATGCATCCGCTTTGCGGTGCCCTTGTTTCAGTTATATCTCGTTGACAGTTCACTTAGTCATGACCCCTGGGTGAACAAACTAGTACTAGGCTAGGGAATGTGCTTGTCCAATGGCACTCCACCATGCATAAAGTGTCTATAGGTGGGAAAGAGTTAAACTGCTGGAGGATTAACTAGTCACAAATGTTCACCATATTTAGGTGATGAGCAGAGCCCCAGTTTCTGACTCATTTATGCAAACATCCTGTGTCAGTACTGTATTACAATTACCGACTAACTGCAATTTGTTTTCCCAACACAAAATCAACTCATTAACTTATTCATACATTTCAGTTGCTGCAGAAGCCATCAAATTGAATTCCAAAGAAAATGATGTTGCCATTACAACTGATACATCAAATCTGATTGGCTCACAAAATTCAGACTGGAATACAATTATTGTTGGAGACATGTTCTATGATGAAGCATTCAGGGATATTCTTGTAGACTGGTTAAGTGAACATTACAGAAGATACAAAACTAGCATTTTCATTGGTGATCCTGGTAGATTACCTTTAGTTAATCATCCAATCAGAACTCATCTGAAAAAAGTTTCACAATATGAACTTTCCAAAAGCTGTCAAATGGAAAATTCTGGGTTTAGTTCAGGTTTTGTGTGGAAATTCGAACCCAATTGACATTGGTTGAACATATGACGTTCAGGTCTAAGGTTCGGTTGCATCCATACAGGTTTAACAGCACCAACTTTCAAAGGGGGAGGAAAAGCTGTACCCAAGTAGATGGACAAACTGCTCCTTTGAGCTGTAGTGTCCCCTTTTTACTGTAACATCAGATGTGTCTCTGGTCAGATTTTCATAGTTATCTGTTGCAGAGGTAATAAATTTTTCCCAAATACAACAAATTTACAGCAGACGACTTTGCAATACTCTAGGCAAATTTATGGAAATTCTCTGTTAAGGACAGTATAATTACTGAATAAAATTAAAGTGTTATGGCAAAATGAGAAATTGCTGATTTTTGGCCAGTTTCTCATTTTATCAAAATGTTTCCAAAGGTTGTCTGCTGCAGAGGCGTCAGAAAGTATCTATATGTGGGACAGTTTAAAAAATTATCATTATCATGTAGAAGACTAAATGTTTTTATGCCCTGCAAGGAACTTTTAGTGTATAGTCATTGAACAGTCTGTTTGGTTCATCTCTCCATTATTATAACTATGAACTTGATACTTGGTATACATACAGAGTGTTGGTAACTTTTAGTTCTGTTTCCTAATCATGACTTTGACATACCTTTTTATACACATTCCTTTGATTTGCCTTTCAGTGAATCCATAACTATGTGAGGGATAAATTTGAAAACATAAAATAGAGAAAGGTAGTGACCTTGTTTTGTTGAAAATGAAAACCAAAATTCAAGGATGCCTCGTTTTAGTTTTCTTGTCTGGCCATTTTCTCACCTATTTACAATGGTATCTATTTCAAATATGGTACAAAAAGCTTGTGATCTTTCCTGTTTCCATATCATGGCGGACAGTAAAGAAAATATTGGTCCAACACTTTATATTTACATTGAGATAAAAATATATACAGTATGAAACTAAAACTACTCCACCTGCTGGAGCTTAAAAGTTGACTCCAACCAATGCCTCTACAGCAGATGAATGGCAAAAGGAGAAATTGTTCAAGATGAGAAATTTCTCCTTTTGCCACAATGTTTTATATGTTATTCAATAATTGTACCTTTATTTTAAGAGATTTTCCATATTTTCAAAGTCGTCTGCTGCAGATTTGTTGTAAGTGGGAAAGGGATGTATGCTACAGCATAGAATGCAAAAATTAATAAAGTTATGTGTAAAACATTCCCCTGATTTGATAATTCAAGAGTTCTCTGATTTGAAAACATCCAATAAACAAGAGGGCCCTGATGACCCTAGTTCGCTCACCTTAATTATACAATGTACAGCAATGCAAAACACATCAAGACAACTATTCTGAATGCAACCTCCAAAGTGTAAACAAGATTTTCCTTCATTTGGCCTAGTGATCTATATTTTTATACCCCCGGTTCCGAAGGAAAGGGGGGGTATACTGTTTTACCCATGTCCGTCCTTCCGTCCTTCCGCCCGCATGAGAGAGTACTTGTGGGGTGCGTGTTTTTCCTGAAGCCCACCGACCACCCTTATAAAGACACTTAGATAAATAGTTATTTTTTATTTTTTATAATAGGTATCTCATTTGCATATTAATGTTATTCATTCCGTTAAAGGGGGTTAATTACGGAATGAATTGCATACTTGTGGGGTGCACCCCACAAGTAAACATCAAAGGAAATAACCCCACAAGTACACTTCCATGAGTTATCCGTCCGTAACACTTTCGTTTCCGGGCTATTTCTCTGCAACCGCTTTTTGGAATTTGATGAAACTTCATAGGAAGGATCACCACCAAGTGTAGATGCGCATATCGTGTTTGCGTTCCGGTTGGATTATTTTTCACGGAGTTATGGCCCTTTACCCCTATGTATGACTAAATTCATTTCCGGGCTATTTCTCTGCAACCGCTTTTTGGAATTTTATGAAACTTCATAGGAAGGATCACCACCAAGTGTAGATGCGCATATCGTGTTTGCGTTCCGGTTGGATTATTTTTCACGGAGTTATGGCCCTTTACCCCTATGTATGACTAAATTCATTTCCGGGCTATTTCTCTGCAACCGCTTTTTGGAATTTGATGAAACTTCATAGGAAGGATCACCACCAAGTGTAGATGCGCATATCGTGTTTGCGTTCCGGTTGGATTATTTTTCACGGAGTTATGGCCCTTTACTCCACCATCAGTCTATGTATGACTAAATTCATTTCCGGGCTATTTCTCTGCAATCGCTTTTTGGAATTTTATGAAACTTCATAGGAAGGATCACCACCAAGTGTAGATGCGCATATCGTGTTTGCGTTCCGGTTGGATGATTTTTCACGGAGTTATGGCCCTTTACCCCACCATCACATATGTCTTTCAAAACATGAGCGGGGGTATCACTAGTGAGCAGTAGCTCACATATTTCTTGTTTTACCTGATATGACCCATATTCCAACATGGACTAGATATCATCAAGACAACATTCTGACAAAATTTCAAACTGCTGAAGCAAAAACTGCGGCCTCTGGAGTGTAATAACAAGATTTTCTTCAATTCGACCTAGTGACCTACTTTTTGACCTGACATGACCCATGTTCGAACTTGACTTACATATCATCAAGACAAACATTCTGATAAAGTTTCAGCATGCTAAGATTTCCCTTCAGTTTGACCTAGTGACCTAGTTTTTGACCTCATATTGGTCATTTTCAAAATTGTTCAAGATTTGATAGAGATGAATGTTCTGATAAACTTTCATGAAGATTGGATGCAAAATGTAGCCTGTAGAGTGTTAACAAGTGCCAATGTTGAAGACGCACGATGGACGGACAAAATGTGATCGCAATAGCTCACATTGCACTTCGTGCACAGGTGAGCTTAACCCATTACTTCACATGGCTTTTCATAGGTCGTCTGCTTCACAATCATCAGGCGAGCAATTTCACAAATCTAGAAAACTGAAAGAATTATATTGGTAAAGAGTTGAAAATATTGCAATAAAAGGTGAAATTGCTCGTTTTGAGCAATTTCACCTTTTATTGCAATGTTTTCAAAAGTTGTCTGCAACAGCAGGCGTCAAATGTCGTCTGTGTGAAGTAATGGGTTAAAACATGGAACATCTGAAAAACTGGAAATATCATTTCAAATACTTTGGGGAAATGTTGCGGGTAAAGAAGAAAAGTCTTGTTTGATAATGTTTTCTGAAGTTGTTTGCTTGTAGGAGTGTCATCCATATCTGATTAAATGTCCCCGTGCACCATGGTGTAGTGGTTAGAGCAGGAGATTAAATTAGTTTGATCCCTGGCTGGGTTGTAGGAGTGTCATCCATATCTGAGAAAAGTCCCCGTGATGTAGTGGTTAGAGCAGGAGACTACATTAGTTTGATCCCTGGCTGGGCCACCGGTACTACCACCTTCCAATACTGGATGCTCATATGAGTTCATCCTTTAATAAAGCATTTTTATTTTATTTAATAACCTTCTAATTCAGAATGAATATTTAAGTATCATAATAACTTCACACAACTGCCCTTTTTCAAGTATCAAAACAAGATTTGCCATGTGGAAATAAATCCCAAGTTCATATACATGATAAGGAAAATTTTCAGGTTGGAAAGATGACTTTCATGATCTGTCAAGATCATAAGCTCAGACATGTGTATTGACAGCCATATGAGATAAGCCATTTGATGCCTGTTGACCAATCACTATATATTCCACAACATTTATCACTTTAATGGCTAGTTCAATAGTGTAAGTTTCTGTACCGTAAGTGGACTCATTTGTGTACAAAACATAGCCTTTGAAACATATTCAAGTCATTACTGAGCCAGACTGCATGTTACCCAATTAGGTTTGTGGTTTGTAACTCTCAAATACACCAGTATTAATGGGTTTTCTCTGAATGTCAATTTAGATATGGATGAGCGCTTTGAATTATAATATGTTGTAGCAGACATATGTTGTACATATAACATGTAGCAGACTGTACATATAATCTGTTGTAGCAGACTGTACATATAATCTGTTGTAGCATTATAACATGTTGTAGCAGACTGTACATATAATCTGTTGTAGCAGACTGTACACACTGTGACAGATGTTCAGAGCATTGAATGGCATTATGCCACCCCTAGTAAGATGAATGTTGAAATATCCCAGGAAGAAAATGGAGCCCCCATTTAATTTGGCAAGAAAATCTTTCAAGGTAATATTAAAATGTATGTCTGTAGTTTTAATTATTGGTGAAATGAACACTCCAATTACAAACGATTTTTGATGGTTTACTGCCACCCAGATATCAACAGCTCCTATAATCCAACATTATAGTTTGATCTGCAACCAACGATATTGCATTTTTCCCATTGTTCTATATTTTCAAAAAAATCCTTCAACTTGACCCCATGAGCCTCAAACACAATACTAATCAAAAGAACTTTTGTAAATATGTATTACACACTTAGTAATTTGTAAACTGTAAATAAAGGTATTGAATATATACCTCTTTTCTATTTTGAGTAACATTGACCTTGACCCAAGGAGCCCCAAAACACAATCCCATTTAACCCTTTCCCTCATATAGACGCTTTCTGATGCATCTGCAGCAGACAACTTTTTAAAAACATAGTGACAAAAGAAGAAATAGCAGAAAATGTGCAATTTCAACTTTTGCCACAATGTTTTCCACTTTTTTGTCATAGGTTATCCATTCAATAATAGATAACCTATTTTTTGACAAAATATGTTCAAAGTCGTCTGCTGCAGAATTGTCGTATGAGGGAAAGGGTTAATATTTTCTTAAATACTTACAACAAACAAAATTTGGTTAAATTATCATGTCAACTGTAACTAAAACTATTACCGGTTTTGTTTATTTTTTGACCTGCGAAAAAGCCCAAAAATATAAGCCCAATTTAGATGTTCATAAATACTTCCTTCGTGTCAATAGTGAGTTTGAAATTGTCTAACTTAAGAAGGGGCAATAGTCCAACCAAAATACATGGTGGGGTTATGTAACTTGCACAACTCAGCACACGCTGACGGCAATGATCAAGTGATGACAGTAACTCGTCTTCCCTCCCCCACCCTCCCACCTCCGAAAAAAACAGACAAGCTAAGAAAGGTTGAACTTGCACCCCACCTTGTTGCTCAGGGGTGTTTGGATAGCATTACAACTGATGTGCCGGGATAAGTTTACCAGCAGTACTGGTAATTTACCCTGGAAACAACTCGATTTACAAGAAAAAAACTGCGTAAAACACCATAGAAACAAACAAATAAAGGGTTAAAAACAACATGATTAAAGAAAAAATACTTTTATTAGAAACAATTTACTGAAAATAGCCCATAAAGAGATATTAACTGTAAAGCATAACAAGAGATTCTGAATATAATAGGTTTGGATATATGTTGAAATAATGTATAATGTGTTTGCTGTTGAAGTTTCAAGTCATCAGCAGCAGAAAAATCAAAATGTTAATAAAACAAGAGGGCCATGATGGCCCTGGATCACTCCCCTGATTTTTATTTTTTTTACTTTAGCGATATAAGCCCCGCCCCCTGGCGGCCATAGTTTTTGACCAATCAACATGGCTTGATGGAATCTGATAGAAGTTCACCATAGGAACATTTCTACAAAATTATTTGAAAATCGGCCTGACACTTTCGTAGGAGAAGATTTTTTAAGTTTTCACTATAGCCATATAAGGCAAAATAGCCCCGCCCCCTGTAGGCCATGCTTTTCGACCAATCAACATGGCTTGAAGGAATCTGGAAGTGGTTCACTTAAGGAACATTTCTACAATTTCTTTTGAAAATTGGCCTGACACTTTCAGAGAAGATTTTTTAAGTTCTCACTATAGCCATACAAGGCAAAAGAGCCCCTCCCTCTGGCGGCCATGTTTTTCAACCAATGAACATGGCTTGAAGTAATCTGAAAGAGGGTCATTCAAGGAACCTTTCTACAAAATTATTTGAAAATCTACCAACCAGTTTTGGAGAAGAATAATTTTAAGTTTGTTTTCGTTTCGAGGCCATGGAAACCAGAATTCTGTATGGATCCCACAAATTCGAAGGGATTCTTGTGTGATCATTGAGAGGATGATTTTTGTGAAGTTTCATCCAAATTGACCCACTGGTTACTGAGGAGAAAATGTTGACGGATGCACGACGCGCGCCGGACAAAAGGTGATCACAATAACTCGCCTTAGGTGAGCTTAAAATCATCAATTGAATTGTAATTTATATTTCATTGAGCCAAATAAGGCGTTCTTCTATATTTTTTGAATCTGTAAAATCCAGACACATTTGATGCATTTTCAGCCCCTTTTGAAAATTTCTGGGTAAAGTAGAAAAAGCTCACAATGAGTAGTAATTCATTACTTTGCCATAACGTTTTCAACTTTCTTCAATAATATACTTTCATTCTGAAAGACTTACAATGTGTTTTGCCTAGATGTTTGCTCAATTCATCTGCTGCAGAATATTTGAATGTGAAAAACAGTTTTTATGTACCCGGTATGTTGGTTACAAGCACAAAATATTTCAGTTAGAAAACATCTAGGAAAATGTATTTAACCTTCTCCCACCTTCAACAAATCTCGGCAGGCAACTTTGAAAACATCTACGCAAGTTATGGAAACTTTCTAGAAATGAAGGTATAATTACTGAAAAAAAAGTTGAAAACATTGTGGCAAAAAAAGAAATTGCTTGTTTTGTCACAATGTTTTCAAAAGTTGTCTGCTGCAGATGTGTCAACATGCATCTATAAGTGGGAAAGGGTTAAACAATAGTATAATTTTAACACAATTTTTAGTGCATATAATTGCAAATTGTAAAATGTTAAGTTAATTACATTCATAATTACAAAATCAATAGCAAACAAACATATATATTTTGACAAAATGCCTGTGGCATTATTAAGTTTTCTTTATAATATCACAACTAAAATGTTAAAGCCTCTTTACCACTTATTGCCACATACGACTTTTGAAAACATTGTGGCTAAAGGAGATATTGCTCACGATGAGCAATTTCTCCAACAGCCACAATGTTCTGACCTCTCTATACTCACACTCTCATTTACGGATAGTAGCCATACTTTTGTCTGAACGTTTCATAGTTATCGGTTGAAGATCTAGTGTATGTGGTAAAGGGTTAACTTTTACCTACTACTGTATACCATTTTCAGAGTCATTGCCCCTGACTTTGTGTATATACTAAAAATGGCTAAGATTGACCCTTTCCCCACATATAGACACTTATGCAGCAGACAACTTTTGTTAACATTGTGGCAAAAGGAGAAATTGCTCATATCTGGGATGACTGATACGCGTATCAGTCATCCCAGCTGATATGGAGCAATTAATTCTTTGGACAAAATGTTTTCAACTTCAATCATTCAATCATTATCTTTTCATTTAAAGATTTTTTTCCACATATTTTTGACAAGATGTTTCTTAAGTCATCTGCTGCATATTTGTTGTATTTGGGAAAGGATATAAAGTCATATTCATTCTATAGCAAAACTCCACATGAGCTTTTCTTGGATTTGTTCAAAACAAATTAATCTCAAACTATCATGTAATGGACACAATTCAGAATGCCACAGACTACTTGTTAACCCTTTCCCTCATACGAGAATTCTGCAGCAGACGACTTTGAACATGTTTTGTTAAACAAGAGGCCCAAGAGGGCCAGTATCGCTCCACGGCCATAAGGCAAAAATAAAATCTCCAAACAGCCCTGCCCCGTGGTGGCTATTTTTTTTACCAACCACCATGGCTTAAAGGAATCTTGTAGAGTGTCACCAAAGGAATGTTTCTGCAAAATTATTTGAAAATATGCCTGACACTTTCGGAGGAGAAGATTTTTTAAGTTTTCACTATGGTCATATAAGTCAAAATAGCCCCGCCCTCTGGCGGCGATGTTTTTCGACCAATCAACATGGCTTGAAGGAATCTGATAGAGGGTCACCCAATGAACATTTCTACAAAATTATTTGAAAATCGGCTGAACACTTTCGGAGAAGAAGATGTTTTAAGTTTTCACTATAGCTATATAACGCAAAAAAGCCCCGCCCCCTGGCGGCCATGTTTTTCGCCCAATCAACATTTCTTGAAGGAATCTAATTAAGGTTCACACAAGGAACATTTCTACAAAATTATTTGAAAATCGGCCTGACACGTTTGGAGGAGAAGATTTTTTAAGTTTGCTCTTTAGCCATATAGGCAAAATAGCCCCGCCCTGTGACGGCCATTTTTTTTTACCAATCAACATGGCTTGAAGGAATCTGATAGAGGGTCACCCACGGAACATTTCTACATAATTATTTGAAAATCTGCTGAACATGTTTGAGAAGAAGATTATTTAAGTTTTCACTATAGCTATATAAGGCAAAAAAGCCCCGCCCCCTGGCGGCCATGTTTTTCGCCCAATCAAAATTTCTTGAAGGAATCTAATAAAGGGTCACCCAAGGAACATTTCTACAAAATTATTTGAAAATCGGCCTGACACTTTCGGAGAAGAAGATTTTTTAAGTTCTCACTATTTTTTTCTTTCGGTTGCCATGGAAACCAGAATTTTTAATGGATCAAAAAAATTTGAAGGAATTTAGTAGAGGACATTGAGAGGATGCTTCCCATGAAGTTTCAACCAAATTGGCCAAGTGGTTAGGGAGAAGAAGTCGTTTAAAGGAAAAAGTTAACGCACGCACGCACGACGGACAATTCGCCATGACATAAGCTCGACTGCCAGTGGAGCTAAAAATGGAAAATCTCTAGAATTAAATGGATAACCTATGACTAAAAGTGGAAAATATTTCTACTTTTGTCACTATGTTTTCAAAAAGCTGTCTGCTTCAGAGGCGTCAGAAACCGTCTATATGAGGGAAAGGGTTAACTACAATCACACACAAGACAATTGTTAACCCTTTCCTACTTACAGACACATTTTGACCCATCTGCAGCAGACGACTTTGAAAATATTGAAACAAAAGGCGAAAACTATGAGCAATTTCATCTTTATTCATAATGTTTTCAACTTTATTGAAAAATTCATCTCTAAATTATGGAGTTTTTTCATGTTTTTGTCCAGATGTGTTTAAAGTCGTCTGCTGCAGATTTGTTGTATGTGAAAAAGTGTCAAAATCGAAAGGTGCATCCAGCCTTCTGGACAATATGACCAGCGTAGATCAAGATCAGCATGTGTCCGCCAAGTCTAATCAGGCCCTTGACAGCGCAACAATTAACCCTTTCCCACATACAGACGCTTTGTAACGCCTCTGCAGCAGACAACTTTTGAAAACATCATAACAAAAGGAGAAATTGCTCAAAATGAGCAATGTTACCTTTTGTCACAATGTTTTTAACTCTTTTCAATATTATGAAACTTTCATTTAATTGAGATTTTCCAAATTTTTTGACCTTGATGATTTCAAGGTTGTCTGCTGCAGATTTGTTGTAAGGCGTAAATGGTTAATTGAACCAGCCTCCTGGATAATGACGAGCACCCCAAGCCATTGATACAGTACAACCATTGATAGATATATTCCATATCGAGGGCTTGGTGTGAAACGGTTGTAACTAAAATGGTTTTTGTTTTACCAAGGTTAACCCTTTCCCTCATACAACAATTCCGCAGCAGATGACTTTGAACATATTTTGTCAAAACATAAAAATTCTCTTTAATTGAATGGATAACCTATGACTAAAAGTGGAAAACATTGTGGCAAAAGGATAAATTGCACGTTTTGTGCAATTTCTGCTTTTGTCACTATGTTTTCACAAAGCCGTCTGCTGTAGAGGCGTCAGAAAGCGTCTACATGAGGGAAAGGGTTAATTACTTTGCCATAAAGTCTCTATAAGCGTTAAATCATTTTTCTTGGTAAACAATGGAAATTTAGGTGCCATTGCTCGTTCTGAGCAATGGCACCTAAATTTGCATTGTTTACAAAAGGGTCAAAATTGTCCCTAATTCAGGGTTTTCCAAATAGGTTTTAAGTTACAACCGTTTCACACCAAGCCCTCGATATAACCTTCAAAGGACAGTGATATATTGCATTTAACCTTCGAAGGTCAGTTTGCATGATGTAGTACATTTGGTTTAACCATTGAACATTTCTAATTACAAAAATAACTAGAATTGTTTTTGCAAAAAACAGATGTCTCCCCTCAAATATCTGTCAAAATCTCTCAAAACATTCCAACCTATAAATTTGGGACAGATATGGAGCGGACACGAAATAAAGCCTCAAACCTTTGACCTTCAAGCGTGACCTTGACATTGACCCTATATTGTCGAGACGCGGGTTCTGCACGTCGCCTTGATGAGGTAAACATGTGACCCAAGTTTCATGAAAATCCTTCAAGCCGTCTGGGAGATATTGAGCGGACACGAAATAAAGCCTCAAACCTTTGACATTCAAGCGTGACCTTGACCTTGACCCTATATTGTCGAGACGCAGGTTCTGCACGTCGCCTTGATGAGGTGAACATGTGACCCAAGTTTCATGAAAATCCTTCAAGCCGTCTCGGAGATATGGAGCGGACACGAAATAAAGCCTCAAACCTTTGACCTTCAAGTGTGACCTTGACCCTATATTGTCGAGACGCGGGTTCTGCACGTCGCCTTGATGAGGTGAACATGTGACCCAAGTTTCATGAAAATCCTTCAAGCCGTCTGGGAGATATGGAGCGGACACGAAATAAAGCCTCAAACCTTTGACCTTCAAGCGTGACCTTGACCTTGACCTTGACCCTATATTGTCGAGACGCGGGTTCTGCACGTCGCCTTGATGAGGTGAACATGTGAGCCAAGTTTCATGAAAATCCTTCAAGCCGTCTTGGAGATATGGAGCGGACACGATTTCGGACAGACAGAAGGACAGACAGACAGACAGACGCCGAGGACAAAAACAATATATCTCCCCTGTATACAGGGGGAGACATAATTAATAACTAGAATACATGAAAAAATAATTAATAACTAGAATACATGAAAAAATAATTAATAACTAGAATACATGAAGTTTAGCCCATTCCCAAATCTCTGCAGCAGACTTTTGAAAACAATATGACAAAAAGAAGAACATTTCCCATGATGCCACAATGTTTTCAACTTCATTCAATAAACATTTATTTCATATATTGAAATTTTCCATCCTTTTACCTGGACATTTTCAAATTTATCTGCTACAGAATTGTTGCATGCAGGAAATGGTTATCAATAATCAAACATTGAATATCTATCAACCATCTGGCATATGACTAGGTAAGGAGTGAGGGCCATTTACCGTTTCTCACATATAGATGCTTTCTGACCTCTCTGCAGCAGACAACTTTTTAAAACATTGTGGCAAGAGGAGAACTTGCCCAAAATGAGCAATTTCTCCTTAAGCCACAATGTTTTCAACTTTTTTTTAATAATCAAAGCCTTATTAATTGAGGTTTTTAATGTTTTGAAGTTGTCTGCAGCAGATTTGTTTTAAGTATGAAAGGGTTATAAAATGATAAGAAGACTTTCTTAATTTACTAATGAAATTTTTGACATCTTCTCATAATATTAGATGAGAATATAGGTTATACATTGTAGTATTCTTTTAAAGAAACTGCAAGATAAATAGACAAAATACATTAAATTATTTGTATTTTTAAAATTGTTGTAACAATATTCAGTAAATACTATAACGGGGCACACAGTTTAAATTATAAGTTGTGGTTGTATGTTAATGTTTCATCAATTAAACATATATTATTTTGGGTATATGCTGTAAAACTTTGTTACTGATTGCACTAATGCACTATTGGTAAACAAATAATGTTAAAGATAACAAGAGGACCATGCTGGTCTTATATCGCTCACCTGATTTAATTGGACTTAACTTAAATAGATTTCAATTTTATCTAACTCGATACATATACAGAGAACGATTCCCATCCCCTGAAGGCCATATTTCAAACTGATCGGAATAATTTCGCAAATCTTGGAAGAGAGTTACCAAAGGAGGATTTGTAAAAAATCATTTTCAAATTGGACAGTCTTAGTCAGTCCAAAGCCATATCTAAGGTATGGTTGGATGTTTTCCATGTATCTGAATAATTTGAACAATCGTGGTAGAGGATCTCTCAAGAAACCTTTGTGCCCAAATTCAAATCTGGCCAGTGCATTTGGATTTGGACCAGAAGGTTTTCCTTTATGTTGCCAAGTCATTTTATTATTTTATTTTAAATCCTTTCCATTTGCATGGTAACCATAGAATTGCATGGAATTTCATTCTTTAGCAATTCTGAAAGGGCATCTCCTAAGGAATACATGTACTCCTGTTCAGCTTGGTTGAAATATTCTAAGTGGTTTACAAGGAGATATTATTCAAATAAATTGTTGACAGGATTGCTCAACTGATTTTTTTTTTTTCACTTTAGCTATATAAGCCCCGCCCCCTGGCGGCCATAGCTTCCGACCAATAAACTTGACTTGAAGGAATCTGATAGAGGGTCACCCTAGGAACATTTCTACAAAATTATTTGAAAATCAGCCTGACACTTTTGGAGGAGAAGATTTTTTAAGTTTTCAATATAGCCATATAATGCAAAATAGCCCTGCCCACTGGCGGCCATGTTTTTCGACTAATCAACATGGCTTGAAGGAATCTGAAAGAGGGTCATCCAAGGAACATTTCTACAAAATTATTTGAAAATCTGCCAATCAGTTTGGGAGAAGAAGAATTTTGAAGTTTTTTCATTTCGTTGCCATGGAAACCAGAATTCTGCATGGATCCCAAAATTTGAAGAAAATCTGGAGAGGTCATTGAGAGGATGCTTTCTGTGAAGTTTCATCCCAATTGACCCACTGGTTACAGAGGAGAAGAAGTTGACGACGACGCACAACGGACGCCGGACAAAAGGCGATCACAATAACTCACCTTGAGCAAAGCTTAGGTGAGCTAAAAACAATTAATAATAATTTCCTACAATTTGGCCTAGTGAGCTAGTTTTAACTATGGCTATATTCAAACTAAGCATAGAGATCATCAAGACAATTTCATTGACAACGTTTCAAATTGCTCAACTTTCAAGCTCAAGCTATAAGAAATGTGGCCTCCAGAGTGTTAACAAGATTTTCCTTCAATATGGCCTATTGACCTAGTTTTACACTCAACATGACACATATTCTGACAAAGTTTCAAGCTGCTAAAGCTAAAAATGCAGTCTTTAGACTGACATTCTGACAAAGTTTCAAGCTGCTAAAACAAAAAATGTGGTCCCAAGATTGTAAATAATTATTTTCTACAATTTGGTCTAGTGACCTAGTGTTTTACCTGACTTGAGACATATTCAAACTAAGCCTAGATATCATCAAGACAATCATTCTGACAAAGTTTCAAAATGCTCAGTTAAAAATGCAAACTCAAGAGTGTTATCAGAACATTTCTTCAATTTGACCTTATTTTTTTTTAACTTGGACTAGATATCATCAAGACAAACATTTTGAAAAAGTTTCAAGCTGCTGAAGCAGACAGTGCGAACTCCTGGAGTGTTATTAAGTTATTTCTCAAATTTGGCCTAATGACCTAGTTTTTGACATGAAATGACCTATATTCAACCTAAGGTAGATATCATCAAGATATTTATTCTGACAAAGTTTCAATATTCTCAAGTTGAAAATGTAGTCTTAACAAGATTTTCCTTCAATTTGATATTTTGACCTGACATGACTCATATTCAAAATTTGCCTAGAAATCAACAAGACAAACAAACTGAATAAGTTTCATGAAGATTTAATGATAGAATTGTCCTCCAGAGTGTTAACAAGCAAATTGTTGATGACAGACGCCGGACGACAAATGATGGACAGGTGAGCTAAAAGAACAAACTGAAAATATCAAAAACAACGAACAAAACCCTTAAAATACTGAGATTCTTTTTTGATGACAGACGCTGGACGACAAATGATGGACAGCAATCACAAAAACACTTCGTGCTCAGGTGAGCTGAAAGGACAAACTGAAGTATCAAAAACAACGAACAAAACCCTAAAAATACTGAGATTCTTTTTTTCAATAGAGCCAAGATGGCACTTAATCGATCACCTGAGTGATAGCATAGAAACAAATGTGTAACTGCTTATGTCTGGGATACCCAAGACATGTTAAGAAACTGCAAGGTGCAGACACTGTGAATGAACAGCATATCAGTACAAGACATTTTGTAATAAGGCATTCTTAATAAACCACAGAAAGCCACAAGGGAAAAGTAATCACTTCAAAAAAGTTCTAACTATATAAGGCAATGTGTGACAGACAGATGATACCAGGCAGGCAATGCTAAAACCTGTTATGCATGATTTGATGTATTATATTTTTTGAAGTTATATTCAAATATGCTGTTCCAACCTCGTGTTGTAAGAAAGGTGTAGCCATTTTGTTCTAGATGGTGTATAGTCTGCTGGATTGATTCTGGGTCGTGTAAAGCCTCATATATTATATAGGCTGGTCGAAACCCTTGTCCTATCCACTGATTAAGTATCTGAAGATAAAAAAAAAAAATGAATTAGATCTTTTCTACATAGTGTTGATTGTAACGCAAAGACCATAAATACGAAATCAGATAATTACACGGCCAAATAGATGGGATAGTCCGATTTATTTTTAATTTGAAATTACGGCGTTTTTGTACAAAACCATTGGTATTGTATTGTATCGAACACTTTAATTATTCAAAGCAAGGATTATAAGTTTGACATGTAATATACAGTATTGACGCCGTTGCTGGATCATCGGTTACTCTTTACTTGCATTTTTTAACAAACAAGCGAGGGTAAATATTTCAAGTATCGCTAATTTGATTTATATAATATATTTTAGAAAATTACTGATTTTCACCGTATATTCATTGTATTTTCATGATATACCATTCGCATATTCGTTACCATCCCTAAATTAATATTATTTCTATTTTTAGATTTCTTGTCTGGCCATTTTCTAACTTATTTACCATGACATATATTTCACATGGTAAATAAACAGCTTGTGACCTGCATCAGGAACTTAGACATGTACATCCCTACATGTATACACATCTTCATACATGCTCTCTGCAGCAGAAGAATTTTGAAAATATTTTGGCAAAAGAAGAAACTTTTCACAAAAAGCAATTTCTTCTTTTCAATTTGCCAACTTTTTCGACTCTATTTAATAATTACACTTTCATTTTAAGGGATTTTCCACATTTGTGCAAAGTTTTTATAAAAAGTTGTCTGCTGCAAAATCATTGTATAGTGATGGTGGAAAAGGTTAAATTTTCCCACATACAGCAAATGTCTACTCAAAAATATGGAAAAGCTCTATAATTGTAGGTATAATTACTGAAACAACTTGAAAACATAGTGGCAAAAGGAGAAATTGCTTGTTTTGAGCAATTTCTCATTTTGTCACGATGTGTTCAGATGTCGTCTGCTGCAAACACGTCAAAATGCGTCTATAGGTGGGAAAGCTTTAATTAATTAAGACATCTCTATACAGGAAAATTATTGATCACATTGTAACGTTGTTGAAAAGGAAGAAATTGCTGAAAACCAGCTCTTACTTCTCCTCTTAGCACACTGTTTTCAACTCTGGTTCAACTTTTAAGATGTACTTGTTTTTAGCTCTACTGGCCAAAGGCCAGAAGAGCTTATGCCGTGGTGTGGTGTCCGTCGTTCGTGTGTGCGTGCGTCCGTCCGTAAAAAATTGCTTGTGAATGCGATAGTCTTCAGTTTTCATTGTATCTTAATCAAACTTATACAGTAGTTAGATATCCATGAGAGCTTGGTTCCTTTCGCAAACCAGCCAGATCCGCTCATGCAAGACTGGATTATGGCCCTTGAAATTGTCAAAATTGCTATAATAGAACTTGTGAATGCAATAGAGCCTCCATTTACTATCCGATCTTCACCAAACTTAGATAGTAGTTAAATATTGTTGAGAGCTCGGTTCCTTTCGCAAATCAGCCAGATCAGCCCATGCAAGACTGGATTATGGCCCTTGAAATTGTCAAAATTGCTATAAAACAGCTTGCGAACACAATAGAGCCTCCATTTACTACATGATCTTCACCATACATACTCTTCTCAGAAAAATTTCATCGCTGTCTATGAGTGAAATTATTCATGTATCCTACATCATGTATATCATGACTGTATATTATTGAAAAAGTCTATTGCAGCAGAATAGCCCTTTCCAACATACAAAAACATTAGCAGCAGACGACTTTGACCATTCTTGAGGAAAAACTGTGGAAAATCTCTACAAATGAAAGAATAATCATTGATAAAGAGTTGAAAACATTGTGACAAAAAGATAAAATTGTTCAAGAGTAATTTCTTCTTTTGTCAAAATGTTTTCATAAGTCGTCGCTGTAGAGGCGTCAGAAAGTGTCTATATGTGGAAAAAGGATAGCCAGCCAGTTGTCATTCAAAGAAGTGCAACATCGTAGAAATAGAACGCGGTTGGACAAATTGTGAGAAAAGAAGAAATGACCTATTTTAAGTAATTGCACATTTTCCCAAAACCGTCTACATGGTGTAGTGGTTAAGAGTGTTTGCCTTGGGAGCTGGAGCTCTTTAACCCCATCCTACATACAACAAATCTGTAGCATTTGAAAACATGTAGTAGACAAAAATATGAAAAATCTCCTTCAAGGAGAGTTTATTTTTTAAATAGAGTTGAAAACATGGCAAACTTTGAAATGGCTCATGACATGCAATTTCACCTTTTTCCATAATGTTTTTAACAAGAGGGCCATGATGGCCTTATATCGCTCACCTGAGTAAGTGCTTTAGGGTCCTAATTTAATTGCTCTACAAAAATAGATAACAATTTTGCCAATTTTAAAGGGCCATAATCCAGTCATGCATGGTCGGATCTGGTTTTCAAAAGGAACTGAGCTCTCATGTATATCTAGCTACTGTATAAGTTTGGTAAACATCGGATAATAAATGATAACTTTAACTTGTTCACAAGGTCAATTATAGCAATTTTGCCAATTTTAAAGGGCCATAATCCCATCATGCATGGACAGATCTGACTGTTTTTTCGAAATAAACTCAGCTCTCATGGATATCTAGCACCTGAATAAGTTTAGTAAACATGGGATAATAAATGAAGTTTTTATCGTGTTCACAAGGTCAATTATAACAATTTCGACATTTTTAAAGAGCCATAGTCCCGTCATGCATGGATGGATCTGGCTATTTTTTGAAAAGGGAAACATAGGATAATAAATGAAGACTTGATCATGTTCACAAGAAATTGTGGCCGGACGCCGGTCACGTGAGCTAAAAACGGGAGAGGGTTACAGTTAACATGCGATATAACTAAAATAGTGTTGAATGTAACGCAAAGACCAACATACAGACGTATTCTGACACCTCTGCAGCAGACGACTTTTGAAAACATTGTGACAAAAGGAGAAATTGCTTAAAACGAGAAATTTCTCTTTTTGACGCAACGTTTTCAACTTCATTCAGTAATTAACTTCTGTTTTTAGCGGAGTTTAATTAGTGGTTTAGTTTCATCAAACACTTTGACGAAACTTTTCTCAAAATTTATTAAGATAACCGACAACCGGAGCATTATCAAAACTGAATTTTGAGAACAAGTTCGTCGAAGTGTTTGAAACAAGAGGCCCATGAGGGCCTATGCTCTACTGGTATGGTTCTTTGGTCATTTTCAATCCAGAGCATGTATGTATGGTGAAGATCGGATAGTAAATGGAGGCTCTTTTGTGCTCACAAGCTGTATTATAGCAATTTTTACAATTTCATGGGCCATAATCCAGTCTTGCATGGGCGGATCTAGCTGGTTTTCAAAAGGAACCAAGCTCTCATCAATACTTAACTACTATCTAAGTTTGGTGTAGATCAGATAGTAAATGGAGCCTCTATTGTGTTCACATGCTCAATTATAGCAATTTGGACAATTTCAAGGGCCATAATCCAGTCTTGCATGGGCGGATCTGGCTGGTTTACGAAAGGAACCGAGCTCTCATGGATATCTTACTACTGTATAAGTTTGGTTGAGATACAATCAAAATTGAAGACTGTATCGTGTTAACAAGCTCTTTTATAGCAATTTTGACCGTTTCAAGGGCCATAATCCAGTCATGCATGGGCGGATCTGGCTGGTTTTCGAAAGGAACCGAGCTCTCATTAATATCTAACTACTGTATAAGTTTGGTTGAGATACAATTAAACGTGAAGACTGTATCGTGTTAACAAGCTCTTTTAAACAATTTTGACCATTTCAAGGGCCATAATCCAGTCATGCATGGGCGGATCTGGCTGGTTTTCGAAAGGAACCAAGCTCTCATGGATATCTAACTACTGTATAAGTTTGGTTGAGATACAATCAAAAGTGAAGACTGTATCGTGTTAACAAGAAATTGTTTACGGACGGACGGACGCACGCACGCACGGACGACGGACAAATCGCCACGACATAAGCCCTTCTGGCCTTTGGCCAGTAGAGCTAAAAACTAGACCACCAATCAATCTCCTGTAAAAACCCGGAGATGGGACAATGTAAGCGGCGTAGACTGCACCATGTTTCATTAAAAAGGGTGAAGAAATAAAACAAGAGGGCCATGATGGCCCTGGATCGCTCACCAACTTTTTTTTTCTTCACTTAAGCAATAAAAGCACCGCCCCCTGGCGGCCATAGTTTTCGACCAATCAACATGGCTTGAAGGAATCTGATAGAAGGTCACCAAAGGAACATTTCTACAAAATTATTTGAAAATCGGTCTAACACTTATGGAGGAGAAGATTTTTTAAGTTTTCACTATAGCCATAAAAGGCAAAATAGCCCCGCCCCCTGGCGGCCATGTTTTATGACCAATCAACATGGCTTGAAAGAATCTGATAGAGGGTCATCCAAGGAGCATTTCTACAAAATTATTTGAAAATCTGCCAACCAGTTTGGGAGTAGAAGATTTTTTAAGTTTTCACTATAGCCATATAACGCAAAATAGCCCCGCCCCCTGGCGGCCATGTTTTTCGACCAATCAACATGGCTTGAAGGAATCTGACAGAGGGTCATCCAAGGAACATTTCTACAAAATTATTTGAAAATCTGCCAACCAGTTTGGGAGAAGAAAAATTTTGAAGTTTTTTTCATTTCGTTGCCATGGAAACCAGAATTCTGCATGGATCCCAAATATTTGAAGGAAATCTGGTGAGGTCATTGAGAGGATGCTTTCTGTGAAGTTTCATCCCAATTGACCCACTGGTTACTGAGGAGAAGAAGTTGATGCACGACGCACGACCGACGACGGACAAAAGGCGATCACAATAACTCACCTTGAGCAAAGCTCAGGTGAGCTAAAAACAAGATGTGTTTGTGAAACACTGATGCCCCCAATGGCAAATGGCAACATCTAGGTCAAAGGTCAAGGTCGCAAGGTCAAAAATGTTGGTACTGACAGAAAGGTCATGTTACAAGGAATACACATGAGAAATATGGTAGCCGTACCTGTTATGGTTCAAAAGTAGTGGTCAAGGTTAAAGTTTTCTTCGTGCAGACACAGACAGGCCAAAAACTAGATGCCCACCGAATTGGTGATTCCGGGGGCATAAAAAGAGACTGTATCGTGTTAACAAGCTCTATTATAGCAATTTTGACCATTTCAAGGGCCATAATCCAGTCATGCATGGGCAGATCTGGCTGGTTTTCGAAAGGAACCCAGCTCTCATGTATATTTAATACTGTTTAAGTTTGGTTGAGATACAATCAAAAGTGAAGACTGTATCGTGTTAACAAGCTCTTTTATAGCAATTTTGACCATTTCAAGGGCCATAATCCAGTCACGCATGGGCGAATCTGGCTGGTTTTCAAAAGGAACCGAGCTCTCATGGATATCTAACTACTGTATAAGTTTGGTTGAGATACAATCAAAAGTGAAGACTATCGTGTTAACAAGAAATTGTTTACGGACGCATGCACGCACGGATGACGGACGAATCGCCACGACATAAGCCCTTTTGGCCTTTGGGCAGTAGAGCTAAAAAGGAGAAATTGCTCGTTTTGAGCAATTTCTTTTTTTGTCGCCATGTTTTCAAAAAAAGCTGTATGCTGCAGAGACGTCAGAAATGGTCTACATGAGGGAAAGCTTTACCTTGCTCCCTGCCCCTTCGGCATCAATGGAAAGAATTCCAAAGTTTTTAGGCACGTCATATCTCTTTGCAAATGCAGCAACAGTGTAGCTGTTAACCTGAACCACTTGGTCGTCATTCTCGATAGTATGCTGATTGGAAACGACGTGACTCTCCATGGATACGATGTCTTGAGACAGTTTGAATTTCACTTGACCATTTTTTTCTCCAATAACCCCTTGTACAAATTCAACATGCTGGTCTGGACTTTTGCCAAAACTGTTCAATCAAAGGAAACAACAGATCTCTGATTAACGCAGTACCATGTACATTAAATCTGCAGCTCACGACTATCTTCCTTTTCAACAATGATATGGTTGATCTGTATTAATGAAGATATGATTATTTAAAATATTTGAAAACAGGCAAAAGGTTGTTTTTTTAAATTGTGGATTTACGCCTTTTTCAACATTATTTCAGTTATATCACGGTGACAGTTCACTTATTCATGATCTCTGGTTTATAAATCCAGTAATAGGCTAGAAAATAAGCCTTGTCAAAGGGCACTCCACTACGACCACGTCAAATGGGAATTAAACAAGGGACCCCCTGTTCATAATCTGACACTAACCAGTCGTCAAAATGCATTTCATGTCAGCAAGGATGAACATGCATATAGCTCATTATTTCACTTTTTGTGTCACTAGCTTTAAAACCATAAGAGGGAAAAAGATGTTTAAGCTGAAATGTTTGAATTATAATTTTAGTACAGTTGTGTTAGAAAATTGTTAGAAAAGGAAAAACATATGTAGCAGACGACTTTGAAAACATGTAGACCGAATATAGAAAATCCCTATAAATAAATGTTTTGCTTTTGAACTGTGTGGCGAAAGTAAAAATTAATCATCATGAGCAATTTTTTCTTATGATACACTCTTTCCAAATGTCGTCTGCTGCGTATGCATCAACAAAATGTGACTTCATATATAAGTCGTCTGCTGCAGAATTGTCGTATGAGGGAAAGGGTTAATCAATAGTTTGGTACCCAGCATACTATAGTAAATTAGTATTTAGCATGAATCAACTATGGTGACTAGATTTGTCACCTCCCCTTATATATCTCTTAACGCATATAGTAAATAAGTAAATATACAATTAATTTCGTAAACTCTACAGCAGACCATCAATTAAAACTTGATGTCTGGAATCAATACATAAATAAAGAACCAAACTATATTCAGAGTTTGGAAAGATAACTTGGTCCACAGAAAGGGTGTCTCAACAGCCATTTGATTGGTACACCATTTCCAAAGGGTGTCACCATTATTCATATGGACACACACACACACACACACACATGAAAGGATTGAACCCATTTCCATACTCTTCGTGTCTTCAGCAGGGCTAAGCAAGCAACATACCGAGCTCTGGACAAGGGGGGTTTTGCATGTTCTAAAATCCTTATTTGACCCTCAAACCCTATGGTGTGGTTACTCAAAAGATGCGTCTCAATAAGACAATTCTTTTGAGCATAGGGTTTATTTTGATAAGAGAGATAGTGTGGGGAAAAAGAGCTGCAAACCCCTCCTTATATGGACCTCTAAACATACCCTTGATGATTCTTAGAGGCTAACTTGAGCTGCGATGCTTGTGGTTCAACCAATATTGCATTCCATCCCCATTGTATGAAGTTATATGAATTACTAGACATTAAACCGTCATTAGCTCCAATATCAATAATCAGTCTAGTCCATGGTTTGTGGGAGTACCTCTGCATTCGTCTATAGATGTACATGACCTCACCGGCCCCCGACACATCAATACCAAGGGAGATCATTTTTGGATAAGCACAATATTGCTTTATATCTTGATTACTGCCTTTTGATGAATCACAAGCTTCATCCACCATATACACTCTACCTAAAGTGTGTTCAATCAGAGATTTAAACCCTCCATTTTTTCCTGAATAGACTAGATTCTGAAACACTGGATCTACCGCAAGTTTGTCAATGAAAGTTGCCCCTGGTGCTTGAAGTATCTTTGATACCGTACTTCCCAGGTGGAAAACAAAGTACAAAATGACTGTGTTAAATACAATACTCTCTATGATGAACACGATCAGGATAAGTATTGCACAAGTTCGGAGATAGCGAGGCAATCCAGTAATACACTTAGAAAGAATTCTTGACAGATTCATGATGATAACTTATCCAGGTCTGTCACTTTTGGTTTTGACATTAGATCTGTAAAATAAAAAAACAAAATTACTTCTTACCCTGCAAAGGCCGAATATAAGTCTCAATATTTGGACGTTACAAATATATTGCATTGTCTGATGCAACAAGTCAAAATATAAATCAGCATTTGAGAACAGACACTTGTATTGTAATTATTATTAACCCTTTCCCACATACAGACGCTTTCTGATGACTCTGCAGCAGATGACTTTTGAAAACATTGTGGCAAAAGAAGAAATTGATCAAAATGAGCATTTATACTTGCAGAACTTTATTGAAATTGTTCATAGTTTTGTCTAGAAGTACTCTAAGCTGTACTTTAAGTCGTCTGCTGAAGATTTGCTGTATGTGGGAAAGGGGGGTTAAAAGGCAAGGGCTGGGCTGGATCTGCCGATCGCAAATACTGGAAGGTCAATATTTCTCAGCTGCTAATTGTCATTCATGATTCCTTTCCCAAATGCAGATGCTTTTTGACACCACTTCAAAAGACGACTTTTGAAAAGATAGTGGAAAAAGGAGTACTTGCTGATGATGAGCAATTTCTCATTTTGCCACAATGTTTTCAACTTTATTTAATAAGTGTTTTTTTCATTCATAGAGATTTTTCCCACTTTTGCCTAAATATTAACAAAGTTGTCTGCTGTTGATTTTGTGTATGTATACATGTAGGAATGATAACCTGATATTTGTCTGAGGAATTGTTTTCTTCTATCTTTGTGAAGCATGTATATGTATTGACTTAATTAACCCTTTCCAACATATGACAAAAATGCAGCAGAAAACTTTGAAAACAACTTGGCAAAAAAATGAGAAATCAATATTTATAAATGAAAACATTCTCCTTTTGCCACATTGCATTTTCAAAAGTCATCTGTTACAGATATATTAAAATGCACCTAAATGTTGAAAAGGGTTAAATTTATCCCATGCTTTCATATTGAGGTTAGAAATTT
The DNA here is from genome assembly GCA_031761405.1 of Serripes groenlandicus. NCBI lineage: Eukaryota > Metazoa > Mollusca > Bivalvia > Cardiida > Cardiidae > Serripes > Serripes groenlandicus. Next base: position 12,362,520 of record JASEVX010000008.1, read on the forward strand.
GTTAAACCTATGCTTAAGCTTTTAACCCTTTCCCTCATTAGACGCTTTCTGTCGCCTCTGCAGCAGACAGCCTTTTGAAAACATAGCAAGAAAAAAAGAAATTGCTCAAAATGAGCAATTTCTCCTTTTGCCACAATGTTTTCCACTTTTAGTCATAGGTTACCCATTCAATTATATAGATTTTCTATTTTTTGACAAAATATGTTCAAAGTCGTCTGCTGTAGATTTCCTGTATGGGGGAAAGGGTTGATAGCTAGTCCAATGGCAGACAATTGTGGTAGCGACTTCTGACCTTTGAATAGTTCGGAATTAAAGACTTTTTGAACTATGATATTATACCAGGAGACTTAATTAATAATTCTATTGGTTATATGTAACCAAAAAGCAGAAAACTTATATAATTTAAAAATAGATAATGATGTTACAGACTTCATGTAAAAAAATTGTCATAGCGTCGAATGGTTGATGAAAATTTAGAAACAAGTTAATTCCGGATTTTTTTTTTCTTTTATTGTTTAATTTCAGCTAATCGACACTTCACACCACAGGCGTATACTTTTCTCACTATACGTTATTTAAGTCAAGCAAAATCTTGTAATACTATATATGAAAGAAAGATCTGAGGGAATCATGGAGCATTAGGTTTTAGCGATATCAAAATGGCATGACTTTATGATAAAAAAACTTGCATTTGAGTTTAAGTGGTTACAAGATGCAAAACAAGAGCTGTCCGCAAGACAGCATGCTTGACTATTTGGCCATTTGATACTATAGTCAACAGTTATTACTGAGATATAATGGCTTGATAGTACAGTTCTATAAATCAAGTTGGATAAGTCTTGTTTGAATAGCATCTGCTGTTAGTGAGAAAAGGCCTTGCATGCTTAACTTACACCCAAATTTCTAACTTCAACAAGGGCCATAATTTATAATAAATTCAGTCAGGAGTTACCTAACCTGATTGTTTGATACCTTTAAAGACTACATTGAAGTTTTAAATCAATCCCTGGTTACTGCGATATGTGCGTGGTTGTAACATGCATGCACAACTTTAACCAAATATTTAAAGTCAAACAAGGGCCATAATTTGTACTAAAGTCATACAAGATTATCTAACTTGACTGTCTGAAAAAGGGGCAATAAAATATTTGGATTATCCCCCTTTTGTGAACCAATCACACACATTGATATAAACATTTGTCAGAAGTTTCAATGTAATCCTTTGAGTAGAAAAAAAGTTATTTGAAAACGTGACGAAAAAGTGTGACGACAGACAGACAGATGGACAGAGTCTGACAGACGCCGGACAAAAAAAAGTAATCCCTAAGTGCCTACCATGCTAACCAGGTGACACAAAAAAGGGGAATAATTGTGTCAAAATCTGAGTTTTGGGACTTGCAGGGTTTTCAAAATTAACCGATTGCCGATCAAAATGATCTGTTAAAATCACTTTTTGATCTGTTAGTTTTGCTCCCCTTGGCCCCCTACCAGGGATTTGCCCCCGACCTGACACCAAGCTTGATCAGTTACTTTTCTCATTTGATCTGTTACAACAAAACATTTTGACAACCCTGGACTTGTCCTGCGAGGTCATTTGATGATGTTCAATAAGTGTATGAAGTTTCAAAGCAATAGCATCTGTGGTTTGTGAGAAAAGCCTTGCATGCAAAACTTTAACCAACATTTCTAAGTCCAACTAGAATGGAGTGCTCCCCGGAGCATGTGTGTCACCTGCCGGGGCCTTGTCAGAAAACTTTAATTTTTGACAGAAAAGGGGCAATAACTCTGATATAAAAATATTTGAATTATCCCCCTTTTGTGAACCCATCACAAAGATTGATATAAACATTTGTCAGAAGTTTCAATCCAATCCTTTGAGTAGAAAAAAAGTTATTTGAAACCGTGACGAAAAAGTGTGACGACAGACAGACGGATGGACAGACAGACAGACAGACAGACGCTGGACATAAAAAAAAAGTAATCCCTAAGTGCCTACCATGCAACGCAGGTGACACAAAAAGGGGCATAATTGTGTCAAAATCTAATAAAGAGTTTTGGGACTTGTCCTGCAAGGTCATCTGATGACGTCCAATAAGTGTGTGAAGTTTCAAAGCAATAGCATCTGTGGTTTGTGAGAAAAACTTTTTTGTACCAACCTGAACCCAAAGTGAATGCTGATGTCACCCTGTTGTACAAGACCATCAATGTCCTAGTTGCCATACTTACAGACTTACCACCCAACGACAGCACTGATGAGGACCACAAGACTCAGTCACACACTAGTTTAATCCCATTCCAGTGCAGCCTCAATATCTACTACCAGCATTCCTTTACCAGTACAGTCGTTAGAACAGAATAAACCATTTCTGCACCCAGCCTAGGTGTTCAAATCAGCTCTCCCGCTGGTGCCAGCAAAAGTAGCATTCGAGGAAGTGAGTGATGTGTGGACATTGTAATACACATGTTGACTTTCAAAACTTTTTCTTCTTCTTCTTCCTGGTAATAATTATGCAGGACTCACTCTTGAGCATCATCGCATATGAAATATGTACAGGTGCGCAACACGAAATTAAATGCAGATAAAAACCACTATGCATAGCTTATGGCAGTCCGTACTCGAAGGATTCTAAGGTTGGGGCTCTAGCGTTGACCTCTGGTAATTCTACAGACGAATTCCAACTTGGAACAAGAGCGCCAAATGTCACAAAATACGCCTGTCCTGTTTTTTTGAGACCAAGTATAGTGGTAATTGGTTGTACGTCAGCCAAACTTAGAGAGCGGACACTGTCAGTACAGTTTTGGCCATTTCGAGGGACATAATTGTGTAGTGACTAAGATAACGTTGTAAGTTATCCAACGTGACCAAGATATTCTGCCCATCAACATATTGTCTAAATTTGGTGATGATCGGATAATGGCTTTACAAGTTATTTAGCTGACAAGACCAATTTTAGGTAATTTCTATAATTAAAGGGCAATAACTCTCTATCGACTTGAGCAATATGGCTAGTTATCGAACTTGTCCAAGATATTATGCCAATACACATTCTGACCAAATTTAGTGATGATTGGACAAAAGCTCCTAAAGTTATTGAGCTGACAAGACCAATTATAGGTAATTTATATAATTAAAGAGGGATAACTCTCGATTGACTAAAGCGATATGGCTAGTTATCAAACTTATCTGAGATATTATGCCAATTCACATTCTGACCAAATTTAGTAATGATTGGATAAAGGCTTCTAAAGTTATTGAGCTGACAAGACTAATTTTAGGTAATTTCTATAATTAAAGGGTAATAACTCTCAATTGACTTAAGCGATATGGCTAGTTATCAAACTTGTCCGAGATATTATGCCAATACACATTCTGACTAAATTTGGTGATGATTGGACAAAGGCTCCTAAAGTTATTGAGCTGACAAGACCAATTTTAGGTAATTTCTATAATTAAAGGGCAGTAACTCTCGATTGACTGAAGCGATATGGCTAGTTATCAAACTTGTCCGAGGTATTATGCAAATACACATTCTGACCAAATTTAGTAATGATTGGATAAAGGCTTCTAAAGTTATTGAGCTGACAAGACCAATTCTAGGTAATTTCTATAATTAAAGGGCAATAACTCTTGATTGACTAAAGCGATATGGCTAGTTATCGAACTTGTCTGAGATATTATACCAATTCACTTTCTGACCAAATTTAGTAATGATTGGATAAAGACTTCTAAAGTTATTGAGCTGACAAGACCAATTTTAGGTTATTTCTATAATTAAAGGGCGATAACTCTCAATTGACTTAAGCGATATAGCTAGTTATCGAACTTGTCCGAGATATTATGCCAATACACATTCTGACCAAATTTGGTGATGATTGGACAAAGGCTTCTAAAGTTATTGAGCTGACAAGACCAATTTTAGGTAATTTCTATAATTAAAGGGCAATAACTCTTGATTGACTAAAGCGATATGGCTAGAACTTTGTCGAACTTGTCTGAGATATTATGCCAATACACATTCTGATATGATCCGTTTTTTTCAAAACGGGCGTATAAAAATGAGGTGGGGTAGATGTCCGTGCTGCAGAAAGGTAGCATGTATCGCATGGAGTGGCAGCGTATGGAAAGTGTGACTGGGTTGAGTAATCTATCACCTAGGACGCAATAAGGCCATTGGTGATCCAGTACATCATCACCAGTCGGTTGTAGAGGGTCCCATCCCAGGTTGGACATCAACTGGCTGGTGCTGCTGGTGGTCTTGTGATCCCCAATTGCGAATCTCGCTGCTCTGCAGACCGCTTCCAGTTATGGGATGTTCCTACTGATGTGAGTGTCCCAGGCCGCGGAAACATACTCAAAGATTGGCTTCACAAAGGTAGTCCTGCTGGGTACAGATCTTCCTGTTAAGAAGAATATCATCTGCAAAGAGGCGGTGTTGATGACACTTTCTCTTTGTCGTTGATGTAAAGAAGAAAGAGCAAGGGGTCGAGGACTCCAGAAGTTACTGGGGCAGAGGAAGATACATGGCCTACGACAAATCCTGTTGGCTGAGATCAGTGAGGAAGCCTTGAATCCACTGTAGTGTTTTCCCTGTGATGCAGTAGTGTAGTAGTTTACCGAAAGTCGCTGGTGCAGTACTTTGTCCTGTCCAGCTCAGAGGTCCATTAGTAACTCTTACTACTGGACCTCTCAGTCTCAGCTGAACTTAGACGGTAAGCTGGCTGTCAAATGACCGTTTCTTTCGGAACCCATGTTGAGCATAGGACAAAATGGTGTGGTTGTCAAGGTGCTTCATGACCTGGCTGTGGACGATGTGTTCCATCACATTAACAGCAGACAGAGGTGAAAGAGCAAAGAGATTGGTCGGTAGGATACTTGGCAAAAGCGCTTTTTTCAGTTTTCTTAAATATCATATGGGCCTGACAAGTGCTTGTTTCAAAACATTAGCCTTTTATATATATATATATTTTTTTATTGAACATATTCAAACTTCCTTGTTAGTAAATGTCTGCTTAGGTACTTTATGAGTAACCAGACCCTCCAAGAATGGTACGATATTGAAGTGGTACGAAGTCTCCCCAAACCGATTGACGGATATTTGTTGCAATGTCAAGTTCATATTTTAACACATGAATGTTAATTACACAAAAACACAGGACAGAAGAAAATTAATTTAAGTTAAAAACTCACACGACTAGTACTCTTGAACGATCGCAAATAGTTCCGGTTTATTTCCATTCATAGGCTCGTATACTGGTTCATACATCTACGCCGGGTGCATTGAAATACCGGAATGGACCAAAATTGACCAGAATGGACAATGGAAACACCGGAATGGACGTATGGAATGATGAACCTGAATGGATATATTGGAAATACCGGTATAGACGTATGGAAATACCGGAATACACAAAGAAAATACCGGAATGTACCAAAATGAAAGCGTGTAAATACCAGCATGGACCTGTATTTATACATTTAACACAGAGTATGTTATTTCATTTCAATTGTGTGAGTAAGTACATCTGTTCATGTTCTTGATTACCATTATATTTCAGTGACATTAAACAGAGTCTGGTGGATTCCGGTAGAGTGAGGAGAGAAAATATCAATTGTTATGCCTGTTTCTTGTTATAAATCTTATTGAAATGAGTAAATAAATGTATAATTTCATAATGTGAATACAAATATATAACATATTTGCAGATTTAAATCCATTTGTTATGAATATAGCAACAAGGCTTCCGTTTGCACGGAAACTGTCAGAGTCTGGTTATTAATGGGCAATATATGTAGGCCCTATGAGCCGTCCCACGAGAAAACCAACATTGTGGACTCTGCGTAAAGTATCGACCTAGATCAGCATATGCATACAGCGCAGGCTAACCCGGATAGACAATTTTCACATCCTGTTGATTTTCTGTTTCAGGAATCAATAATCTATACCAAGTATGATCTTCTACACCCTGCTCAGTCAGGTTTTAGACCAAATCACTCTTGTCAAACTGCACTTGTAAATATTATTGATAAATGGCTGCAAGAAATGAATAATGGAAATTTAAATCTAGTCATACTTCTAGACTTTAAAAAGGCTTTTGATGTAGTTGACCATGACATTATCTGTCAAAAACTTCAAATGTATGGTTTTAGTCTAAAAACAATTGATTTTTTTTTAAGTCATATTTAAGTAATCGGACACAACAAGTGCAAATAGGCAATACAAAATCTGATAAACTGCCTATTAAATATGGAGTCCCTCAAGGTTCCATTTTGGGACCTCTCTATTCATTTTATATATAAATGATTTACCATTAAGTATTCAAAACTGTAATACTGATATGTATGCCGACGATTCAACAATGCACATATCAGGAAAAACAATAAGTGAGTTGCAATTAAAGGCACAGGCAGACTTATATGAAGTTGAAAAATGGTGTACCAATAATAATATGTTCATAAACTGTCAAAAAACTAAAAGTATGATTGTTGGAACTCGACAAAAGGTCTCATCCCAAAGTGAAGAGTTTTTTCTAATGATAAATTCTGCTGTTCTTCAGAACTCTTCACATGACAAACTACTGGGAATTACAATCGACCCTCACCTAACCTGGGCAAATCAATTAGACCAAGTCTGCTCTAAAGTCTCATCTCGTATTTATCTCCTTTCTAAAATTAAGCAGTTTCTAAATCTTGAATCAAGGAAATTGTTGTATACAGGTTACATTCTACCACTTATTGATTATTGCTGCGTAACTTGGGGAAACTGTACCAAGGTTGGACTAAATCGTATTCTAAAACTTCAAAAAAGGGCTGTAAGATTAATACTAGACCAAGACCCCCTTTCACCATCTGGGCCCTTATTCAAAGAACTAGGATGGATGAAAATTGAGGATAGAATTAAATACCATAAATATCTTCTTCTGTTTAAAAGTTTGAAGAAAGATGCACCATCATACTTGGTAAATAAATTTAATTTTGATTCTGAAAATAACACATATACACTTCGGAATGCTACAAATCTCAATTTAAAGGTTCCAAAAGTAAAAACAGAGCTATACAAAAAATCATTTAGCTATTCTGGTCCGATTTTATGGAATAGTTTTCCACAATCAATACGTAATACTCCAAGCCTTAATACATTTAAAGAAAAAAATAAGGATTATCTATTAAATCATGCTAACTTAACTAAAAATGATTGACATTGTTTTTGTTCTTTAAAAAGTTACTTGAGTGTTGTATGAATGACGTAATTGTATGAATTTTGCTTCATGCTCATAATAGCATAGTTGTTGTATTCATGTTTGTATGTTACTTTTCCATTTGATGTATCTGAGGGCCTCAGGGAAGATTAGTGTATACTAACTGTGTTTACCCTCGTAAAATAAAGTATTATTATTATTATTATTATACCTCTATCCCCCTGAGACGGAATGTGTCGGCCCGGATTAGCCTGGTTCGATACATTTCGCAGATAGCATAATGTTGGTTTTTCTCATTGAATGGCTCATATAATGTTTATTTCGATTTCTAAGCCATAAAAACCTATTTCTGATAAACAGTCTCAGCATATATAATCTGACATTTGTTATCAAATAAACCGTTTATAACTTAACTTCGTATAAGCTTAGTTGTTAAAAATTGCCCAATAATGACAAAGGCTTCATTTTAACGAACATGAATATAATTAGGCAATTACATGAAAGGTTTCTATAACACACTTTAATTCAATTATTGAAATATTAAAACCCAACAAAAGAGGGATAACAAGGGATATTTGATCTCCCGACTCGACCATACTCTGTTTAGTGGTACCATTATCTTTGAAAGCTCGAATTCCAATATTGAATTTGAAATGCACAGGTTTTTGTAACCAAGACCAGAAATCCACACAACATTCTTCCAAGTCAACTGAATAGCTACCTTCCCACATAGACTATATTTAGCCTATTGGAGGAAGTCGGATATAGTTATTCACAATAACTTTCGCCAATCATCGGAAAGAATGAATGTCCAAGCCGGGGTTCGAGCTCACGATGCCAGATTGATAGCCACCGTCATTACCGACTGAGCTGTCGCCGCTCTCGATAAAGCAAGTGAAAATAGGACTCTAAACCTGTTTGGTCCTCAAAACCCTTACCAAACTGGTCGCGAATTGGATTTGTGATGGTCTTATTTCAGTCGGTAACCAGTTGCTGAAAATCGTTCAATCAATTTCGTCTGCAAACTCTTGCAATTAACTGTACGTCGATTGATCAGCGACAGGTGGGAGACCATTTTAACAATCAACGACTACCTGCAGGCGATCGGTCGCCAACCGTTCGCTAGCCTTACATAGTGTATAACGTATTTGTACAGCTGTCGGCGATCGTTCTTCCTTCAGTTATCAATCTAAAAAAAAGGCCACATAAGATTCCTCTGCTTCTGTCTGCTGGAGCAGACGTCGAAGTTGTGCTGGACCTTATGAAAAGATAGCCATTAACTAGACAACGACAAGAGGATAATCACTTGCCCACATAACACTGTATGATCCCTTATGATACACACACCTTCAGTGGCTTCCTTTCATTTCGTCAGCGATTATGTTCCACGGACTCTTTCAACAACTTGCATTCAGGATAAGTTTAAACAGTAGTAAAGTTCGTATAAAAGCATCGGGAAATTAAAACGTTGGTTTATCCATATTTCCGGCATGTAAAACTATCAAGAAATCATCAAGAGAGTACGCGAAATGTTGTACTATATTTTTTTTTTAAACAGTCCGTGGTGTTCTTCAAGGCACACACACGAGAAGAGTATGAGATGAAAATTCCTTATCGTAAGAAGAGTCCGAGAGGGACACATCGGAAGACGCGGTCATCAAATTGCGTTAATCAGTGACACATATTTCTGAATTTCCTGGGACGGTGAATGCGGTATTAGTTTTAGATATTAACAAGGTAACTAGTTCAATTGAGATCCCCGCCAAAAGTAAAATTGTAAGAGAATGCCTGGACCACCTTGGTATACCAGTTACGTAAAAAACATCTACTTAAAATCTGTAGACTGTGATGGATGCCTCGGGAGCAGTTACGAAATTGAACGAGATTTACAAAATCTGTCCCGAGTGACCTAGTTGTTGACCCCACATGACCCATTTTCAATCATTAAATGCATTTGATGAAAATTAATGTGCTGATTAACTTTCATGAATGTATGATTAAAATGTGGTATCTTAAGTGTTCACAAGATTGTTCTAAGCTTTCACATAGTGTCCTCGTGTTTGACTCCAGTTGACCCATTTTCAAACATGTTCACATAGTGTCCTCGTTTTTGACTCCAGTTGACCCATTTTCAAACATTTTCACATAGTGTACTCGTTTTTGACTCCAGTTGACCCATTTGCAAACATGTTCACATAGTGTCCTCGTTTTTGACTCCAGTTGACCCATTTTCAAACATTTTCACATAGTGTACTCGTTTTTGGCTCCACGTGATGATGCTTGGATGTAACATGTGGACATGTAGTGTTACAATGATAATCGGTGCAAATACAATATCAATGTTAGGGGACACAACATAACTATTGTTTCTTAGGTAATCTTAGTGACACTCGCTACGTCGCACCTCCATATGGTGGTTAACAATTTAGTTGTGTTAATCAAATCCAAACATGCCTTAGATATGGCTCCGGACCAACGAACGGACGGACAGACGCCAAACCAATATCTCATCTGCCTATGCAGGTAGCGGGTAAATAAAATGTCCAGCCAAAATGAAAATTAAGTTCAGGAATTAATTTTATCTATGTGGTAAACTAATCTACATGTTGTGAAGGTAGTGCAACAACAGCGCAAATTGGAAATGAATGACTCTCGGAGGAAATCAATGTTCATCACCTTTTCGTATAAAAAATATTTGTCATATTCTTAAAATTCCCGGCAAACTTTTCACTCATATGAGACAGCTGCATTACGTCGTTAAGGTGCGGTGAATAGATACATACATTTAAATATATATAATTTAAAAATCAATTGTATAAAAACGTATGAACATTGATATCAGTACTCACCTCCATAAGTTGTATTCTTCGTTATAAAATGGTAGAAAGATCTTAATGCACACACAAACTGCTCAAAGCATCAAGTGAAAAGAACAAACATTATGCAGATGTAAGTGAAGATCACAACAGATTGCCGAAGTTAATCAAGGGCCATAACACCATATTTAGGATACAATGGAGTTATCTAACCTAATTGTGATGGTCCTGAACGAATGTGTGAAGTATGAAGTGATTTGAATTAAGGGTATTGGAGTTATAAATAAAATGCCATCTTGCCCTTGAACATCAACGGGACGCCGACACCGGGGCGAGTGGTAAAGCCCTCATTATTCTTCGAATAGTCGAGCTTAAAACGAAACTGACTGAGTCCAAAAATAGCAAAATCTTAAAAAAAGGTTTTCAAAATGTTTGATCCCAAGACCTCATTTGATATGTTGAAGAACTATTGTTGATAAATGAATGATCACAATTAGAAATGTATGTAACCAAACATTATGAATTTATCTCAAATTCTCAAAATCAACCAACAATCATGTTTTTACCTCAAAAAGAAGGTCACGCCCAGCATCTTCAGCATACTTTGTGAAGAACGGTATTCGATGTAATTATATTCCAAATATGAAAGCCCTAACACAAGTACTTATTGAAAAAAAGTAAAACAATGAATGCAAATACAAACTTGTCCTAAAACTTTAACCACCAAAATCATGTTTTTACCCAATAAAGAAGGTCACACTCAGCATCTTCAGCATTCAATATGAAGAAAGGTATTATTTGTTATTATATTCCAAATATGAAAGCCTTAACACAAATACTTATTGAGACGAAGTAAAAAAATAAATGAAAAAGCCAACTTGCCCTAAAACTTTAACCATCTAAAATCATGTGTTTTACCCCAAAAAGAAGGTCACACTCATCTTCAGCATCCAATGTGAAGAAAGGCATAAGATGCAACTATGTTCCAAATATAAGAGCCCTAGCACAAGTATTAATGAATGAAATGCCAAGTTGTCCTCAAACTTCAAACGGGCGCCGACGCAGACACCGAGGCGAGTAGTAAAGCTCTCATTATTCTTCGAATAATCAAGCTGAAAACCTGGTTGATGCCTGTTTAGTCGACACATGGTTTCATTTGCAACATCGAAGTCCATAACCGGCGATCACTGACAGCATGTTAAAGATAACTAGTTTAAAAAGACTTTCGGACTTTAAACCCCAGTCACGCTGGGCTTACGTTCGACAACCAATGGCTGCTGAAACTCTTTGAATGACTGTAAGCAGACAAAGTAAACAATGTTGATGATACATTTCAAATATAGAGTCAATTAATCACATACAACTTTGGTTCAGAAGACTATCGTACGATATTCGCACGATTCAGTGACTTCATATTCTTAGCGAGTGCATACGACCACGATTTGCTACAATTTTATTTACTGCCTGAAACCAGTTGTACGATTAGTTGAAAACCATTAAGGACTATCAGAGGACAGTCGCAGGAAACTTTAGTATATCTAATGTTGTTGACTTTTAAGCAATAGAATCAATTCATTGAATAAATATTTACCCCCTGTACAATAAAATGTCCGGGTTGCGGTAACGTGACTAATAAGTCTGTGAACACTACATTATATACAATATTACCTTTTTATGCATTTAACAATGGACATGTACCATATCTGAAATGTGTATGAAGTGGTCAATCTATTTGCGACTGGTCTTTGAAGTTGCATTCGGTCATAGGTCATCGTAAAAAAGTGGGGGTATTATCGTACATTCACCTACGGCCAGCCAGAGATGGTCGTTCGGTAGTCTCATAACTTTTAGTTTAAACATATTGTGTTGCCATATATAATTATTTCACAGTATACATTGTACAGGTATATCATATACTATTATAGGCAAAAGGGTCTAATTACTTTTAAATGCCAACATACATGGTATTTGACTGTCTGTAAATGTATGAGACTACCGTATCATCAGTAACCGGTCGTAGGTATATAGTCTTTTATAAGTCACATGACTAATAAAGGAATATCTGACTAATTTTAAATACCAGTCACTATCGACTTGTGACCATATAACGCCCTTCTACTACGTTTGAAAAATTGAAAGAAATCGCAGGAAATAGGCAACCACCATCACTACCAAAATCGCTCGCAACATGTTTTTGAGCATGCACAAAACCTGGTTGCGATCAAAATGGTTGGAGGAGGTTTCAAAAGCTAGAACGCCTAGTTGTCGCTGGTGGCGGAGAGGGTAGCACGATTATCTGGTCCTCCGAATGCCATACACTCAACCACGACATGTTGCTTGACTGGTCTTTTGACCTAGCGAGTTGTCATTAGAGAAAGTGCAATAAGTCATGCGACGTTTTTAGCTCTCTCGATCACGTCGTCGTACGTGGACCACCGTCCGTTCAAATCGTTTTCTCTGAAACTACTGGTTCGATTTCAATATAATGTCATTGGAATGTTCCTTATGTGGTCCTCAATCCAATAATTTAATTATATAGGCCTGATTTGACATTTTACCAAGATTGTTCCAATTGTTCCGATTTATTAAAAAACATGGTAGTCAGGGACGAGTTTTCTAACTATTCTATTTATTGATCGACAAATACACCTATATTACTACTACTACTACTACTACTACTACTACTACTACTACTACTACTACTACTAATATATACTACTACTACTACTACTACTACTACTACTACTACTACTACTACTACTACTACTACTACTAATATATACTACTACTACTACTACTACTACTACTACTACTACTACTACTACTACTATACTACTACTACTAATTCTACTACTGCTGTCTCAACTACTACATCTCCTTCTAATGCTGCTACAACTAATATTATAAGTTCTACTACTTTACATCATTATCATCACCAACAACACAATCAACAACAACTACAATAACAACATTACTATTACTACAGCAACAACAATAACTACTACTAAATTTACTGTTCATAGTTTTGTATTTCCATGCCTGAATGTGATCATTTTTGTTAATTTCGGTATTTCCCTGCCTCTATTTTGGCTAATTCCGGTGTTTCCTTGTGTTAAACTGTCATTTTCAGTCCATTCCGGTGTATACCTGTCTCCATTTATATCCATTCCAGTATTTCCGTAAGTCTATTCCGGTATTTCTATTTTCCATTCCGGTTTATTTCGGTAATAGGTACATTCCGGTATTTCTCTAAAAATAAATATAACCAAAATGGCCGACGAAGTAATCGATTTTGAGGGACTTAGCCTTTCTTTTGATGAAAAATCAAATTGCAACGGTGATAATAACGGTATAAATTGCGAAAGTCGTCGATTCTATGTTGGACAGCTTATATCGCTTCAAGTTATCCTTCCCTTGACGGTATTAGGACAGAAGAAACTGAAAACCGCCCACCCAGAGAAGAGCCCTATTGCACAAAATCTATTTTTAGGTTTCATGAGACAGCTCTCTACAACTGTTGGGGTTAAATACATGTTCAAGCCGTACGTAGATGGCCCACAGAGGAAGTCAATAGATGAACAAGAACACTGGTTGGATTGCAGCTTATTGTCAAGCTATCATGACCTTGATGAAGCACTCGGCTGTCCAGAAAATTCGGTATAGTATGACCATAGTCTCAATATATCGCCGTTACATATTGCATTGTAGAATGCGAACAGTCAAAATAAAAAATCGCATTCCTAGTACAGAAACCTGGACTAAGTATGACCAGGGAATCTCATGAAACTTGGTACACAAATGAACGTTCCTGGGAACAATAACATGTCTTAGCCATAATACCATTTAGTCACATATAACTCTGGCTTTAACCCTTTCCCTCAAACGACAATTCTGCAGCAGACGACTTTGAACATAATTTGTCAAAAAATAGAAATAGAATAATTGAATGGATAACCTATGACTAAAAGTGGAAAACATTGTGGCAAAAGGAGAAATTGCTTGTTTTGAGCAATTTCTCCTTTTGACACTATGTTTTCAAAAAGCTGTCTGCTGCAGAGGTGTCAGAAAGCGTCTATATTAGGGAAAGGGTTAATAATTATTCAGAAATGCCCCTTTTTATACACCCGTATTATAGTTTTACCTACGGCGGGTGGGCGGCGTCCAGTATGTTGTCAGCTCAATAACTTTAGAAGCCTTTGTCCAATCATCACCAAATTTAGTCAGAATGTGTATTGTGATAATATCTCAGACAAGTTTGATAACTAGCCATAGCGCTTCAGTCAATCCAGAGTTATCGCCCTTTAATTATAGAAATTACCCAAAATTGGTCTTTTCAGCTCAATAACTTTAGAAGCCTTTGTTCAATCATCACCAAATTTAGTCAGAATGTGTATTGGCATAATATCTCGGACAAGTTTGATAACTAGCCATATCGCTTTAGTCAATCAAGAGTTATTGCCCTTCAATTATAGAAATTACCTAAAATTGGTCTTGTCAGCTCAATAACTTTAGAAGCCTTTGTCCAATCATCACCAAAATTGGTCAGAATGTGTATTGGCATAATATCTCAGACAAGTTTGATAACTAGCCATATCGCTTTAGTCAATCAAGAGTTATTGCCCTTTAATTATAGAAATTACCTAAAATAAGTCTTGTCAGCTCAATAACTTTAGAAGCCTTTGTCCAATCATAACCAAATTTAGTCAGAATGCGTATTGGCATAATATCTCGGACAAGTTTGATAACAAGCCATATCACGTTAGTCAATCGAGAGTTATCGCTCTTTAATTATAGAAATTACCTAAAATTGGTCTTGTCAGCTCAATAACTTTAGGAGCCTTTGTCCAATCATCACCAAATTTGGTCAGAATGTATATTGGCGTAATATCTCGGACAAGTTTGATAACTAGCCATATTGCTCCAGTCGATAGAGAGTTATTGCCCTTTAATTATAGAAATTACCTAAAATTGGTCGGAACTTGAGAATCCTTTATCTGATCATCACCAAATCTAGACAATATGTTGATGGGCAGAATATCTTGGTCAGGTTTGATAACTTACAACGTTATCTTAGTCACTACACAATTATGTCCCTCGAAATGGCCAAAACTGTACTAACAGTGTCCACTCTCTAAGTTTGGCTGATGTTCAACCAATTATCACTATACTTGGTCTCAAAAAAACAGGACAGGCGTATTTTGTGACATTTGGCGCTCTTGTTCAAATTAGAAAAAACAGATGAGCTTTGTGGAACTCTTGTTCACATATAAGTACATGTGATATTGTCCGGGATTGTCACGGAGAACGTATCTGACAAGACAAGTATGGTCACTAGGCCAAATTGAAAAGAAGTTTTGTTTACACTCTTGAACAGCCTTGTTAACTTGAGCATGTGGAAACTTGTATCAAAATGTTTTTCTTGATAGTTAAGTTAAAATATGGGTCATCCTGGGTCAAAAACATGGTCACTTGGCTTAATTGATAAATCTTGTAATCAATCATTTTTAGCTTGAGCATGTTCAAACTTTATCAAAATGTTTGAATTGATGATTTATAGATTTTGCTCAATATGGGTCAGCCGAGGTGTAAAACTAATGGGTCACTACTAGTGTTGGCCAAAATTAAAGAAAAATCTTGTCAACACTAAACACTCTGGTAGCCACATTTCTAACTTGAGCATGTTTAGACTTTACGAAAGCAATTATCTTGATGATATTGAGATTAAGTGTAAATATAGTTCCTCCCAGCTCTTAAACAGGTCACCAGGCCAAATTTGAGAAATGTCTTGTTAATCATTTAATGCTCTAGAGATCTCATTTTTAACCAGAGCATGTTCAAAATTTGTAATGTTTATTTTGATGATATCTAGGCCAGGTATGAATACACGTAATATTGGGTCAAAAACGAGAAAAACATTTTTAATGCTCTTGAAGCAGCATTTTAACTCTAGAATTCTGATGGTTAGGCTAAATTTCAATATAGGTTATGTAAGGTCAAAATGTAAGTCACTAGGCCAATTTAAATTTGTTGCCACCTTTCAGGCCTACCACCTCGGTGGTGTAGTGGTAGAGTGTCCGCCCCAGGTGCTGGAGGTTGCGGGTTGGATTCCTGGTTGGGTCATACCGAAGACTTTACAAATGGTAGTAATGGCTGCCCTCCTTAGCACTCAGGGTTACGGGGTTAGCATTATAATTGGCTGGTGTCGGGTTGAAAAGACCAGTAGAACCTCAAGCAATCAATCAATCAAACCCAAACTACAGGCCACATTTTTTAGTCAAGACAAAAAGAATGTTTGTCTTGACGACATGTATGCAAATATGGGTAATGTCAGCTCAAAAGCTAGGTCACTAGGCCAAATTTATGAAAAGTCTTGTGTACTTTCTAGAAACAGTTTTTTTTCACTTGAGCATGTTGAAACTTTGTCAGAATGTTTGTTTTTATGATATCTAGGCAAGTTCAAATTGGGTCATGTCCGGTTCAAAACTAGGTCACTCTGCACAATTTAAGGAAAGTTTTGAGAACTCTTGTTTAACATATTACTTCATTTTAATATGAACACTTGTTCAATGGAGCCATGGTACTCAGGTGAGCCTTTCAGGGACACTATTGCCTCTTGTCCGTACTGATTCAAAAATTATTTTCTTCAGGGAAAATTTGATTGCAAATGTTAAGCTTGTCTGTATATAAATCTCTATTAAATCTTGGGATTGAAATTTGTTTGGAGAGGGGAAATTTTTCACATAGACAAAGAAGGAAAAATATTGCCATGATTTGTTTATAAAATCAACATTCTGATAAAGTTCCCCCCTTGTTTTCAAATCCATGATTGTACACTGGTATCTACATTATAAATAATATCTCTATAAGGGAAAGGGTAGCACACTTTTTAATTATTATTATTTTAATTTAATTTTTCTATATATTTATATATTACAGACGGGGCAGCCATTTCTGTCAGAAAACAAGAGTTTGTATAACATACCACTCAAAGTTCGAATCCCAGACATTTCAAGTCAGTCCAGCACAGTCCAGCTTGAGGTTCATGCACAATCAATAAGTCTTCATGTACCTTGCTGGCTCAGTAGCCCAACAAGAAGTGACCCTGGCCATCTGTATCAGCAAGAAGGGCCTAGTATAGGCACAAGTTTTAGAAAATCTGGTAAGGGAGTTAAACCCATTTCCACATACAACAAATCTGCAGCAGACGACTTTAAAAATGTTGAGTAAAAAATATGGAAAATGTCTACAATTGTAGGTGTAATTAATGAAAAAAGTTGAAAACTTTGTGGCAAAAGGAGAAATTGCTTGTTTTGAGCAATTTCTCCTTTTGCCACAAAGTTTTCAAAAGTCGTTAAATTCCCATTCCCACATGCAGAAGACTTTGACTCGTTTGTAGCAAACACATTTTTAGCTCCACTGGCTGAAAGCCAGTCGAGCTTATGTCATGGCGAATTGTCCGTCGTGCGTGCGTCCGTGCGTCTGTGTGTGCGTTAACTTTTTCCTTTAAACAACTTCTTCTCCCTAACCACTTGGCCAATTTGGTTGAAACTTCATAGGAAGAATCCTCTCAATGTCCTCTCTTAAATTCCTTCAAATATTTTTGATCCATCTATAATTCTGGTTTCCATGGCAACCAAAAGAAAAAAATAGTGAAAACTTAAAAAATCTTCTTCTCCATAAGTGTCAGGCCGATTTTCAAATAATTTTGTAGAAATGTTCCTTGGGTGACCCTTTATTAGATTCCTTCAAGAAATGTTGATTGGGCGAAAAACATGGCCACCAGGGGGCGGGGCTATTTTGCCTTATATAGCTAAAGTGAAAACTTAAAAAATCTTCTTCTCCAAAAGTGTTCAGCCGATTTTCAAATAATTTTGTAGAAATGTTCATTGGGTGACCCTCTATCAGATTCCTTCAAGCCATGTTGATTGGTAAAAAAACATGACCACCAGAGGGCGGGGCTATTTTGCCTATATGGCTATAGTGAAAACTTAAAAAATCTTCTCCTACGAAAGTATCCAGCCGATTTTCAAATAATTTTGTAGAAATGTTCCTTGGGTGACCCTCTATTAGATTCCTTCAAGAAATGTTGATTGGTTGAAAAACATGGCCGCTAGGGGGTGGGGCTAAAGAGAAACTTAAAAAATCTTCTTCTCCGAAAGTGTCTGGCTGATATTCAAATAATTTTGTAGAAATGTTCCTAGGCTGACCCTCTATCAGATTCCTTCAAGCCATGTTGATTGGTTGAAAAATATGGCTACCAGGGTGTGGGGCTATTTTGCCTTATATGGCTTTAGTGAAAACTTAAAATATCCTCTCCTCCGAAAGTAGGGGAAAATTTTCAAATAATTTTGAAGAAACATTCCTTGGGTGACACTCTACACGATTCCTTTAAGCCATGGTGGTTGGTAAAAAACATGGCCACCAGGGGGCAGCACTGTTTGGAGATTTGATTTTTGCCTTATGGCCGTGGAGCGATACTGGCCCTCTTGGGCCTCTTGTTAAAATATTGTGACAAGAGAAGAAATCGCTCATGATGAGCGAGCAATTTGTCCTGTTCCCACAATACTTTCTACTCGAATCAATAATCAATAATACTACAATGTACTTCCATATGTAGGAATGTATGCACACACAGCCTGACACAGGTTTCAAAGTTTTTAGCTCAGATGTTAATGACCAAGGCAATCAATCTAGGGGTCAGTCACTCATTGGTAAGTTTGAACTCCAACTTGGCCAGTTATTTACATGTAATTATATATGTGTACATATAAATACAGTCAAACTTGTCTTAAGCAACCACCCAGGGGAGAGTCAAAATTTTGCTGCTGAACACAGGTGGCTGCTTAATACAAGTCAAATAAAGAAAAAAATGTAGTTTTAGTTCATCTTCAAGTGGCTGATTAATAAAAGTTGGCTGCTTTACAGAGGTGACCGCTAACACAGGTTTGACTGTATATACAATTATACATGTATACTAATGAATTTCTCGTTTTTTCCCAATCATGCCAATGTTTTCAAGAGTCGTCTTCTGCACAGGCGTCAGAAAGCGTCTGTATGTGGGAAAGGGTTAACTATCTATTAGGGAAGGTGTTTCAAGGTAGCTAGTTGCCTGGGAAGAATATTATACAGGTAATGTGGGAAACATTTGTTAGGTGAACTGGCTGCAGTGATATAACTGAACTAATGTTGAAGTTACAGAGCTCTAAATAAGGGGCATTTTGCATGTTTTAAAATCCTTATTTGACCTAATAACCCTATGTTGTGGGTACTCAAAGAATCATCTCAATGAGACGATTCTTTTGAGTTCCCACATCATAGGGTTTGGTTGGACGATAAGAGAGATATTGTGGGGAAAGAGCTGCATACGCCTCCTTATCTGGACCTTTGAAGTTAGCATTTAACTCCAATCAATCAATTCATTAATCAAAAATACAGTCTGCTGCAGATAATTACGATAATAATGATGTGTGTTGAAAAGGGTTAAATAATTAGATATTACCCTACCAACTGGGTAAGATAGTAATGAAGACATTGTGGGAAGAGGTGGAATCGCTCCTTCAGAACATGTCCCCTACTGCAGAGGAAATAAATGGTGCCTGCTTATGGCTATAGAATTAATATACACATGTACTTTAAATGGTTGCGGCGGTGATGAAGTGCCCTTGGGCAAGGCACATTTCCTAGCCTAGTACTGATTTGTCTACCCAGGGATCATGCATAAAGTAAGCTGTTGCAGTGATATAACTAAAATATTGTTGAAAACGTTGTAAAACTTCAATAAAACAAAATAAACATTTATCAGGGATGTTTTGTGCAAAAACTTGTGATAAACAGTTCTAGATAAGGGTAATTAAACACGTTTTTGCCTTTCCTACATATAACAAATCTGCATAAGACAACTTTGAAAACTTCTGGTAAAAATATGGTAAAACTCAACAAATGAAAGTTAAATCATTGAATAGAGTTTAAAAACATTGTGGCAAAGGGAGAAATTGTTCTTTACGAGCAATTTCTCCTTATTCCACAATGTTATCACTAGTCTTCTGCTGCAGAGGCTCAAGAAAGCGTCAATATGTTGTCAATATGTTAGAAAGGGTTAATTAATGAGCAATCAAAACCCATATTGTAGGTATTTAACCCTTTCCCTCATACAGCAATTCTGCAGCAGATGACTTTGAACGTATTTTGCCAAAAATAGAAAATCTCCATAATTGAATGGATAACCTATGACAAAAAGTGGAAAACATTGTGGCAAAAGGAGAAATTGCACGTTCTTCTTTTGTCACTATGTTTTCAAAAAGCCGTCTGCTGCAAAACTTGTAATACGCCCTTACGGAGGGGTCTAATTCTACATTTCTTTCCTTCCATAGTAACTCTACCACTGAGAATCATTCATCCACCTCAACTGAAGTTTCAACAGAAGAGCGTAGCAGGAAAACACTTGATTGTTGTACAAAGTAAGTAGGTTTTAAAAAATATGATTGTTATACAAAGTAAGTAGGCCTCGAAAATATGATTAAGTAGGCCATGGAAATATGATTGTTGTATAAAGTAAGTAGGCTTCAAAAATATGATTGTTGTATAAAGAAAGTAGGCTTCAAAAATATGATTGTTGTACAAATTATAAAGGTTTCAAAAATATGATTGTTATACAAATTAAGTAGGCCTCGAAAATATGATTGTTGTACAAAGTAAGTAGGTCTCAAAAATATGATTGTTGTACAAAGTAAGTAGGTCTCAAAAATATGATTGTTTTGCAAAGTAAGTAGGCCTCGAAAATATGATTGTTGTATAAAGTAAGTAGGCTTTAAAAATATGATTGTTGTATAAAGTAAGAAGGCTTCAAAATTACGATTGTTGTACAAATTAAGAAGGTTTCAAAAATATGATTGTTATACAAATTTTAAAAGTAGGCCGAAAAAAATATGATTGTTGTACAAAGTAAGTAGGTCTCAAAAATATGATTGTTGTACAAAGTAAGTAGGTCTCAAAAATATGATTGTTGTACAATGTAAGTAGGTCTCAAATATATGAATGCTGTACAGAGTAAGTAGGCCTAAAAATATGATTGTTGTATAAAGTAAGTAGGTCTCAAAAATATGATTGTTGTACAAAGTAATTTTGCCTCAAACATATGATTTTTGTACAAAGTAAGTTGGTCTCAAAAATATTATTGTTGTACAAAATAAGTAAGTCTCAAAAATATGACTGCTGTACAAAATAAGTAGGTCTCTAAAATATGATTGTTGTACAAAGTAGGTAGGTCTCAAAAATAATTATGATTATTGTACAAAGTAAGTAGGTCTAAAAAATATGACTGTTGTACAAAGTAAGTAGGCCTAAAAAATATGATTGTTGTACAAAGTAAGTAGGTCTGAAGAATATGATTGATGCAGCAGACAACTTTAAAATTCATCAAGTCCATAATACAGAACATCTATGATTATTGAACTGGGATGAAATCATTGTGGCAAATTGAAAAATTGCTCATTAAGAGCAATTTCTCCTTTTGCCACAACTTCAAAGGTGGTTGGCTCCAGAGGCATCAGAAAACCTCTTTATGTGGGAAAGGGTTAAACTCTTGTCCACCTTCAGACCCAATTCGACGCCTCCTATGGAGAACACTTTTGAAAAACATTGTGGTAAAAGATGAAATTAATTAAAATTCATGAATGGGAATTTAACAACTCAATTAAATTTTCTAAAATTCTAATGTTCAATAGGATTTTTTATAAAAAACCCATAAAATGACAAAATTTAAATAGACAATATCAAGGTATGCAATGAAAAGATTATTGCATGGTTATGGCTAATATTATGATGGGATTGGTTCCTTTGAAAGCTCAGACAATACCAAATAATTTCTGACTGATTTTTAGCTCACCTGAGCTTTGCTCAAGGTGAGTTATTGTGATCGCCTTATTGCGTCGTGCGTTGTGCGTCGTGCATCAACTTCTTCTCCTCAGTAACCAGTGGGTCAATTGGGATAAAACTTCACAGAAAGCATCCTCTCATTGACCTCACCAGATTTCCTTCAAATTTTTGAGATCCATGTAGAATTCTAGTTTCCATGGCAACGAAATGAAAAAAGAAATCAAAAATTCTTCTTCTCCCAAACTGGTTGGCAGATTTTCAAATAATTTTGTTAAAATGTTCCTTGGATGACCCTCTATCAGATTCCTTCAAGCCATGTTGATTGGTCTAAAAACATGGCCGCCAGGGAGGGGGCTGGGCTATTTTGCCTTATATGGCTATAGTGAAAACTTAAAAAATCTTCTCCTCCGAAAGTGTATGGCCAATTTTCAAATAATTATGTAGAAATGTTCCTTGGATGACCCTCTATCAGATTCCTTCAAGCCATGTTTATTGGTCAAAAAACATGGCAGCCCGGGGGCGGCGGGGCTATTTTGCCTTATATGGCTATAGTGAAAACTTTTCCTCCAAAAGTGTCAGGTCGATTTTGGATTAATTTTGTAGAAATGTTCCTTGGATGACCCTCTATCAGATTCCTTCAAGCCATGTTGATTGGTCGAAAAACATGGCCGCCAGGGTGGTGGGGCTATTTTGCCGTATATGGCTATAGTGAAAACTTAAAAAATCTTCTCCTCCGAAAGTGTCAGGCCGATTTTCAAATAATTTTGTAGAAATGTTTCTTAAGTGACCCACTATCAGATTCCTTCAAGCCATGTTGATTGGTTGAAAAATATGGCCGCCAGGGGTGGGGCTTATATAGCTAAAGTGAAAAAAAAAAAATCAGGTGAGCGATCCAGGGCCATCATGGCCCTCTTGTTTGTTTTTCTTGGGCATAACGCCATTTTCAACAATTATTCAGTCATATCATAGCAGCCAGTTCACCTACTCATTTGTTTCCTAGCTATCTCACACCTGTACTCCACACAACATACTTTCCAAGCAACTGGCTGCTTTTCCACATGGACTATTAGCCTATTGGTGGAAGACGAATGACGTGTGTCACAGTGACTTTTGTCAAACGTAGGAAAGAATGTTGGCCGAGCTGGGATTCGAACTCACAACCCTTGGATTGACAGCCTGTGTCGCTACCGACTTAGCTAACAGGGCTTGGCCAAAATAATTTTTGATACTGATGCACTTACCTATATTATTTAAATTTCAGTCAAAAACACCTCTGCATACTACTGTGTGAAGATTGATGAGTGTGTGATATTACCCGAATCCTGTCCTAAATCAAATAAGAACGTCGCCTGTACTGATTGTAAAACACACCAATCACAGAAACAGTAAGATGTTTAGAATATTAACCCTTTCCCTCATACGACAATTCTGCAGCAGATGACTTTGAACATATCTTGTCAAAAAATGAAAAATCTCTATAAATGAATGGATGACCCATGACTTAAAGTGGAAAACATTGTGGCAAAAGGAGAAATTGCTCGTTTTGTCACTATGTTTTCAAAAAGCTGTCTGCTGCAGAGGCGTCAGAAAGCGTTTATATGAGGGAAAGGGTTAAACCTTCCTCTGATACAGACCACTTCTGACACATATGCAGTAGTGTTTTTAGAACGATTGTGGTTAAAAGAGAGATTGCTCATGATGGGCTATTTCTCCTTTTTCAACAAGTATTCTTCCTTTTATCAGAGTGGATACTGACATCTCTACAATCTATGCGTTCATTGCTTATAAAGGAGAAATTTCTGTTTTGAACCCTTTCTCTCATATAGACTCTTTCTGACACCTCTGCAGCAGACGGCTTTTATGAAAACATTGGGACAAAAGAAGAAGAAATTGCTCAAAACAAGCAATTTTTCCTTTTGTCACCATGTTTTCACCTCTTTTCAATTATTGTACTTTCATTTAAAGACATTTTTCCATATCTTTGCGGTACAGTTTCAAAGTCGTCTGCTGCAAATTTGTTGTATGTGGGAAAGAGTTAATTCTTTTGATAATGTCCTAACGATTTTGCTCAGCTGGGAACCAAGTGATCACTCGGCATCCGTCATCCATTCACATTTTCCTCAGAAACCTCTCCTTCAATGGACCAATTTCAAGATAATTTCATAGGAATGCTCCTTATGTAGTAAAAACTATAAAGATGTTCTTGTCTATAAACAACTGACCCGAATTGAAAATAATACAATGTGTAAAGGTATCAAACAATCGGGTTAGCTAACTCCTGACTGAATTTATTATGAATTATGGCCCTTGTTGAAGTTAAAAATTGAGGTTAAAGTTTTGCATGCAAGGCCTTTTCTTACAAACAGCAAATGCTATTCAAACAAGACATATCTAACTTGTTTTATAGTACTATACTATCAAGCCACTATCTTAGTAACAACTGTTGACTTTAGTATCAAATGGCTAAATTATCGAGCATGCTGTCTTGCGGATAGCTCTTGTTAGCTCACCTGAGCACCAAGTGCTCAAGGTGAGTTATTGTGATCGCCTTTTGTCTGGCATGTGGTGTGCGTCATCCGTCAACTTCTTCTCCTCAGTAACCAGTGGGTCAATTGGGATGAAACTTCACAGAAAGCATCCTCTCAATGACCTAACCAGAATTCCTTCAAATTTTTGGGATCCATGCAGAATTCTGGTTTCCATGGCAACAAAACAAAAAAAAATTCAAAATTGTTCTTCTCCCAAACTGGTTGGCAGATTTTCAAATAATTCTCCTCCGAAAGTGTCTGACCGATTTTCAAATAATTTTGTAGAAATGTTCCTTAAGTGACCCACTATCAGATTCCTTCAAGCCATATTGATTGGTCGAAAAACATGACCGCCAGGGGTTGGGGCTATTTTGCCTTATATGGCTAAAGTGAAAACTTTAAAAATTTAATGTTGATTGGTCGAAAACTAGAGCCCCCAGGGGGCGGGGCTCATATGGCTAAAGTGAAAAAAAATCAGGTGAGCGATCCAGGGCCATCATGGCCCTCTTGTTTTTCCTAAATGCTTCCAAAGTCGTCTGCTGCAGATTTGTTGTATGTGGGAAAGGGTTAACGCTCCTAGGGTGTAGAACCTGTACTAAACTACGAAATAAGGTAAGTAAGGTCTCCCACAATGAGAAGCATGAGTTGTCTGTCTATAAGTCTCTCTGGAGCCATATCTAAGGCATGGTTAGAGTGATTTGATAGAACGTAAATAATATCAATCCTTTCCCAAATATAGACACTTTCTGGGGCCTCTGCTAATGAAGCTTTTAAGATCACCTGAGCGGAAGGCTCAAGGTGATCTATTCTGATCACTCTGTCTGTAGTCTGACTTCGTTGTCTGTTGTCGTTAACTTTTAGCTTTAAACAACATCTCCTCCTAAACCTCTGGACCAATTTTAACCAAACTTCACTTAAATGATCCTTTGGTAGTCCTCTTTCAAAGGACCTCAAAGATTTAAATTCAATGTAGAACTTTGGTTGCTTCGGAATCAGAAAGGGGGAAAAACTGCCAATCTTTGAAATTCTTCTACTCTGAATCTGCTTGTTTGATTTCAATATAGTTTGATAGAAATGTTCCTTGGATGACCCTCTACACAACTTTTTAAAGCCATATACATTGGTTGATAAACATGGCAGCCGAGTTGGTCTTGATAACTTTTACAGGAGTTTTTGTATCATGTACAGGTTAGGATGTAGCCAGCATGCTAACATGGTGAAAAGGGTCTCTTGTGCCTCGGAGATGTTTGATAGTTTGTCGCCCAGTGAATGCTATACACTCTGCTACATGCTCAACACTACAGACGGAATAGAAAATCTTCCGAAAGAGGTAAACTCATAAAAGCGATGTCTCGTGATTTTTGGAATGTTCGCAATTTTCTAACAACAAACCAATACCAGTGATAACTTAACCTTTCGCACATACAGACACTTTCTGATGCCTCTACAGCAGACGATTTTTGAAAAAATAATGTGGCAAAAGGAGAAATTGCATATTTTGAGCAATATTACCATTTGCCACAATGTTTACAACTTTATTTTATATATGGTTTTTTTTTTCATTTATAGAGGTTTACCATATTTTTGTGATCTTGCAGAAAGAGCATACAATCTGCTTGCATTGAGTTAATGGCTTCTGTCATGTAACATTTTCAACTCCATACAATAATTATACTTTCATTTATAGAGATTTACTACATTTGTCTGTTGATTATTTAATGCCCTCTGTTGCAGTTGTGCTGTATGTTCAATAGAATAACTTTGAATCCTTTTCTACATAATGCTGCATTTTGATGCTTCTTTAGCAGACATCTTTTGTAAATATTATGGCAACATCAGATATTGCTCATAATGAGTAAATTCTCCATTTACCAAAATTATTTCAACTCATTCCAATAATTATACAAAATGTACTTACATTAATTCTTTCCCTCATATAGACGCTTTCTGACACCTCTGCAGCAGACGGCTTTTTGAAAACATAGTGACAAAAGAAGAAATTGCACAAAACGTGCAATTTCTCCTTTTGCCACAATGTTTTCCACTTTTAGTCATAGGTTATCCATTCAATTATGGAGATTTTCTATGTTTTGACAAAATACGTTCAAAGTCGTCTGCTGCAGAATTGCCGTATGAGGGAAAGTGTTAAAAGGATTTTTCCATAATGATGCCTAGATGATTTCAAAGTCGCCTGCTGCAGATTTGTTGTATGTGGGAAAAGGTTTAAAGGTACCATCATCAAATTAATCCTTCCCCACATACAAGGAACCTGCAGCAGACAACTTTAAAACATCAATTTCTATAAACGAAGGTATCATCACTGAATAGTGAATATAGTTGAAACCATAGTGACATAACATGTGCTTCATGCAAAACAATTGTAACTACATCTTGAAGCCATCGATAAGGTTGTCTGCAGTAGGGAAAGGGTTTACTTACATTTAAATTGGATTTTCTACAGTTGGGTTATGTATTTGTTTATTGAATCAACTGCAGTATTCCCATTCCAAATAGTGTCAAGATTTTAATTTTGTTTTTAACATACAACACATCTGCAGCAGATGACTTTGAAAACATCTTGGTAAAAACATGGAAAACATTGTGGCAAAAGGGATTATTGCTCATGAGGAGCAATTTCTTGGAATTGCCACAATACTTTCAAAAGTCTTCTGCTACAGATGTGTCAGAATGCATCTGCAGGTATGAAAGGATAAATTTTCTTCCAGGGCCTTTCATTAGAAGTTCATATCAAATGGCACATGCCATATTAACTTTCTTCAAAGAGCTTTACGTTAGAAGTTCATATTCAATAGGACATACCATATTAACTTATTTCAAAGAGCTTTACATTAGAAGTTCATATAAAATGGAATATACCTTATAAACTTTCTTCCAGGACCTTTCATTAGAAATTCATATTAAATGGAACATATCATTTTCTTGCAGGACCTTTCTTTAGAAGTTCATATTAAATGGAACATACCCTATCAGCAATACGGGGACCAGGCTACTGTACAAACTACTTACAGGTAATACTATCATGCTGAGGAAATATAAATGAAATGAAAATCTATATTAGCAGACCTTCAGTTAACCCTTTTCCTCATACAACAAATTACAGTAGACGATTTTTGAAACATCTTTGCAAAAACAATCTCTATAAATTGAAGTTTAATGATTTAATAGGTTAAAAACATTGTGGCAAAATGGTAATTATAATACATCTGTACTTACTGACACTGCGATGGGCATTTGTATCGGCGATAATGCTCTGGTTTTAGGAAAATATGGCGGAAATGTTACTTATGTCAACCTAAAATATGGCTGCAAGATGGCATCAGAAAGTGGCTGTTAAGAAAACACTTTCCTCTAAAACTGCTTGTTTGATTTCCAATTAAATTATCATGTAACTTGGCCAAAGTACTCAGGTCAGTTGAGCGATACAAGACCACATGGTCCTCTTGTTTATGAAAATGCAATGAAATGAAAACTATGGTGTAATCTTATACATAATAAAATATATTTTTACAAATTTCTAAAAGATTAACTAAGTCTTAACCCTTTCCCTCATATGGCGCTTTCTGACGCCTCTGCAGCAGACGGCTTTTTGAAAACATAGTGACAAAAGAAGAAATTGCACAAAACGTGCAATTTCTCCTTTTGCCACAATGTTTTCCACTTTATGTCATAGGTTATCCATTCAATTATGGAGATTTTCTATTTTTTGACAAAATATGTTCAAAGTCGTCTGCTGCAGAATTGTCGTATGAGGGAAAGGGTTAAGCAAATGTTTCAACAATGCATAAAACTACTCTGATATCACAAGTAGAGTACATAGGTAAATGACTGATGCATTGCATGTCCTAAAACTAGTCTATTAAACATTGCATTTACAGAATACAAATATTAAAAATATAGTGACAAAAAGGAGAATCTGCTAATAAAGAACAAAGATTTCTCCTTTTGAGACAAAAGTACTATTTAATGATTATATTTCATAACTTTGACTGCTACAAATGCGTCAAAATGCATCTGTATGATTTTTACCAGATGTACCTGTGTTTCGACGCATCAGACGACTCTTGAAAATATTGTTGCAAAAAAAAAAATTGCTCATTATGAGGAATTTCTCGTTTTACATCAATATTTTCAACTCAATTTAATAATTGTACTTTAATTTATTAGGTTTTCAATATGTTTGATTATATAGTTGTGTTTTGAAAAACTCCTGATGTATATAAGCTGTGTGTGGGAAAGGGTTTATAATCTCTTACTAATCCAAGTGTTGATATGCATGTATCTAGTCTATTTTTTGCTCTAAATCTCATAATCACCCTTTACTTTAGGATACCCACAATGAAAGTAATACAAGTTCCATTTGTTATGTCTGCCTCAGTGGAAGAGTTCACTATCAGGAAGGGTGAATCGTAAGTAAATTAGCCCCTATCCTTTATACAGGTGACTTTTAACCCTTTTTCAAGAAACAGGCGCCTTATGCCACCTCTATTGCAGAGGACTTGAAAATATTGTGACAAAAGGAGAAATTCCTCAACATGAGCAATTTTTAGCTCTACTGGCCAAAGGCCAGAAGGGCTTATGTCGTGGCGATTTGTCCGTCATGCGTGCATGCGTGTGTGTGTGCGTGCGTGCATGCGTCCGTCCGTCCGTCCGTCCGTAAACAATTTCTTGTTAACACGATACAGTCTTCACTTTTGATTGTATCTCAACCAAACTTATACAGTAGTTAGATATCCATGAGAGTTCGGTTCCTTTCGAAAACCAGCCACAGATCCGCCCATGCATGACTGGATTATGGCCCTTGAAATGGTCAAAATTGCTATGAAAGAGCTTGTTAACACGATACAGTCTTTATTTTTTATTGTATCTCAACCAAACTTATACAGTAGTTAGATATCCATGAGAGCTTGATTCCTTTCGAAAACAAGCCATGACTGAATTATGGCTCTTGAAATTGTCAAAATTGCTATAATAGGGCTTGTTAACATGATACAGTCCTTATTTTTGATTGTATCTCAATCAAACTTATACAGTAGTTGGATATCCATGAGAGTTTGGTTCATTTCTAAAAAACGGACAGATCTACCAATGCATGGCTGGATTATGGCTCTTGAAATTGTCAAAATTGCTATAATACAGCTTGTGAACACAATAGAGCTTCCATTTACTATCTGATCTTCACCAAACTTAGATGGTATTTGGATATTGATGACATATTGCAGGGCTCGCGCTGTAGGTCGCCATTGTCGCCAAAAGGCGATTATTTAATAAAGACGGCGATTACTTTGTTAATTTGGCGACGGAAAATGGCGATTATTTTATTTTGCAACTGGATAATAAAAATTGTCTGCTTATCGCGTGTGAGAGCTTGAAAACACGTGTCAATGAAGCGTGAACGACCTTGTTTATCTCAAGTGTCATACCCCAGTGTTAATTACAAGATTGATTGGCCGCGGGTCATCGCCTTATCAGTTAATCCTTGAGTGTGTCTAATACACTTCGAAGACTGTGCAACTTATCACCTTTCATTGTACATTTTAATCGCCCCAATTTAGAATGATAACACCTTAAATTAATTCAATGCCGATATAATTTTCGATGCATCCAATTTTTAAAACAGACGGACATGTAAATCTAACAGATTTGTTTACCTTGCAAACAAAATGGCGGACGATTAAAATTTATCGCTGATCAATGTGGATTCGATTTTCATGTATTATTGAAGTGGTTTTGAGACGTCGGTTGCAAAACAAATATGAGCAAATACTTGTCTAAATGATTTGGACTATTTAAACACAGACTTTGTTTTTGTTTAACTGGAAGGGTTTTCCGGAAATTAACTTTCACTTTGGTAATTATATGCAGACTGTTTCGTACCCTTTCTGTTTCGTACCCTTTACGTTTCGTAACATAAATAAATTGACTTGGACAAAGACAGTGATCATGATAGGGACTGAGTGTTTAGATTTCCAAGAGGAACTTATGAATTTCAATAGCCTTATAATGTATAGTTGAGATTAAAAGTATTTCTCTGAATCATATTTATAAAAAAAAAATTGTTTTACTATTTTCTTATTACATATGTTTCGGTCTGACAGATCTTTATGTTTTGTCAGAACCAATTGTCTGACACTTTTTCATTATCTTTTGCAAATCTGAACAGGATTCACTAATGACTAAACATTTTGGAAGGTGTGTCAGATTTAACTAAGCAATTAAACAAGTGTATGTACCTTATTGCTATTTTGACTAACTGATAATGTCATATGAAAAGTTTGTATACAGGGGTAATAAATATATATGAAATAAAAATGCTGACAAAGCATTATCATATGTTTATTTTATTGTACCACATTCACGCGCTTCACACTTTAGCTTTGGCTATTAATTTTTTTCATGAAAAAATAATGGCTATTATTTTGTCTAGGCCAGAGCCAGCCCTGTATTGGTTCCTTTTGAAACAAGCCAGATCAATGCCAGTAGAGCATAGGCCCTCATGGGCCTCTTGTTTCTTTTGCCACAATGTTTTCACCTATACTCATGAATTTAACTCTCAATCATAGAGTCGTTTGATATTTTTGCCACAATGTTTTCACCTATACTCATGAATTAAACTCTCAATCATAGAGTCGTTTGATATTTTTGCCACAATGTTTTCAAAGTCGCCTGCTGCAGATTTGTGGTATATGGGGAAAGTGTTAAAGCATTTCTATCAGACGATTTACAAAACATTGTGAGATGACATGATGGTGTAATGGTTTGATCATCCACATTTAGAGCGAGAGTCCTGGGTTTTGATCCTAGGGCGGGTCATGCCATAGACTAGTGGTTTCTCTCCTCGGTGCTCAGGGTTGTTGGGAAAGCGTTACAACTGATGCACTGGTTTCATTACCAGCTAATATATAGCAATGGTAATTTAACCAGGAAATTCATTGATATGACTGAAATACTGTTAAAGGGGCATAAGACACCATAAAAACATTGTTTAAAAAATAAAATCATCAAAATGAGCAATTTTCACCTTTTTGTACACCTGTTTTCCACACATTTTCAGCAGACGTCTTTGAAAACATCTAGGCAAAAACAGGAAAAATCTATATATATATATAAAGGTTTAATAACTGGAAAAAGTTTGTAAACATTGTGGCAAAAAGAAATTGCTTGTTTTGAGCAATTTCTCCTTTTACCACTATGTTTTAAAAAGTCTGTCTGCTGCAATGGTGTCAAAAGCTTCCGTATGTGGAAAAGGGTTAAACCAGGATTTCAAAATAGTAGAAACCTGGTTATAAGAATAGTTTTGTTGGTCCGGTGGATGGTTAGGCGGTGTCAATCATTGCTATATATACAATAATGTTCTTAGATTTGATGGATTTAAACACAATTTCTGTGGAAGACAGTTCAGATGGAAAAGAAGCTTAGCGTTTAATTTGGGATCATTTCGATCAAGATCAAAAGTCAATGTTTCTAAAGATAGGTTACTGATGAAAAGGATATAAAATCACATTGAGAGCAATTTCCTCATTTGCCATAATGTTTTCAACTCTAATCAATAATTAGTTCATTGATGGAGATTTCCTTTTTTTTCCCCAGCTGTTTTCAAAGTCATCTGCAGCATATTTCTTGTATCTGAAAAAGGATTTAACCCTTTCCCTCATACGACAATTATGCGGCAGACAACTTTGAACATATTTTGTCAAAACATAGAAAATCTCCATAATTGAATGGATAACCTATGACAAAAAGTGGAAAACATTGTGTCAAAAGGAGAAATTGCACGTTTTGTGCAATTTCTTCTTTTGTCACTATGTTTTCAAAAAGCCGTCTGCTGCAGAGGCGCCAGAAAGCGTCTATATGAGGGAAAGGGTTAAGAAAAGAAATAAAAAATATCTGAGGATGCTATCATCAGACAGTTCATGTTTAAAGATGTCCTATTATTGGCTTTCATTGCAGTTTTACAGTCCAATACAGTATAACAAACAAACTACAAGACTTTTTGTCCATTACATTGAATTGGAATCCAAATCTGTCAGGTAAGGGCTGTTCCAGGATTGATTGATTGATTTGGGTTTATCAAATATTTTTCAGTCATATCACGACGGCCAGTTCACCTACTCATGTGTTTCATGGCTTTCTCACACCAGTTCTCCACACAACAACCTTTCCAGGCAACTTGCTGCTTTTCTACATAAACTATTAGAAAGAATGTTGGCCGAGCTGGGGTTCGAACTCACAACCCCTGGGTTGACAGCCCACGTCACTACTGACTTTGCTACCATGGCTCAGCATGTTCCTGGTAAAATTTGGGGTGGAGGAGATCAACAAAATTTGAAAAGGTCGAACAACTCAATTACATTTTTAGCTCGACTTTTGAAAAAAACGAGAGCTATTGTCATGACCCTGGCGTCGTCGTCGGCGGCGGCGGCAGCAGCGGCGTGGTCGTCCGGTTAAGGTTTATTGTTTAGCTCATTTTTTTGTTTTTTCCTCCCTACTATCAGTCGAGCGTCTGTGCCGTGCGCGGTGCTCTTGTTAAAATTACCCCTAACCAACTAAAATTAAACAATCGTACATCGCACCCCCATCTACAAAAAAAATAACACAAAATTGTTCCTATCCCCAGGCCTTTTTACCTAGCCATACTAATTGTTTGAAAAACATTGCCACCAAGCGGCATTAGAAAAGGGATAAAATGTCATAACTTTAAAGTTCTTCTTCTCTGAATCTGCCAGTTCGATGCCAAGATAACTTGACAGAAATGTCCCTTCAGTGTCCCTCTACAAAGAATGTTCAAGCCATATTTATTGTTTTAAAAACATGACTACCAGGTAGTATCTGAAAAGGGGCTAAATGAGAAAATTAAAATTTCCTTTTCTCTGAATCTGCTTTAATATCTAATTGCAAAATGTTAGAAATGTATCTTAGGTGACATCTACAAAAAAAATAATTGTATTGGTTGATTGAAAAACATGATCACTTGGTTGCATCATAAAAGTGTGGTTTAATGACAAAACCTTCCTGTGTGATTTCACCCTTTTCCACCTGCAGACGCATTTTTACGCAATAGCAGCAGACAACTTTTTAAAACATTATGGGCAAAGGTGAAATTGCTCATGATGAGCAATTTCACCTTTGGCCACAATGTTTCCCACTTAAAGTAGTCATTGGTTATCCATTTAATTATAGAGATTTTCCATTTTTTGACAAAATATGTTCAAAGTCGTCTGCTGCAAATTAGTTGTATATGGGAAAGGGTTAACAAGTTTTAGTAAGCCAATTTGATATTCATTGCAGATTTAAAGGAGGGTAAAGAGCCAGCTCGAAGAAGATTTCAAGATGGGTTGGTGTGCCAAGACCCATGCATAGAGCTGGGGTAACCTCCCTTTGTGTGGTTTCAAAGATTGATCTCCCTTGGTCTTGTACCTTACTCATGTTTAGTTTACCCTTCGTTCTGTTGGTCATGCATATACAGTTTGATGTTGTAAGTTTTAGTTAAGTGTGCATTCTTTTTTAGCTCTGAGCACAAAGTGTTCAAGGCGAGTTATTGTGATCGTCCTTTGTCCTTTTTGATCCAAGCAGAATTCTGGTTTTCATGGCAACCAAAATAAAAAAGACTTCAAAAATGTTCTCCTCTCAAATCAGTTCACCGATTGTCAAATAATTTTGTTGGAATGTTCCTCGGTTGACCCTCTTTCAGAAAACTTCAAGTCATATTGATTGTTTGAAAACATGGCCATCACGCATCACGGGCTGTTTTGCCGTATATGGCTTTATATAAGTGAAAGTTCTTCTTCAAAAGAAAAACATAGCTGAAAGGGGGCAGTATTGTTTTTCCTTATATGGCTATATCGAAAAAACTAAAAATCTTCTACTCTGAAAGAGCGATTTCAAAATAGTTTTAAAGAAATGTTCCTTGGGTGCCCCTTTATCAAATTCCTTCAAGCCATGTTGATTGGTAAAAAAGATGTGGCTGCCAGGGGTCGGGGCTGTTTTGCTTCATATGACATAATTGAACATTTTATAAAAGTTCTCCTCCGAAAGTATCTCGCCAAATTATTTTGTAGAAATGTTTATTAGGGTGATGACTCTACCAGATTCCTTCAGGTCATTTTGATTGGTCAAAAAACATGACAATTTGTTGTTTGTGCGAAAGGGACTTGAAATTAACAATCTAGGATGAGACTAGATGGCTTTTATCATTGTATCAACATTGTGGGCTGCCTTGGTGGTATAGTGGAAGAGCCGGGAGGTTGTGTTCGCGATACCTGGTTTCAGGATAAAATGACCAGTTGTACAGGTAACTTATCCAGGAAACACTGTAATATAACTGAAAATGAATCAACATTGTAAATGATTTTGGCCATATTGTTTCAAAAGGTGTCTGTATCCAGGAATAGATTTATGATAAAATGGTTATTTAACTATTTTCCACATACAACAAACCTGCAGCAGACGTCTTTGAAAATATTAAGGCATATTTGTTGTTTGTGCGAAATGAATATGAGTTATGTTACATGAAACACAGATGGTAGCACATTCGTAAGACAAGTGTAGATTCAAACCTGTCCTAATACCAATACAGTTTGATCCAATTCTGCTCTATTCTGTAGAAACTTCTAAAGAGTCCCCCCTTATAGCTCATCTGAGCCAGAGGCTCATGGTGAGCTATTGTGACTTGTGATTGTCCGTCTGTCAATGTTTTGCTTCAAACAGCATCTTCTCCAAAACAGTTTGGCCAATTTTGCTAAAACTACAGGGATGCCTTGGGTGGTCCCCCTTGCAATGTTGTTCAAAGAATTGAATTCCATGCAGAACTGACATGGCAACAGAAAGGAAAAACTTCTTGTCCAAAAGTACTGGACTGATTATAAAATTATTTGAAAGAGATGTCCTCTACCAAAATTGTTCAGATTATTTCAATCCATTAAAAACCATGGCTGGCAGGTGGCGGACTTCATGTCCTAATAATGTGAATAGTAAAAACTTAGATAATTTGGATAAATGTTCCTTGGGTCCCATTTGGATAAATGTTCCTTGGGGGACCCACTACACACATTGTTCAACTTATTCCGATCCCTTTGAAAACATGTCTGCCAGGG
Source organism: Serripes groenlandicus (assembly GCA_031761405.1). Taxonomy (NCBI): domain Eukaryota; kingdom Metazoa; phylum Mollusca; class Bivalvia; order Cardiida; family Cardiidae; genus Serripes; species Serripes groenlandicus. Next base: position 12,398,046 of record JASEVX010000008.1, read on the forward strand.
GGGGCGGAGCTTGTTTTCCTTATACATGTATGTATATATAGTGAAAACTTTAAAAATCTTCTTGTCCAAAAGTACATGCCAGATTTAAATAATTTTGCTCAAATATTCCTTGGGCAACATTGTTCAAATTAATCTGATCTGTGAAAAACATGGCCGCCAGTGGGTGCAGCTTATATTCCTTATATGTTTATATAGTGAAATCATTTAAAATCTTCTTGTCAAAAGTAAAGGCCTGATTTTAAAATATCAAGACTGTTGAAATTATTCAGTTTTGTTGAATAACAGGGCTACCAGGGGGAGATGCTTGTTTTCCTTTCATGCATAGAGTAAGAACATTGAAAACTATTTAAGTTATATTAAATAAGGTGAGCGATCCAGGGCCATCATGGCCCTCTTATTTTTATTGCTATTTATTGAAAACTAAAATTAGCTTGCATGAATGTAAAGGCTTAAACAAAATGTCAATTGTAGCAAGTGTCTTAACCCTTTCCCAATTACAGATCGATTTTGACACATCTGAAGCAGAAAACTTTTGAAAGTATTGTGGCAAAGTTAGAAATTGCTAATTATAAGCAGTTTTTCCTTTTGGTGCAATGTTTTTCAACTTTATTCTACTATTGTCCTCTGATTTATAGAGATTTTCCCTTAATGTTGTGCAGTTGTCATGCTACATATTTGTTGTACATGGTATAGCGATTTTCCTGTTCGGTAACATGTCACAAGAAAACAGACTCCAAGATCTAAACTGTCTTGTCTGCATCATCATTTCTGTTCTATTTGTAGAAGCCTTTGGAGGTTATTTATGGCCAAAACCAAGCAATAGGGTTTGAAATTTAATTGTAATTGCCATTAGTGTCAAGGTCATTTTTTGTTTTGCATGGCTAATATTATGTTTCTATAACCAAAGTTCAATTCCTGCTTACCAATTTCCACATGCAACAAATCTGCAGCTATAAATGACCATAAAATTAGTGAATAGAGTTGAAAAACTTTTAACAAATGTCGTCTGCTTCACGTGCATCAAACTACATTCATGTGGGATAGAGTTGGTGAGCATGCAGAGGCACATTTGCTATCCTAGAACTGGTTGGTCACCAAGGTAACGCAAATATGTGAATTCTGACTGTGATATGAAAAATCTTGATTTCAGTGTAAAAACCAAATAAATCTAGATCTATATGCTAGAGGTTATTCTATTTCAGGCCATGTTTCTACAGGTCTAAATTACTATGAAACTATTGGAAACAATGTAAAAAAAAATAATAATATTATGGATGCCAGTTTGCTTAATTAATCCTTTACCTCATACAGACGCTTTCAAACGTCTCTGCAGCAGATAGCTTTTTGAAAACATGGCGACAAAAATAAAAATTGCTCAAAACAAGCAATTTCTCCCTTTGTCACCATGTTTTCAACTCTATTCAAATATCTCCAATTTTTTACGGTTATGATTTTAATGTCGTCTGCTGCAGATTTGTTGTATGTTGGAAAGGGTAATCATCTTTTTCCTGGTTTTCTCTGTCCAGTACTCAACATAAAAACTAAATAAATAAGGCTACCAGTACATCATATAAGTTACCTTCCTACACTGCTGAATATTTATTTTAGAGGTATTTCTATTTCAGGCCATGTTCCTATGGGTCAACATTACAGACTAAGGTGAGGTTTCTGGCCATCAGCCAAGGGGTATATGAGGTATGATTTTTAAAACTCTTCACCTCATTTAGAAAACCTTTGTAGACTCTGTAGCAGACAACATTGGAAAAGATTTGGAAAATGAAGAAATTGCCCCAAAAAATCCATTTCTCCTTTTCGTACAATGATTTCAATTATGCATCAAAACTAAAATTTCAAATTTGATACCCTAATGGGAACACATGGATTAACAACCTGTTCCCACATACCGCAAAAATGTAACCGACAATTTTGAAATCATCAAGGCAAAAAATATAGAATTTTTTTATGAATTAAAATATAATTATTTGATCGAGTTGAAATAATGATGATTAATTTATCCTTTTGTTACAATGATTTCGAAAGTCATCTGCTTCATAGGCGTCAGAATGTGTCTGTATGCGAAATCCATTATTCAGGTACTGGCGTTACTAGAATTTTTACTGAAGGCAACTTAATACCCCTGCAAACCACTTTGAAAGTATATGATTACTACAGTTTAACCCCCTCCCACATACAACTAATCTGCAGCAGACAACTTTGAAAACTTTTAAGATAAAACATAGAAAATCTCTTCAACTGATGGTATAATTACTGAAAAAAGTTGAAAACTTTGTGGCAAAGGGAGAAATTGCTCGTTTTGAGCAATATCTGATTTTGTCACAATGTTTTCACAAGTCATCTGCTGCAGAGGCATCAGAAAGCGTGTGTATGTGGGAAAGGGTTAACACTTACCCCATACAAAAAATCTGTAGCCAAGGACTCTTAAATGATCGAGGCAAATGTATGTACATGTATTAAAAAATTTATTATTGAATAAAGATGAAAATCTTGTGACATAAGTCGCCTGCTGCAGATTCATCAAAAATGGGTGGAAAATGGTTAAGGGGAGAAAACTCTTGTAGCCTGAGAAGTAACGCATAATTACCTGGTGGACATAGACAATTCATTATCATTATATACGTACGGTTTCATTAAAATATTGTTTAACCCTTTCTCTTCTACAGACTCGCAATAGCAGCAGACGACTTTTGAAAACATTGTGGCTACAGGTGAAATTGCTCATAATGAGCACTTGCTCCTTTGACCACAATGTTTTCAACTTTATTTAATAATTAAGCTATAGTTTATGGAGATTATTCATGTTTTTGTCACTATGTTTTCAAAGTCATCCGTTGCAGATTTGTTAATTTGGAAAAAGGGTTAAAAACTTGAAGAAATAGATGTAGTTTTTTCCACATGGTTCATATATAACCTTGGAAATTTGGATTAACCCTTTCCCTCATACAGACACTTTCTGATTTTTCTGAAGCAGACAACTTTTGGAAACATTGTGACAAAAGGAGAGATTGCTTGTTTTGATCCAATTTCTACTTTTGTCACAATGTTTTCAAAAGATTTTCCATAATTTTTTCTAGCTTTTGTAAAAGTCGTCTTCTGCAGATTTCCTGTATGTGGGATAGGACTAAGTGAAATTTTTAATAGATACTGCATAGCTGAAACATTATTCAAAATGGCATTAACCCATGCCCACTTGCAGACACATTTTGACGAATCTGCACTAGATGACTCTTGGAAACATTGACAAAGAAAAAATCAATCAAAATGAGCAATTTCTCTTTTTGCCAAAAGCTTTTTAACCCTTTCCCTCATACGACAATTCTGAAGCAGACGAATTTGAACATGTTTTGTCAAAAAGTAGAAAATCTCTATAATTGAATGGATAACCTATGACTAAAAGTGGAAAACATAGTGGCAAAAGGAGAAATTGCTCGTTTTGAGCAATTTCTTCTTTTGTCACTATGTTTTCAAAAAGCCTTCTGCTGCAGAGGCGTCAGAAAGCGTCTATATGAGGGAAAGGGTTAACTCTATTCAGTAAAGTCATAATTATAGAATTTCCTTAGTTTTAACAAGATATTTTTAAAGATTTGCAACCTCATTGGTAGTTTAGTTAGTAGAGTGTCCGCCTCGGTGTTACAGGTCTTGGGTGAGATCCCCAGCCAGGTCATACCAAAGACTTAACAAATGTTAGTCATGGCTGCCCTCCTTTTGTGCTCAGGTTTGTAGAACTGGTAACTTACTCAGGAAATGCTGTGATATAACTGAAGACAATCATTTTAACCCTTTCCCACATACACTTTCTGACAGCTCAGCAGCAGACAACTTTTTGAAATATTGTGGCAAAAGGAGAAATTGCTCATGATGAGAGTTCAATTCTATTTAATAATTAAAGTGTAATTTATAGATATTTTTCATGTTTTTGCCTATATGTTTACTAAGTCGTCTGCTGCAGATGTGTTGTATGTGGGAAAGGGTTAAAGATTTGTTGCATGTGAGAAAGGGTTAAAGATTTGTTGCAAATAGGAAAGGGTTAAAGATTTGTTGCATGTGGGAAAGGGTTGGATAATAATACATCAATTAGTCTTATCTAAAAGTTTTTCCATCTTCCAGGTTTGCAAACACATGAAGATCAATTTGAGATACCTCATTCCAAGTTCTGAAACCGTGTCATTAGGAAGTCCATGTAGTGGGACATCAGGTATAATAATGTTTTAACTTTCCATTATACAGACGTTTTCCAACGCCCCTGCAGGAGAAATTGCTCATATTGAGTTATATCTCTTTTTGCAAAATTGTTTTCCACTGGTTGGCCGATTTTCAAGTAAGTTTGTAGAAATGTTCCTAGAGTCACCCTCTATCAGGTTTCTTCAAGCCATGTTGAAAGGTCGAAAAAAAATTGAAGCTGATTTCAAATAATTTTGTAGAGAGGATCTTTGGATGACCGACCCTCTATCAGATTCTTTCAAGCCATGTTGATAGGCAGGGGCTGTTTTGCCTTTTATAACTATAAGTATCAAACTTTTGTTTTTTAGTTGTTATCAATATTATCTGCTGCAGATTTAATGTATTTGGGAAAGGGTAAAGCCCTTTGAGGCTCCCTTGTTAACCCTTTCCTAGATATAGACGCTTACTGACGCCTCTGCAGCAGAAGACTATTGAAATCATTGTGGCAAAAGGAGAAATTGCTCATAATGAGCAATTTCTCCATTGCCACAATGATTTCAACTCTATTCAATAATCAAACTATCATTTATAGAGATTTTCTATTATTTGGACATTTTAAATTTGTCTTCTGCAGATTTACTGTATGTCGGAAAGGGAGGGTTTAATCGTCTTACTTAACTCTTTCACACATATAGACGTTTTCTGACATCTCTGCAGCAGACTTCTTTTTGAAAACATAGTGACAAAAGAAGAAATTGCTTGTTTTGAGCAATTTCTTCTTTTGTCACTATGTTTATCAGTTTTAGTCATAGGTTTAGTCATAGTAAAAACGAGAGCTATTGTCATGACCCTGGCGGCGGCGGCGGCGTGGTCGTCCGGTTAAGGTTTTTAGCTCTACTGGCCAAAGGCCAGAAGAGCTTATGCCGTGGTGTGGTGTCCGTCGTCCGTGCGTCTGTAAACAATTACTTGTGAACGCGATACAGTCTTCAGTTTTGATTGTATCTCAATCAAACTTATACAGTAGTTAGATATTCATGAGAGCTCGGTTCCTTTCACAAACCAGCCAGATCCGCCCATGCAAAACTGGATTATGGCCCTTGGAATTGTCAAAATTGCTATAATAGAGCTTGTGAACACAATAGAGGCTCCATTTACTATCTGATCTTCACCAAACTTATACAGTAGTTAGATATCTATGAGAGCTCGGTTCCTTTTGCAAACCAGCCAGATCCGCCCATGCAAGACTGGATTATGGCCCTTGAAATTGTCAAAATTGCTATAATTGAGCTTGTGAACACAATAGAGGCTCCATTTACTAACTAATCTTCACCAAACTCAGATAGTAGTTAAATATTGATGAGAGCTCAGTTCCTTTCGAAAACCAGCCAGATGTGCTCTTGCATGACTGGATTATGGCCCTTGAAATTGTCAAAATTGCTATAATACAGCTTGTGAATACAATTGAACCTCCATTTACTATTCAATCTTCACCAAACTTAGATGGTAGTTAAATATTGATGAAAGTTAAGTTCCTTTTGCAAACCAGCCAGATCCGCCCATGCAAGACTGGATTATGGCCCTTGAAATTGTCAAAATTGCTATAATAGAGCTTGTGAACACAATAGAGGCTCCATTTACTATCTGACCATACCAGTAGAGCATAGGCCCTCATGGGCCTCTTGTTTGTTGGCGGCGGCGTGGTTGTCCGGTTAAGGTTTTTTGTTCAGCTCAGCTTTTTTTTTTTCTGTTTTCTCCCTATCAGTCGAGCGTCTGTGCCGTACGCGGTGCTCTTGTTAGCTCACCAGAGCACAAAGTGCTCAAGGTGAGTTTTTGTGATCGCCTTTTGTCCGTCGTCAACATTTGCTTGTTAACTCTCTAGAGGCAACATTTTGCATCCAATCTTCATGAAAGTTTATCAGAACATATATCTCTATCAAATCTAGACCAAGTTTGAAACTGGGTCATGTCGGGTCACTAGGCCAAATTTAATGAAAATCTTGTTAACATTCTGGAAGCCACATTTTTGGCTTGAGCATGCTGAAACTTTATCAGAATATTTGTCTTAGTGATATATAGGCCAAGTTCGAATATGGGTCATGTCAGGTTAAAAACTAGGTCATTAGGCCAAATTTAAGGAAAATCTTGTTAACACTCTTGAAGCCGCATTTTAAACTTGAGCATGTTGAAACTTTATCAGAAAGTTTGTCCTGATGATATCTAGGCCAGGTTCGAATATAGGTCATGTCAATATTTGTCTTAGTGATATATAGGCCAAGTTCGAATATGGGTCATGTCAGGTTAAAAACTAGGTCACTAGGCCAAATTTAAGGGAAATCTTGTCAACACTGGAAGCCACATGTTTGGCTTGAGCATGTTGAAACTTTGTCAGAATGTTTGTCTTAGTGATATCTAGGCCAGGTTCGAATATAGGTCATGTCAGGTCAAAAACTAGGTCACTAGGCCGAATTGAAGGAAAATCTTGTTAACACTTCGGAAGTCGCATTTTAAACTTGAACAAGTTGAAACTTTGTCAGAATGTTTGTCTTGATGATATCTAGTTTACTTGAACAGCTTGAAACTTTGTCAGAAAGTTTGTCTTGATAATATCTAGGCCATGTTTGAATATGGGTCTTATCAGGTAAAAAATTAGGCCAAATTGAAGAACAATTTGGTTAACACTCTGGCAGCTGCATTTTTGGCTTGAGCATGTTGAAACTTTGTAAGAATATTTGTCTCAATGATATCTAGGCTAAGTTCGAATATTGGTCAGGTCAGGTCAACAACTAGGTCACAAGGCCAAATTGTAGAACAATCTAGTTAACACTATAGAGATCGCATTTTTAGATCACCTAGAGCCAAAGGCTCAAGGTGAGCTATTCTGATCACTTTTTGTCCGTCTTGCGTCGTCCGTCATTAACATTTAGACATTTAGATCATCTCCTTCTTAACCACTTGACCAATTTCAACCAAACTTAGGTGGGTGAGCCTCTACAAAGATTGTTCAAGGCATACTGTTTGGTTGAAAAACATGGCGGTCAGGAGGCATCAGAAAAGGGGCAAAATGACAAAATTTGGAAATTCCATTTTAACCAGGTTTTCCGAAGTTCAAGGCATACTGTTTGGTTGAAAAACATGGCGGTCAGGAGGCATCAGAAAAGGGGCAAAATGACAAAATTTGGAAATTCCATTTTAACCAGGTTTTCCGAAGGAAAAATCTGGTTATTAGTTCGGCGAAGACGGCGGGTGGGCAGTTGGGCGGGCGGGCAGGCGGGCATCAACTTTCCTTGTCCGGACCATAACTTTGCCATGCATAGAGATATTTTCAAATAACTTGGCACAAACATGCACCATATCAAGACGATAATGCAAAAAGAAATTCTGTAGATTCAAGGTCAAGGTCACAGTGATAAGAAATATACTTTAATTGAACTTTTCTTGTCCGGACCATAACTGTGTCATGCATAGAGATATTTTCAAATAACTTGGCACAAATATGAACTATATCAATATGATGTGTCACATGCAAAACTTTTGTCTGTAGCTTCAAGGTCAAGGTCACAGTGACAACAAATAGACATCAGTTGAACTTTTCTTGTCCGGACAATAACTTTTTCATCCATAGAGATATTTTCAAATAGCTTGGAACAGATATACACCATATCAAGACGCTGTGTCATATGCACAATTTATGTGTTTAGCTTCCAGGTCAAGGTCTTTAGCTTCCAGGTCAAGGTCACAGTGACAGAAAATATACTTTACTTGAACTTTGTTTGTTCAGACCATAACTTTACCATGCATATAGATATTTTCAAATGATTTTTTTTGTGAATAATCAAATCTATAACATTTTGTAAGCAAACTTAGCAGACCCTGATCAGACAGCTCCTACATGTCTGATCTGGGTCAGAGGTCATGAAACTTACTCAATTTGAGCATGTTAACATAATTATTACTATTGTAGTTACACACTTAGATTACAAGGCTAGGAAATTGGCTCGTTGCAAAGTAGATTTCAGTTACAAACTAAAAGTAGATTTTTTTTCCAAACTTTGTCCTCAAGCTAACAGAGCTTTTTTAGTTTCAGCATCATGCTCAACTTTAGCATCATGATCAAACTAAAAATGCTTCATAACCATGGCGACAAACTCCAAACATGGATTTTATTCTCATCATTGGTTTGTAATTTCACCCTATTTTGCAATGAGCATATTTCATAAACTTGTAACTCAAGCATCTAACTTCAACAACAATATTTCTATTACATGCTCAAATTGAGTAAGTTTCATAACCTCGGGCCCTGGATCTAGTCTGTTTGCAAAGGCATAAACGCGTTACTATCAAGTAAAGGATTAAGGCAGATCACTGATTATCAACCTGGCATTAGGGATCCTAAAATGTGGCTGCTTACAACAAAAGGTTGCTTAATATCTGTTATCTATTATATGTTCTTAATAAATGAGGCCATCAACACACGATTGACTGTATTGAACTGATATTTGTTAGATAAAATTGTGATATATTTAATTGACAAAGTAATTATGATTATTCATCAATAGAAATATTCCCTGTTACTTGAATTACTAGCTTTGATTAACTATTAACAGAAAGATTTGACAGATCTGTTAATTCTTAATCAAACACCTTCCATTATAGAAAACCTGGTTTCATGGAATTTCCATGTCTTGTTTTAAGTTCTTGTATGATATTAAGGAAATTGAATAGAAATCCTACTTCAGTGATCCTCTACTTAATTTGTTCAAGCCGTTTTGATTGGTTACAAAATCATAGCAACCTCGCGTCATCACAAAAGGGGTAAATTGAACTTTTAGCTACAAATGACAACTCCTACCATTCCACTTGACCATTTTCAGCGTTACTTCACAGGAATGTTCCTTTGATGGTCCTCTTTCAAAATTGTTCAAAGACATGCATTCTGTGTAGAACCTTTGTTGCTGCAGCATCAGAAATTGAGAAAGCTTTTGTTAGATTTCAAGATAAAAATGGCTTTTACTGATAAACTATTTCTTTAACTGAGTGTCCACTCCTTGCAGTTTCATTTGAACTCCTGATCAAATTTTCACAGATATTTGCAGTTTAATATTTGCTTCTAATTAACTATCATTCAGGTGATCGATTTAGGGCCATCTTGGCCCTCTTGTTGACTTGAGCAACTTGAACTTTTGTCAGAAAGTTTGTTTTGATGAAATTGCCATTGGCACTGAAAGAGTTAAGTCTTAAATAGCCCATTCTCAGGTGAGCGATTCCAGGGCCTCATGGCCCTCTTGTTTGATAAAATATGTTCAAAGTCATCTGCTGCAGAATTGTTGTATGAGGGAAAGGGTTAATAAATGTTTTGGTTTTCAGAGGACTTACTATGTGTTGCAGCTGAGGACCTGTGGCGATCAAGAAGTGGGAGTGGCTCTTCCTTCAACGAGTCACATGTTTGGAATTTACCAGAGCAGGACCACAAATTCAAATCATATTCTTCAGGCGATCTCTGTCCTGATGTCTCGGTGACAGATTATGACACCAGTGTAAAGCCAAGGTATGAACAGGGTCCAAGTAACAAGAAAAGCAATTTTTCGGCCGAGTTAACTCTTGTCCCACATTCAACAAATCAGCAGCAGACACCTTTGAAAACAAAACAACTATTCAAAAATATTAAGTATTGCTATAAATAAAATTATGATTAGTGAATAGAGTTTAAAACAATGTGGCAAAAGGAGGAAATGCTTGTTATGAGCAAATCCTCTTGTAACAATGATTTCAAAAGTTGTCTGCTGCAGATTAGTTAGTAAATAAACATGGATTTGCTTTTAACTTTTGAGTTGCAGAACATTGCAGTTCTTGAACAATACCGTTAAATGGCCTTCATGCTGTTAAAATAGGTCAAACACATGCTCTGGTAAAGAAAAGAAAACGCATCATGTCCAAGATAATGGAATATTTAGTTTAATAATTGTTATGTTTTGGTCAGTATTCTTCTAACCACTCTTGGCGAGATGTAATCATAATGTCTTCAACGCAGTAAAATATACTTTTAAGAGAATTTCCATTATTTTGCCTAGAGGTTTTCAAAGCTTTCTGCTGCATTACTTTCCTATGTGAGAAAGGGTGAAGTTGATTCTTATCTTTTGATGCTCTTTACACAAGTTTTTTTATTCTTTCAGAAACAGATTCGATGACAAGTCATCTACATTTAGATTAGATGTTCCACAGAGTAGTAAATACGAACAGCTGCTTCTCTCACCAAGTAACTTTCTGAAAACTAGCTGTCAAATTTATGTCAGATGACCCTTAGTGTGACGAAGTGTTGGATCTATATACCTAGTGTTAACTCATTCCTACATATTGACGCTTCTGCAGTAGACAACTTTTGAAATCACTTTGACAAAAGGAGAAATTGCTCAAGATAAGCAATTTCTCCCTTTGCCACAGTGTTTTCAACTTTATTTAATTTATATACCATTGTTTTTTCACATTTTTGCTAAGATGTTTTCAAAGTCGTCTGCTGCAGATTTGCTGTATGTGGGAAAGGGTTAATACACTATTTTCTTTCTCACTTTTAATTATAACGGATCACATTTCTCATACTGTAACACAACAACAACATGACTAACTTCTTATAGATCAAGTAACACCAAATACATCCACGGACATGTTGATTTTACCAGCAAATAGTAGCTAAAAAAGCTTATGTTTGCTTTGAAATGAGTGTATACCTTCACCAGAATGCATTGAATATGTGACAAAGAGTTAAAATTCATTGTTAATATGTTAATAGGATGCACTGGAACTGTTTGGTTTGATCATTTTTGTTTTTTGGACATTGTCCGATTGTGGAAAACCAGTTTTGGCCAAAGCCCAATTGTGTGTAAAATGATGGTAATCATCTTCGCAGAGAGATTTCTTTTTTAACCCTTTCCCTCATACGGCAATTCTGCAGCAGACGACTTTGAATGTCTTTTGTCAAAAAATAGAAAATCTCCATAATTGAATGGATAACCTATGACAAAAAGTGGAAAACATTGTGGCAAAAGGAGAAATTGCACGTTTTGTGCAATTTCTTCTTTTGTCACAATGTTTTCAAAAAGCCGTCTGCTGCAGAGGCATCAGAAAGCGTCTATATGAGGGAAAGGGTTAATTAATACATGACCCAAACTTTCATGATTATTTTATTTGCTGAGAGGTTACTCATTTCAATATTAAAAGGTGTCCTACTTGCAAAGTTTGAAGAAAGTTTGACAATTACAGGTTGAAACCTTTTAATATACATGGAAACTGAGACCACTTAAACGTATTAGTGGCCCAGATGGAAACAAAGAAGAAATTTAATTGTTATTCTTTAGCTCAACAATTATCTCCCTTGATATTACAGATTAAGGTTACAAGATTTTCTTCCCCTTGATAGACACCTTGGACCCGACATGGACATTTTAAACTTTTCTTACTCCTCTGCAGCAGATGACAAAGAGAAATTATTCATGATGAGCAATTTCTTCTTTCGACCAAATGTTTTCAACTCTATTTAATAATATATTCTCTTTTATATACTCTATCACAGTATTTGATTCTTTGTATTGTTTTAACAACTTTCCCACAAACAACGAATCTACAGCAGACGAGTTTGAAAACATCTTGGCAAAAATATAGAATATCTCTATAATTAAAATATAATTATTTGACAGTGCTGAAAACTTTGTCATCATGATGAGCAATTCCTCCTTATGCCACAATGTTTTCAAAGTTGTCTGCTACTGATGAGTGAAAATGAAAGTGGGATAGGGTTAATCTTTCAGGGATACTGACCACTCCTGTGTAATAAACAGGGCTTACCCAAGTTTACCCAAAAGTCTGTATTCAGTGAACCGTAAAAAGCCCCACCCTACCTCGTCAAACAATCAGGACAATACAAGTGGTTAGCTTCTGGTTTTGGGAACCAGGCTTCATGGGTTTGATCCCAAGTCATGATGGAGTGTCCTTGGGCGAGGCACATTTCCTAGCCTAGTACTAGTTTGTATACCCAGGGATCATGAATAAGTGAACTTCTGTTGTGATATAGTGGACAAAATGTTAAAAACGGCATTAAACCCCAATAAAACAAGTGAAATGGTAGTGGATGTTGTTGTTGATATTTATTGTATTTGATTAATTGATTTTTAGCTCCACTGGCTGAAAGCCAGTCGAGCTTATGTCATGGCGAATTGTCCGTCGTGCGTGCGTGCGTGCGTGCGTGCGTTAACTTTTTCCTTTAAACAACTTCTTCTCCCTAACCACTTGGCCAATTTGGTTGAAACTTCATGGGAAGCATCCTCTCAATGTCCTCTACTAAATTCCTTCAATTTTTTTTGATCCATTCAAAATTCTGGTTTCCATGGCAACCGAAAGAAAAAAATAGTGAGAACTTAAAAAATCTTCTTCTCCGAAAGTGTCAGGCCGATTTTCAAATAATTTTGTAGAAATGTTCCTTGGGCGACCCTTTATTAGATTCCTTCAAGAAATTTTGATTGGGCGAAAAACATGGCCGCCAGGGGGCGGGGCTTTTTTGCCTTATATAGCTATAGTGAAAACTTAAATAATCTTCTTCTCAAAAAGTGTTCAGCAGATTTTCAAATAATTATGTAGAAATGTTCCATGGGTGACCCTCTATCAGATTCCTTCAAGCCATGTTGATTGGTAAAAAAACATGGCCGTCACAGGGCGGGGCTATTTTGCCTATATGGCTAAAGAGCAAACTTAAAAAATCTTCTGCTCCAAAAGTGTCAGGCCGATTTTCAAATAATTTTGTAGAAATGTTCCTTGTGTGAACCTTAATTAGATTCCTTCAAGAAATGTTGATTGGGCGAAAAACATGGCCGCCAGGGGGCGGGGCTTTTTTGCGTTATATAGCTATAGTGAAAACATAAAACATCTTCTTCTCCGAAAGTGTTCAGCCGATTTTCAAATAGTTTTGTAGAAATGTTCATTGGGTGACCCTCTATCAGATTCCTTCAAGCCATGTTGATTGGTCGAAAAACATGGCCGCCAGAGGGCGGGGCTATTTTGACTTATATGACCATAGTGAAAACTTAAAAAATCTTCTCCTCCGAAAGTGTCAGGCATATTTTCAAATAATTTTGCAGAAACATTCCTTTGGGACACTCTACAAGATTCCTTTAAGCCATGGTGGTTGGTAAAAAAAATAGCCACCACGGGGCAGGGCTGTTTGGAGATTTTATTTTTGCCTTATGGCCGTGGAGCGATACTGGCCCTCTTGGGCCTCTTGTTCCATGTTTTACACCGCACTCAACACTATTTCAGTTATATCACGGCTTTTACTTGGTAAGTACTACTGGTTACTTTATCCTGCCACCAACCAGTCAGTGGTAATGCTAACCCCGCAACCCTGTGCGCTAAGGAGGGCAGCCAGTACTATCATTTTTAAAGTCTTTGGTATGACCCGAAAGGTGATCGAACCCGCACCCGAGGCAGTATTGTATTTGAACAGTGCTCCAGGGAAACCAAGCCTTACGCAATAATAACACATGTGGAATAAAACCTGCCTGCAACACCATGCTAGCGGATCCACATAGATACTGAATTACAGAAAATTCTTGAAACCAATTAATAATTGTCAAACAGTGCAGACTGCAGATGCCCTGGCTGATGGTTGGTTTTCACAGAGCGCCAATCAATTATTAATCTTTGCCTTTTCCCACATACAACAAATGTGCAGCAGATGATCTCGAAAGTATATTGGCAACAATATGAAAACTCTCTGCACATGATAGTTTAAGCATTGAAATGATTTGAAAACACTGGGGCAAAAGAAGAAATTGCTCATAATGAGCAATTTCTCAATATTCCACAAACCTTTCAAAAATTATCTGCTGCAGAGGAGTCCGAAAGCGTCTGTAATTTGGAAAGGTTTGGTTCGTCTTCTAATGACAAATTCTATTAACTTTGCAAAATCATTAAAATATTATAATAGAATTTTATAATTTTCAGTATTCTTCTAATCACTCTTGTCGATATGTTATTATATCCCGAATTCTAAAGTTCATAACATCTGTGATGGTAGTACAATCTACCTCAAAACAAGTATCTGAGCCGTTCTATGAAAAAAAAACCATTATGTATCAATACATGTCAGCCTGCGCTGTCCGCACAGACTAATCCGGGCCGACACATTCCGTCTAAGGGGGATATAGGAGTAATGATTCATGAAACAAAAAAGTGTCTGTCCGGATGAGCCTGCGTGTTAGGCTGATCCGGATCGATACTTTACGCAGTCCACAATGTTGGTTTTCTCGTGGGACGACTCATTTCTCACTTACCAACTCTATTATCATTTCTCTCTATGGTAATTATGCTCCAATCTTTCTATATTTAGTCAAACCTGTGCTTAATACCACCTGGAATAGCTATTCCCTTTATATAGCAACCACACTTTTAATTTCCGAATTACTCATTTTCTGCATTAATGACCCTGCAATCAAAGACAACCTGTGAAAAAAGGAAACAGTTGTGTTCCCAAGAATGGTCTTTATAAACAGGTTCCACTGTATAGTATGTTTTCCTCACATATTTTCGTAGCCGATAACATAACATGGTTAACCATCGTTCATTTTGTGAATATAATAATTAGAGTAAAGACCACCTCGGTGAAGAAGTGGAAGAGTTTCTGCCTCAGGTGCGGGAGGTCGCGGGTTCGCATTTAGGTGGTTTCTGGTTTATTACTAACCTGGTTTGAAAATCCTCACTTTGGAAAAAAAGTGTTGGACAAAATATCCTAGTCATGCTACGCGGAGAAGCATATAGCCGCCTTATTGTCCATTTATGAATCCAGGTGTTGTGAGTTCGAACCCCAGCTCGGCCAATATTCTTTCCGACACTTAACAAGAGTCACTGTGACAAGCGTCATTCATCCACCAATGGGCTCACATCAGTCTGTATGGAAATGCAGCCAGTTGCTAGGAAAGTATGTTGTCTTGGAGAGCCTGGAAACAAATGAGAATGTGAATTGGCCGCCGGGATATGATTGAATTGTTGTCGAAAATGGCGTTAAAAACCACAATCAATCATTTGTTCATATATTGATCCGTCCATTGTGCATGTGCTGGCTATTTCTCGCGATCGGCAACTAATGGCTGGAATCAATGAAACATGTGGCCAGTTTCAGAAGCAATTGTTGATGCTCAAATTGCTCCTTCGATTATTTTCTTTTTTAATACTTGTCGGAGCTACATAACTACGGACTGACAAGTCAACGAAACGTTATGGAAAGCTGTAATATCAAGAGGACATGTGCATATAATCTACTTTTATAGATTTGACGTAGTTATTGTCAAGTTGTACATTTTCGACATTTGTATTGAGTTGTGTCTCTTTGATACCGTATAACTCATGCTCGTAACGTAGCTGTTATTGCTGGCTGTAATTCAATGAGACTTTAATGAAAGCTTCAGTAGTAAAAGGAGATGCGCATATTACAAGCTTGTTCAAACTAAACATTTTTGAAAGTTATGGCCCTTTGATAGTTACGGATCTGTGTTTTTAGTCGTGATAATTTCTCTGTAATTTCGGGCTGGACTTGTAGGTTGGAAAGAGTTTATTAATTTTTTTTAAAACTTACAATTTTCATACTCATTGTGAAACAAGCCTTACAATCTATATAATCCCCTTACATATAATTGTTGAATAGTGGTTAAACATAGTGAAGAACAATTTCTTGTTGTGTCAAAATGTTTTTCAAATGTCGTCTGCTAAGATGTAGTAAAATGCGTCTCTATGTTGGAAAAGTTTTCTCTCTCCTTTCATCCTGAAGTCGGCACTCGGACGCAGGGTGCAGGGAAACACCCCAGGTCGACCCTTGTAACCACGGGATTCGAACTCCGGACCTTTACATGTAGTAACCAGGCGTTATACAACTAGGCCTCTGAGACTTGTTTTTATAGAGCACTGACGATCAGGGGAAAGTCAACAAAGACATTGGCTTGGATATTATTCGGTAGTGATGAGACAGAAATACTTATGAAAGATCAATCAATTAATCTATAAATACTATAAATGAGTGGTTCCGTGAGAAAACCAACATTATGGACTCTACGTAATGTATCGACCCGGATCAGCATGCGCTGTCCGCGCAGGCTAATCCGGGCCGACATATTCCGTCTCGGGGGTAACGAGTAATGATTCCAGAAATAGAAATCCACAGGAGGCAAAAAGCGTCTGTCCGTGTTAGACTGCGCGGCATGCTAAGGCTGATCCGGTCGATACTTTACGCAGAGTCCACAGTGTTGGTTTTCTCGTGTGACGCCTGTGTAGCAGACGTCAATTTAATAATATTGTGGCAAAAGGGAAAACAATGAACAATTTTTCCTTTAGCCACAATGACCTATTTCTTTTTCGATAATAATTGTTCATTTATTTGATAATGTTCATATATTTGCCTAGATGCCTTTATAATAGTTATTTATCGTCTGATGACATTCTGCTCCATTTTTGAAAAGGTTAAAATATTTCGGCAAAGATATGAAACTAGTCAACATACTATGTAATTGCAATAAGAACATGTAACTTTATTGAAAAAAAGCTGAAAACATTGTGAACAAATGAGTAACTTTCTCATTGTGTAAACACAGTTTTCAAATGTCGTCTGCTGTAGAAGGAAGCATCGAAAATTCGCCTGTATGTTGGAAAGGGTAATCGTTAGTTGTCCTATAACGTAAGGGTTATGGGTGGCCAGGTTGATTATCTCCGTAATTGATCATACGAACCTATCGGTTTTTACGCGGTGTAAAATTGAAACATCAGACGTTAATTATTTTATACAATAGAACAATTTGTTGGCTGTAACTGTATCGCACTTCACTGTGCTGTAACGGTCACGTAGTGTTTTCATAGAGCGGTTCATATTTTGATATTGCTTATTTTCAGCGACGCAAATGTCAATATATCCGACCGTATTTACAGCAGCAATCGGTTATAAACACCACAACGCTATTTTCATTAGCGCCCAAGTCAAAACATATACAGTTAAACCTGTGCTAAAGACCTCCTTTGTTTGGCAATGCCCTGTCTATAGTAACCACACTTTTAATTTTCCAATTCCTCATTTTCTGCATAAATGACCCAGTAATTAAAGACACGTGAACAAACACCAGATTGTTCTCTTCCTATAGGTGGTCTTTAAACACAGGTTCGACTGTAACTGCATTTATAGCAGCATTGATTAGCAATATTACAACGAATATTTTTTCAGCAGCGCCAAAGACAATATATTTAACCGTATTTATAGCAGCCTTGGTTAAACTATAAGAAGGGCTTTTCAGCAGCGCCCAAGTCTATACATGTATATATAACCGCATTTACAGCAGCATTGGTTACACTTTAACAATGTTGGTTTTTATGCCCCCGGAATCACCGATTCGGTGGGCATCTAGTTTTTGGCCGGTCTCTCTGTCGAAAACAACTTTTGACCTTGCGACCTTGACCTTTGACCTAGATGTTGCCATTCGGGGGCATCAGTGTTTCACAAACACATCTTGTTTTTATGCCCCGGCATACGAAGTATGAGGGGCATATAGTTTTCCGGTCTGTTAGTCCGTTCGTCCGTTCGTCCGTCCCGCTCAGGTTAAAGTTTTTGGTCAAGTTAGATTTTAGTGAAGTTGATGTACTATCATTATGAAACTTCACACAAATGACAATCAACATATCATTGTTTAAAAAATTGTATCAATTTGAGGTTGGACCAACTGTTCGTCCGTCTGTTCGTCTGTCTGTTCGTCCATTCCATTCTCAGGTTAAAGTTTTTGGTCAAGTTAGATTTTAGTGAACCTGATGTCCTATCATTATGAAACTTCACACAAATGACAATCAACATATCATTGTTTAAAAAATTGTATCAATTTGAGGTTGGACCAACTGTTCGTCCGTCCGTTCGTTTGTTCGTCCATTAACAACCGGGGCATCCGTGTTCCATGGACACATTTTCTTGTTTTTCCAGCAGCACTCCTAGGTCAATATATACAGCAGCATTGGTTAGTAAAATATTTATGGTCAAATTACGCCAAATACATCCGCGGCCATGCTGATCTAGAGCCAACTAGTCCCTAAAAAAACATTTGTTTGCGTACAAAAGAGTGTATCGTACCTTTACTAGAATGCATTGAATATATATGTCATTGAGTCTAAATCAGTGTAAATGTGTATAGGATGCACTGGAATTATTGCTTTTTAGTATTTTGACATTGTTTGAAAGTGAAAGTAAAGAATATGAAACAAAAAATTTCGTCCCAGCCCAATTTTCGTCCAAAATGACGGTTACCCTTTTTGCAGGTTAAATTCTTTCTTGCATGATGCATGAACCCCCATGTTTTTTTTAAAAAAGCTCATGTAACAATGAAATAGGTCGTTATACCTGAGAAACGCTTAGACAGTGACAATTGAGGGTTGAAAGTGGTTGATTTACATTGAAACAAAGGAGGAATTAATTTGGTTTATTGTGACCACGCGGGTATTTTTAGCAGCGCCCAATTCAATTATATATGTAACCGTATTAACATCAGCATTGGTTAGAAATATAACAAGGGTATGTTCAGCAGCGCACAAGTCAATATATATATCTCCGTATTTACAGCAACATTGGTTAGAATTATTACTACGGTATGTTTAGCAGCGCCCTAGTCAATATATATATATAACCCTTTTTACATTGCAATTTCTCTTTTTGCTATAATGTTTTCGAAAGCTTCTGTCTGTGAGAATCGGTTAATGTGTAGTTTTTCCAAAATAATTGCATAAGCATTTGAATAGGCAAGTGTCTAATAAGTTCATGTTAAAGCATTAGTCACCCTTCTCGGTTTCTATCGTTCAAATAGTCAAATTGTTATGTTACTACAAAAGGAGAACATATTTAAAAATGAGCAACGAAAAATTCTGAAAATTAAGCATGAATTAAAAGCACTATGCAAAATAACTAATAAATTACTAACACAGTTTTTGATATAATTGCGTTTCATCGATATATCCTCACAGCCCTTTGATTAAGCTCTTCCACGTCTTTAAATTAAGTGTTAACTTCCCCACAATGTCATCGCCATTTCAGACGATTTAAAAAAGAGTTTCAGGTTTCAATTTTCAAATTTATTTATTCGGCATATAAAGTTATTTTACATCGCCGCAACCATATGTATATGACAGTTTAACACGTGAACATATATATACATTGACGAGAAAAACAAAAAAGAGTGTTATAATGACCGGTTACACTTTATAAAAAGTAAAGATTCTATGAAATGGTTTTCATCTAAACAACGAAAAGATTAACCCATTGTTACTTTTTCAGCCGATTTTTATTTAAATTATGAATGCTTAAATAAAACTTCCGACATTGTACCCTTACCGATTAGTGACAGTGAAAGTAATAAAAAAAACTTCCACCGATTACAATTGACACGAACTGTCTGATTGGTCCATATAAGCTTAATTAATCATTCATTGAACCAATCGAATTTCCTGATAAAAGTCCTCATATCACGCAAAAAAGGCAGCACCTTTATTATCGTTTTTCCGATTTAAACCTGATTCTCAGAACTAAAATGTTAATTGAAAAGGTGCGGTGATAATTACAAAGTAAGGCTTTACGTGTCAAATGTCGTAAAGTTACGTCTTTAACTGGTGGTTGTGAATGTAATGATGATGATAATAATTATATTAACAGTAAAGAGGATCGTCATACGAAATCCATACGACTATGACTACTACTACTACTACTACTACTACTACTACTACTACTGCTACTACTACTACTACTACTACTACTACTACTACTACTACTACTACTACTACTACTACTGCTACTACTACTACTACTACTACTACTACTACTACTACTACTACAGTCTACTACTACTACTAATTCCACTACTACTACTACTTTTACTACTACTATTTAATGACTACTATTACTACTACTACTACTACTACTACTACTACTACAACCACTACTTTTACTACTACTACAACTTCTACTATTACTACTACTACTACTACTACTACTACTACTACTACTACTACTACTTCTACTACTACTACTACTACTTTTACTACTACTACTACTTCCACTACTACTACTACTACTACTTCTACTACTACTACTACTACTACTACTACTACTACTACTACTACTACTACTACTACTACTACTACTACTTTACTACTACTATTTAATGACTACTATAACTACTACTACTACTACTACTACTACTACTACTACAACAACTACTTTTACTACTACTACTACTTCTACTATTACTACTACTACTACTACTAATACAACAACTACTTTTACTACTACTATTTAATGACTACTAGTAATTTATCCTTTTGTCACAATGTTTTCAACTCTTTTCAATAATTAAACCTTCAATTAAAGAAGCTTCTATAAAACAACGTTTATTTATAACCAGAAAGCATGATCCATGCACCGACAGATATGATAAGTTTTTATGAATATCCTCTACTTTTTGCCATTTACCGTCTCGCCCGTGTTTAGCGGTTAAAGCATCCAATCCCCGTCCGCGGATATAAACAATACTTTAACAATGATTTCCCTCCTTTGCACTTCAGGTTGCGCGGAATGCTAATACTGGCTTATGTATTAACCCTTTCCCTCATACGACAATTCTGCAGCCGACGACTTTGAACATATTTTGTCAAAAAATGGAATATCTCTAGAATTGAATGGATAACCTATGACAAAAAGTGGAAAACATTGTGGCAAAAGGAGAAATTGCACGTTTTGTGCAATTTCTTCTTTTGTCACTATGTTTTCAAAAAGCCGTCTGCTGCAGAGGCGTCAAAAAGCGTCTATGTGTCATGTGTCATGTATTGCTATTTTATATCTTAATTACAGGGAAAATGCTTTAACTTTTACCATCATTGAACTGATATATTTTGATTTCTATTATTATATGATATTATTTTGTTAAATCACTGATTATATTGTTAATGTGTTTGTGTGTATGTATAAATATGTGTTTTATCCAGAGGGCCTCAAGGAAGATTAGCTAATGTTAATTGGGTCACACTCTTAAAATAAAGACTTTCATTCATTCATTCATTCATTCATTCATTCATTCTATATGAGGGAAATGGTTAACAATGATTTCCCTCCGTTGCACTTCCGGTTGCGCGGAATTCTAATACTGGCTTATGTATTAAAATCATTTTGTTTTCATATGAACCCAACTTTCAGCATGCACTCTGAGTACTTTGATACTTCTATCTGATAAGCTTCACCAACAATTCTCTTTTTTTAAATTTAATTTATTTTGTTTACTGATTGCCACACTTGATGGCCTTTGTTATGCTTTGTTTGTTTGATTGGGGTTTTTACGCCGTTTTTCAACATTATTTCATTTATATCACGGCGACAGTTCACTTATTCATGTTCCCTGTGTAATCAAACCAGTACCAGGCTAGGAAATGTGGCTTGCCCAAGGGCACTCCACCATGACCATCATGCCGCGACTAGGGATCGAACACAGGACGCCCGGTGTCAAATCCATGTACATGTATGCTGTTATGAAATCTACTTTTGAATCGGTCTCAAACCTCTGTTATGTGCTGGTGTGCTTTAAAGTGCTGACTGATGCATTAGTGTAAGAATCAAAGTACTGAAGTACTGAAGGTAGAATTGCGATCGTTTAAGAAGAGATACAGAAGTGCATATATGAATATTTATTTTACAAAATGTTGACGAACAGACAGACGGAGAGACAGACATCGCCAATCTATAGACCGGAATTGCTAGAGCAATCCGGCCAAAAATAAAAAGAAATCATCAATTTTAGCAGTAAAATCCTGCCAAGAAGTAATGAAATGAGAAAAAAATGTGCTGAGAGGTCCATAATTTCAAACTTGCTAAGATTTGGTCTGTGCAATGAATGTACTAATTGAAAAATGTATTGTTGACATGTATTTTCTACACCATCATTGTAATGTTGTTTATCATAAATAAAATTATTCCTTTTTTTAAATAACCTTTTAATCAAAATGTGTGTCTCAGTGTTGTCTTCTTCAGCAGTTTGACAGAAACAAAGCCTAAATCTGAAATTGTGTCAATGTGTTATTTGTCAACTCTGTCCCATAAGTTTTGCTTGTGATTTGAACTCTCATAAAAAAAGCACGAAAAGGGACAACTTTCCCAACTTTGATTAAATATGTTTTCAATTAAATTGTAAAAAATCTTTTTCTTGTTTTTTGAAAGTTTTGTCATTATTATTTAAGACGGACATTATATACTAGAATAGCCAACTGACTATCATTTGAAAAAGTGTTTCTTATTTAAACCTTTCCCACTTGCATACGTAATTGAAGCCGACGACTTTTGAAAACATTGATGCAGAAGAAGAAATTGCTCATAACAAGCTTTCTCCTTTTGCAACAATGTTTTCAACTATATTCAATGATTACACTTCCAATAAATGTGATTTTCTGTATCTTTGCTCAGATTTTTTTTAATTCGTCTGCTGCAGAGGTTTTATAGTGTGGGGTGGGTTGTGATTTGTTAAAGGGCAAGCAGGATTGGGAATTGAGTGCTGCACTTATCCTAATGAAACACTCGCCTGCCTGTGCATGTTTTAGCTTAACTTAACTTGTTAATGTTCTTTCCATCATCAACTTAGTCATCTGTTAGTAATCAACTCTATGAACGAAATAATCGCGTCAAAATCATAACGAACAAACTGTCAAAATCTAATTTTGAACTGTGTAATACAAATTTAGAATAAAAGGATGAATCAGTTATGTTGTGACAACCAATATCCGCGGGTCATTTACCTGATTTTGGCCGAAAGAAATGATCGATTTCTTGCAAGATTTATTCGTTATTCGTTCTGCTTATTATAATCAAAGTATTCTAAACGCTTTATAAACAAGTGATTTAAAGCGCTCAAATCATTTGATGAAATTTGTTTCTTTAGACGCGGACCTTGTCGAAAGCACCTATCCAAAATGCAAAAGTCATCGTGGACTGAGAGAAAGAGAAAGAAAAGGCTTAGCAATGCATACTATCTTTATGAATAAGGACATGAACGAATATGTATGGACTAGCGCCTAGAATTTCGTACTAGCCGATCCTTCATTCCACTCGCTTATGCTAGCGGGCGAGTGGATGTTTACATCTCTGCCGAGAGTGCAAGAAGGGTTACAATTTACAAAGGGTAATTGCGCGGTGCAGTGTATATTGGCGTAGTGATATCTAAATAATTGTGTACACTTTAAATATGATATTTACACTTACAAGACTTGTTATTTTCTATTATAAGCTTGAATAATCGGATTTTTTTTCGTTACTCTATGTTTGCTTTTGTGAGCATTCGTAAATTAGTCAAACCAAAAATTGCACTTAATTGTTGGTGGTGAAGGGCATATACATCACGTGACTTCAAACTCACTATGACTATGGCAGCCTCTGCGCATGCGCAAGTCTACCAATAAACACACCACTAGAGATGTACTAAGACTTGGGTAATTCATTAATAGAAGGTTAACGCCGGTTTTAACTCTCAACTCAATTTTAATCGGCAAGTCGGCACATAAGTGCCATTGGCCATTTACAGGTATTTACGTAGAGAATGTGACTCAATGACGTAAAAATGATTAATTTACATGAGACTTTCTGGAGACTTAACCAGTACTCGCGCCGTTTGTTAGGAAAAGGCACAATGCGGCTTTTGGATTCACGCCGCTATCAACAGGCAAGCTTATATCGCGGCGGACAGAACATATGATATTAGTCCCACACCATATATTTACATCGAGATTAATCTATATAATGTACGAAACAAATACCAGCCCATCTACTGGAGCTGAAGTGTTGACTTCAATCATTTAGACCTATTTAGCGGACTCGTACGGTTCAATCAAGGTGTCAGACTGTGGCTGCGATTCTTATTGAACGTCCCTCAGCCACAGGGGTAGTTACAGACAGCGCTATCGCGGCTTGAATGCATACCCTGAACACACTGTGATATAACTGAATCAATGTTGAAAGTGGTGTACAATCCAAGCTCCGTGACCACGACTGAAGGATTCATGACAGTAATAAACATGTAGATTATGGTTACAGATGGATGTGTTTCGTTTGGTTAGGGATAGAAATATCAGACATTGGATCTCTAACGCATTTTAATAATATCAATTTCAAATTTATTACTGATCTCTTTCTTTTTTTTGGTCCCCTATTGGTTCTCCCGATTGGAAACTGGACCCAAAATACTTTAACAGTCTGATTTATGGCTCGCGCACGAGCAGACGTTTTCAAATTTCAAACCTTTATTTTTAATGGCGGGCCGACACAGACGACTTGCGTGGATCGCTCCGAATTGAAAACAGCAAAAAAAAATGTATCCACGTCTTGCGCCTTTGGGGTCTAAAGCTCAGAATGGTATAGCAGAACATGAAGAGCTATGGGAGTAGAAGGAGAGAAGGGGCTTCAGTGCTAGTTGTGCATCTGATGTTGGCTTTTCTAAGTGTAGATTGACAGTGAATGCTCTGGTGAGACTGTGCATATGTCCGGACTAATCTCAGTCTTCAAGGCCGAAAAATGTAAAAACGAGACAACTTTTTTCATACCGGGGTTCATTTTGAATCCCCGTGTCAAGTTAAAAAAGGGAGGATTTCAAATATATCATTTTTTTTTTGTAACTTAACCCTCTCCCGCTTGTAGACGCATTTTGACGCATCTGCAGCGGACGATTTTGAAAACATTGTGGCAAAAGAAAAAAATGCTTAAAAAGAGCAATTTCTTCTTTTGCCACAATCTTTTCTATTTTTTCCAGCAATAATGCCTACATTTTTAGTGACTTTCTGTGTTTTTATTTAAAAGATGTCTGCTGCATATTTGTTGTATGTGGGAAAATGGTTAATTACCACGAAAAACGGCGTTTCAATAAGACAGCACCACAGCCGTTTAGCCACACTTTGTAGCTGGGTTTATATACGACAACTAGCCTAAACGAAAAGGTTACGGCTCTGACAAGTCTGTAAGATAGACGCACGTATGTAGTCTCAAGAAAGACTTCTATGGTTCATCTTACTTCAGAACAAATACCCTTTTCTGATTGACTCGACGCATGAAAGCTCGCGCAGCGAGACGGTAGTAATAAACTTTTTCGACACCATTTTGACTAAACACATAAATCATTGATAAAACGGCATGAATTTTATTTTCGCACTATGTTCGTATATAGTAACGTTACAATTGTGGCGCCTCTGCCGAATGGACGCCGGGCCATATTTGCCAAGTCACTGGCGCATTGCTGTAGAGCGAACGGTAGGGGGCGCCCTTAACGTAAATACGGAGTATTCAGGCGAGAGAATTTAAAATAGGTCTATTTATGAAACTCCCTACACCTTAAAATTACTAAATGTATCATATTGAAGAAAATCATCATTGAATATCGATCCGCCCATTTGGACTAATTGGTTCACTGTAATCCATACCGATCATGGTGTATGAACACACAAAAGTAAAACAAAAGAGGAACAATAGTCCCCATATATTCGGCGTGTCTCCCCGTCTCCGTCTAAATTGTTCGTAATAAAATTATAATTACTTATATCCACGTGTTAACCCCCCTTTCCCACATGCAACAAATCTTTGAAAACATGTTGAAAAAACCCTGAAAAATTTCCATAACAGATAGCTTAATATTTAAATGAAGTTGAAAACATTGTGGGCGAAGGAAAAATTGCTCATCATGAGCAATTTAACATTTGGCCACACTGTTTTCAAAAGTCTAATGCTGCTTTTGTATCAACATGCGTCTTGCAGGTGGGAAATGGTTAATTAAGTGTTAACCGTTTACCTATTTCTGATAGTTTGGTGTAGTCTGCTTTAAAAATACACAAAGATAAAAGTCAGCTGAAAAATATGAGTACAGATATGATACAGAACCGAAAACGTTGTAGCAAAAAGGAGACATTGCGCATATTAAAAGCATAATCCCCTTCCCCTGCGTCAACGTTGTATAAGTCGTCTGTTATAAAAGGCCTCAAAACAAACGTTGCCTACATCAGAAAGGGTTTTAATGAAGTGATCATTTCCCACATACAACACATCTGATGCAGACGACTTTGAAAACAACTGCGAAACAATATGAAACTCTCTTTAAATGAAAGAAAAGTTATTGAATAGAGACCAAAACATTGTGGTCAAATTTGAAATTGCTCATTATGAGCAATTTCTCCTATTGCCACAGTGTTTTCCCAACCCGTTTGTTGCAGATGCACCGAAACGCGTCTAGCTTTGGAACAAGGGTTAAGTACGAGATATACGTCTAGTAGACCGAGTTCGGCTTGTGAAAAGGACATTAAATTTGAAATGTGAATGTACCTGGTGGGTTTATGACTAGAATGGTTCACCTCGTCGCCGTCCCCAATCGTTGAAATTTAACCCTAGCCTGAAATTTATTCCCGGTGCTTTATTAATGTAGAATTGAAAGCGATAAATTTTGATACAAATTCATTTAGCCCAGTAGGTTGATTTGCCTTTTTTATTTAACTTTCGAAAAGGTTTTAAAAATCGAAATTCGTGAAAATTAAACCTTTTCCCACATGCAACAAATCTGCAGGATGAAAACATGGTGACAAAAACCTGAAAAATGTCCATAAAAGATAGCTTAATTGTTAAATAAAGTTGAAAATATTGTAGCCAATGCAGATTTCACCTTTGGCTACAATGTTTAAAAAGTCGTCTGCTGCTATTGCGTCAAAATGCGTCTGCAGGTGGGAAAGGGTTAAAGCACATGTAAGTTCATCCTTAGCATATTTATGGCACGGAGAGATCCGTCTGCACAATCAATCAATCAATCACTCAATCAATCAATTTATCTAATCAAGAGCAATCTCGGATTTTAACATAGTGGACACTCGAACATACAGGTTCCAAAATAACGCTTACGTACAAGGAAGGGGTTCGTCATGTTTAACTATGCACTTAAATAACTATCTCTGAAATTAATTGATCGTTTCACGGATATGCTAATCTGAGGATATTTGAGAAAAAAGCCTGTGTCTAAAAAGGGTTGCATAAAAATTGAAAATTATTTACACGGGTATATTAGAAGTAGCCTAAATTGAATAATGTTTTCCTTCGTCGAAACGTTTAAAGTATCTAATACGAAATTACAAAATGCCAGATTTGTCCAAACAGGTATTTTTTTAAACCTCCCATACGAAACAGTCTGTATCTTCTATCTTCTGTCCCAGCAGAACATTGTAGACAATGGTGAACTTTCTCAAAACAAGCAACGTTTTTTTTTTCCACAATGCTCTTTCACGATGTTTTAAATTTTGCCTCAAAATTAACATTTCTTTCCTCAAATATTTTCAAAGCAGACGACTCTGAAATCACATATCATGTAAAAAGTTAATTTCGCGGATTCCATCGCCATATGACCAATTACCTTCAATAGTTTTAAAAATGCCTGTTATCGTTCAACGTCGATATATAGATAGCGATAACGCCGGAAAAAATGATTAATTTTAACCCTTTCGCGCAAACAAAAATATGTGCGTCATACGAATTTGAAGATATCTTGATAATGCAGTCTCATTTTGACGGATCAGCAGCATGTGACATTTGAAAACATTGTGACAAAACGAGAACTTAAACACGTCTCAAAAATTTAACTTTCATTTATATAACTATTATATATGAGCCGTTCCACGAGAAAACCAACATTATGGACTCTGCGTAATGTATCGACCGGATCAGCCTGCGCAGACCGCGCAGACTACTCCGGGCCGACACTTTCGTCTCAGGGGGTGGATAGAGGTATAGAGAAATGATTCCTGAAACAAAAAATCCACAAGAGGCGAAAAGTGTCTGTCCGGGTTAGCCTGCGCGGCATGCTTAGCCTGATCCGGGTCGATACTTTACGCAGAGTCCACACTGTTGGTTTTCTCGTGGAATGGCTCTGAAAGTTTAATTTTTGAGAGATGTTGAAGTTCTCGTTTTGTCACAATGTTTTTAAAAGTTGCAGATCCGTCAAAATGCCACTGCGTGCGGGAAAGAGGTACACATGCATGTACCATTTCTTTGAACGCAACAAACTAATATTTGCGCAGTTTGTTATCAAACCATCGCGTTCACTGATTTCATACCGTCTCATCTTATTAGCGTTAAAGCCAGGTAGAAGTTATTTTTTATTACAAAATACCCAGGTAGGATAGGACAATGAAAGGACAATCAAATCATTAAATATTCATCACATATTGTGTGGTTCGTATTGACTCTTATTCTGAAAGGGTAAAATAATTTTAAACGCATTTGGTCATATTTCCTATTAAAAAATAAAGAAACGGTATATACTCTTAATTTGAGAAAATAATCTCTTCAATGAAAAATTGTTAGTTGTAATATCGAAGGCGATTGACTACTTATTACCTTATTCCTGAAAGCATACCGTGCAAGCGTCTATGAGGGCTAAATGGAATGTTATGAAGTAAAAATGTAGAAAAACATAACTCCAAGCGCTTCAACGAATCTGATTTCGTCTTAATTAATATGATGGCCGGGTCTAAAACTTGCAATGAAACAATCAGAAATCTTCCTTATCGTCATCTAGTCACGCTTTCACTACAGCAATTTTTATCTTGATCGAACAATAAAAGGTAACGTGATGTAATTTAAAAGAAACCTGGTATCTTTGTGTCCGTCCATCTGCCCGTTTTTATATTAAAGCCACACATTGCAAAATAGGTCTGTTAAAAAATTAATCAATCAATCAATCAATCAATCAATCAATCAATCAATCAATCAATCAATCGGAACTAGCAAGAGCGATATGCCAGTATCAAGATAGGAAGTACATTTAAAATTATGTACCAGTATTAATGCTAAATGTCTCAGGAACACACTTCTTTATAATTGAAATGTCATTGATTGATTGAATGATTAATTGTTGTTTAGCGCCGCTTTCAACAAATTACGGCGGCCGGTTTACCTACTCGTGTGTTTCCTATCTCTCTTACACCAGTTCTCCACATAATAATCCTTTCAAGCACAGACCCCTTTCCACATAGACTGTTAGTTCATTGGAGGAAGACGAATGGCGATTGTCTCATTGTTTTTGTCAAACGTCTGAAAGAATGTTAGCCTAGCCGGAGTTCGAACCGAAAACCCCTGGATTGACAGACCGCGTCGCTACCAGGACTACCAGGAATCGACTAAGGGCCTTGGTGCTTATGCACACATAAGTCATTGACCAGCTAGTCCGAGTCTCGCCATTGACTTAACCGTTCGTTGACATGCATTCATATATTAACCGTCATGGGGGTGTAGTGGTAGAGCGTCCGCTTCGGGTCCGGGAGGTCGCGGGTTCGATCCCAGGTCGGGTCTTACCAAAGACTTTAAAAATGGAAAAAATGGCTGCCCTCCTAGGCGTTCAGGGTTGCGGGGTTAGCATTTCGGCGGACTGGTTGGTGTCAGGATAAATGGACCAGTAGTACTGGTAATTTATCCAGAAAACGCCATGATATAACTGAAAATGTGTTGAAAGCGGCGTAAAACACCAAACAATCAATAATTAAATTATAGACATATCTTCACACCATAGTTAACGTTTAGATACTCATGCGAAAGAAAAAAAAAACAGTGCTCGAACTTCTATAACAGGGGGAAAATACTACAGTGCTTCTATTACATCAATCAATTTCATTTCATTTCATATTTATTGGCAATCAGCAATATTTTTGCCTTTGGCCATTTACAAAATAATTATATGGTAAAGATAGACATAATACATTAATACATAAAATTACATACAAATACAAACAATTCAATGTTAATATATATTAAGAAACAGCAATATCATCAAGGGTATTTTTTCTAATTAACATAGCTTCCTTGATATATTTAGCAAGATTGTACAGTTTCTTTTTGTTTGTTTGAGACATTATTGCTATGAACTTTTGCATTGAGGGCCATGTTACATCAATAATGGAACAAAAACAAAACCCAAATAATCACCTGAATAAAAAGTAATTTGTCGAAAATTAAAACAAGCACCCTGAAAGTACGTAATTTGAAAACATAAATAAAAGGTGTACAGAAAAAACAATAGAGCAACACTGTTATCTAAATTCAGCTAATTCCGTAAAGTCGTCAAAATATAGCTGTGTATTGACTTTGTCTGAGAAGTTATCCCTTTACCGCGACTTTGAATACAAACCTGCACAACTATGGAAAATGTCTTTGATTTAAAGTAAGATTATTGAATAGAATTGAAAACTTTGTGGCAAATGGAGAAATTGCTCATTATAACAAAATTCCCAAATTGCCAATATGTTTTCAAAAGCTGTCTGGTTCATTATATGAGCCGTTAAACGAGAAAACCAACGTTATGGACTCTGCGTAATGTATCAACTCAGATCAGCATGCGCAGACCGCGCAGGCTAATCCGGGTCGACACATTCTGTCTAAAGTGGATAAAGGTATAGAGAAATGATTCCTGAAACAGAAAATCCACAGGAGGCGAAAAGTGTCTGTCCGGGTTATACTGCGCGGCATGCTTAGGCTGATCTGGGTCGATACTTTACGCAGAGTCCACAAAGTTAGTTTTCTCGCGGAACGGCTCATATGTCAAAATGCGTCTCCAATGGGTGTAGGGTTAACAACCTTGACAATCAAAGTTATGGTGTTAAGGAATAGTGTACAGCTTCTTGTAGACATATATTTCCATTATCATTGACGTTTTGAAAAGCCACAGGCTATTTATGATCTCAATTCGTCTATGTCAGCAATGGAATTAGCAATCTTAACACTTTCTCACATCCACAAAGTATGCAAAATGCAGCAGACGACTTTGCAAACATCTAGGCAAAAATGTAATACATCTATTTTATAAGAAATGTTGATTATTGAGTTAAAAACATTGTGGCAAAAGGGGGAAATTGTTCGTTTTAAGCAATTTCTCTTTTGTCACGATGTTTTCAAAAGTCGTCTGCTGTAGCGGCGTCAGAAAGCGTCAGAAAGCGTCTTTAAGATAGATAGATAGATAGATACTTTATTTTCAACTTGTACAAAATAAGTACATCATTGTTACAAATACAAATACAAATTCAATTTCATATACAAATACAATTTCAATTTCAATTTCATATAGTGACTTATTTACTAGTTAAGCAAAATAAGATTCTATAGAATGTTATTCGAGAAAATATTGAAAACAATTGATTTAGAGAAAATATTTTTTGTGTTTATGTTATCGTGTAAAACCTCACGGAAGAATGTGACTATTTCTTTCTTCAAAAGCATATTTTATGAATTTACATACCTTTAATAATATGGAGGAAAGGGCTTAAATGAAAGTAAACGTAGTTGAAAAACGCTGTGGTAAACAAGAGATATACACTGTTTTAGAATGTTGTTCACAGCAGATGCGCATAAACACACTTTCTGATGAGGGGAAAAGTTTAACCCTTTCCCTCATATAGACGCTTTCTGACGCCTCTGCAGCAGACGGCTTTTTAAAATCATAGTGACAAAAGAAGAAATTGCTCAAAACGAGCAATTTCTCGATTTACCACAATGTTTTCCACATTTGGTCATAGGTTATCTATTCAATTATAGAGATTTTGCATTTTTTGACAAAATATGTTCAAAGTCGTCTGCTGCAGGATTGTCGTATGAGGGGAACAGTTTAAAAGCTTTACGTGTGCATGCCACTTTCGTACTTAAAACGAAGCAGAACCGAGTTTAAACGGATATAAAACTTTGAACCACGCGCACACCTCCTTATCAGGAAACCAATAAAAATTGATATTGAATCTAATAACCGATACTGAATATTATAACAAATTATTAATTATGTTCATCACAACAACGAGACACCATTTGATAATAGAAAACATATGTCACCTTTGCATTAGTACGACGCCAAATGAATATAGTGCTTATTTTTTAACACTCGCCCACCTGCAGACGCATGTTGACGCAATAGCAGCAGACGACTTTTGAAAACATTGTGGCCAAAGGTGAAATTGCTCATGATGAGCAATTTCTCCTTTGGCCACAATGTTTTCAACTTTATTTAACAATTAAGTTATCCTTTATGGAGATTTTTCATGTTTTTGTCACTCTGTTTTTTAAAGTCGTCTGCTGTAACTCTGTTGCATGTGGGAAAGGGTTAAAGCTTTGACTGTCAAGAATCGGTTGTGTTACGTCTTTGCCAGCCGGCACACCCGCGCTGCCAGTCAATGCTCTGCTATATTGGCCCATCTCTACGTTTTAATATTTCAAGATTTGACTTTTCCAATTGCCAAGATGGGAAATTTCAATTGAGAAATTATGCAATGAAAAGGTAAATACAGTTGATGCCCTTGCAGAGATGAACTTTTAAAACACTTTGGAAAAAATTAAAAGAAATGGATAAATTTCTCCTTTATCTTAAATGTTTTCATCTCTATTTGATTAATAGAGGTAATTTTGAAAGGTGAACGTTCGACCTAGAATTTCACCGTTTGGATAGATATTAATTGGGCAACACACAGAAAAAAACTGACATTCGTAGAATTAAAAAATTAACGACGAATTGGCTTGTTTGTTTGAATGGTGTATTACGCAAATTTTAAAAGTACTTCATTTATATCCCGGCCTGTCATGTCGTAATGCTATTCCGGCTATCCAGAGCGAAAAAGGTCGAAAGCCATTACTACCTTTCATAAAGTCATTTGTATTACCGACAGAGGATCGAACTATTGTCTCACCGGCGCTCGAAATGCAGGCGACCCGACCATACAGAGTAAGACTAATGACTCCATGTCTTAATTGCGCTTCTGGTCAACTTGCTCGAATTTTCGGAATGCTAGATACGCATGTTTCCACACTTTATTAACAGTCTATTTAAAACGTTCATAAAATAATGATATCGTTCGTTTGTACTGTCGAATAGCGAATATATAACTATGTCAATTTAACATATGAGCCGTATTATGAGAAAACCAACATTATTGACTTTGCGTAATGTATCGACCCGGATCATCCTAAGCATGCCATGCAGGCTAAACCGGACAGACACTTTTCGACTATGGCGGATTTTCTGTTAAAGGAACCATTACTCTATACCTCTATCCCCATGAGGCGGAATATGTCGGCCCGAATTAGCCTACACGGACTGCGCTTGCTAATCTGGGTCGATACATTAAGCAGATACCACACTGTTGGTTTTCTCGCGGAATGGCTCATATATTTCTTTATGCATCAAGTCAATTTACACCGACACTGTCTTGATTCGGAAACTTTCTACAAATTAAATGATAAGTTTTGAATACTCACATATTTCTAACGTTTTTGCAAATGGAGAAATTGCTCATTATGAGCAGTATCTTCGTTTGTCATACAAATGTTCAATACCGCCTGTTGCCGTTGTGCCAAAATACATTTTCATGTGAAAAAAGGGTTAATAAAATTACTAAGAGTAATTGTTTTTATTGACACCAACTTCTTTAAAATGTAAATTTATTGGGGTCGCGCGACCTCGCTATCATTTCACAATCTCTTGCGCTATCTGCGCTCTTCATCGCACAATTATCTCCCCTAACATCTAAAAGGTTATCTGTCCTGTATCAATGTTCGTATGCAAATGAACTCTTGCTTTCCGATGACCGTCGTTAAGCATAACTATTATTCAAATTAATTAAACTTTGTAAATGCCACGCCGTGTATTTCTTTAATCCTTTATACATCTTTTGTTTTAAAGACATATGCTTTACAGAGGTATGTGATCATTAGTCAAAGCATAATTACAAACGTAAAATAGACTTATTTTTGGGAACCCCTTGTTGAGGTCAAAGGGTTCTCTGGTCGTATTAACAATAGTTTGACTCGATATTTATGTCCTAAATTGGGCATAAATTACATGTTTATATCAGCGCGTGAATTATGAACACGTGTATCATGACAAAACGGTCCACACCATTTAAGCCCGTGCATGGCAAAACAGTACAAGTAGGCTATTGTAAACAGTGTCGATCCAGATCAACCACACAGACTGATTAAAATATACATTGGTCACATATAACTTGTACGAGCTTGTAAGAATATTCTGTCAACTTGTGTAGATTATGATCTGACTGAGATGGTGGCTCAGATGATCTGAATATAGGCCTACACTGTCCAGCAATGCCAACTTGTAACTTTTATCATGCACTGTCTTTCTTTTATAATCTAAACCGAATTATTAGAAAACAAACAATGTGGAGGCTGCGTAAAGTATCGACCTGGAACAGCCTAATCATGCCGCGCAGGCTAACCCGGACAGACACCAATTTTTCACCTCCTGTGAATTCTCTGTTTCAGAACACTACTATATACCTCTATCCCCTTGAGATGGAATGTGTCGGCCCGGATGGGCCTGCACGGACTGCAAAGGCTGATCTAGGTCGATACATTACGCATAGACCATAATGTTGGGTTTCTCGGGGGACGGCTTATCTGGAGTCTCGAGTGCGGGAGGTGGTGGGTTCTTTCCCCGGCCGGGTCATACCAAATAATTTAAATCTAGTAGTAATGGCTGCCCTCCTTGTCGTTCAGGGTTGCGGTGTTAGAATTACGATCGACTGGTTGGTGTCAAGATAAACGAACCAGTAGTGCTCCATGAAACTCCGTGATGTAACTAAGAGATTGTTGAAAGCAGTGTAAAAAACACCAAACAATCAATCAATCATTTACAATTCACCTGGTATTCAATATAATAGTCATCATATATCGAACTATCTGTGAACAATGAATACATCACCTGGACAATTGAGAGTCTTACATTGATACAGAGTTGGGAACATTGTGCAATGAGAACTTTCTCCCTTTTCCACAATGTTCCATACTTGGCATCATTTGTAAATCACTTGTTTGAGCAAATTACTCCTTATCCATCAATGTTTTCAAAATATTTCTGTATCAGGGAAATATTTAACCCTTTTCTATATACAACAAATATGTAGCAGACCACTAAACATATGAAGCATTTCTTTTAATGAAGGTATAATTGTTGAATAATATCGAAAATAATGAGGCAAAAGGAAAAATTGGTCATTAAAAGCAATTTCTCTTTTTGCCACAATGTTTTTAAAAATCAACTACTGTAGAGGCGTCATAAAACGTCTGTATGTGGGAAAGGATTGAAGAGTGTAAACAAAGCAATGATGATCAAAGAAGCGAGGGTTAATTTGAATCAATCGGATATTCTTTGGTTGACCCAAACCGTCCGTACATGCATCATGATTTTATATGGGAAGCTTCCTAATTGACCGGCCACGGGAAGATGTGCCGTTTATCTCAATGGTTATCAAATGTATCAGTTTACCGACGCATTATTTTGATGCAACAGACGACTTTTGAACGCGATGTTTTCAAACTAAATTGTCTGCTGCAAATGAATCCAACGTCATCTTAATCTAGTAAAAGGTTGCATTCAAAATGGAAAGAAATATATACTCGTAGACGTTTTGGAAAGATAATCAAATAAATGTGATTGAAATTTAAACACATTCTAATTATCATAACCATGTGCCACTCTTGTACTTATAAGAATTAGGAATCCACTGTGGTAGCGTGGTTAGCGTCGAGGATTTCGAAAGCGGGTGTCCCGGGCTCGATCCCCAGTCGCATCACTATGGTCATGGTGGAGTGCCCTTGTGCAAGGCACATTTTCTAGCCTAGTACTGGTTTGTTTACCCAGGGATCATGAATAAGTGAACTGTCGCCGTGATACAACTGAAATAATGTTGAAAGCGGCGTAAAACCCAAATAAATTGTAATTGTACTTATAATGAATTGTATAGATGTTGTTATATACTTGAATCAATACTATAACGAATCGAATAGATATATAGACTCTATATGAACAAAGTTTCAAAAATACGTTTTTAATCATACGCATACTACATAAAAAGATCGGGAATCTGTCATGGCCGAGTGGTTAGCGTCGTTAATTTGCAACCGGGCGTCTCGGCTTCGATCAACAGTCTCGACGGTCATGGTTGATTGCCCTTGAACAAGGCACACTCCCTAGCCAAGTATTGGTTTGTTTACCCAGGGATCATGAATACGTGCACTTTCGCCGTGATATTACTGAACAAACGTCGGCGTAAACAAAGAACCAAAAACACAAAAAGCCGCTTTTCGCTTGGCGTAGCTTAGTTAGATTATCGGATACCCGTGAGTCCGTGCATTGACCGTGATTCTCGCAGCATCCCGTTGGAGTGAAAAGAAAAATGAATTAAGAATTAATAGCTCTCTAGAACTCACCTAATTCTAAGTATAAACTAGCATTTAATTGTAGCATTAAATCACAATTGTCTTGCAAGATATGTGTTGAATAAGACACATAAACGATCAGATCGATAATACCTTGTATTGATATAATATAATTGAGCCGTTCCACGAGAAAACAAACATTGAGGACGCTGCGTAAAGTATAGACCCGGATCAGCCTTAGCATGCAGCTCAGGCTAATCCATGTAGATACTTTTCGCCTCCTGTCGATATTCTGTTTCAGGAACCGTTACTCTATACCTCTATCCCCCAAAAGACGGAATGTGTCGGCCCGGATTAGCCTGCACGGACTGAGCAGTCTGATTTAGGTTGATACATTACGCAGAGAGCATAGTGTTGGTTTAATAGTTGTCCTTTATATGATCAACATTTCTTCTTTATGATCAACATTTCTTAACTGTTTTTTTCTATAATGTATTATTATATTACCATATAAGTTGTGTTATCATTATATCTACATAATATGTAGTCTTTGTGCTGTTGTTGGGAATACGTTCATGTTTTTTAATTCGATACTTAAGAGTAGAAAAATAAACAGAAGGTACGACATGCTTTTTTACTGTTGGTCGTTCGTAACCAAAACACTGTTGAATCAATTATTCAGATCATTAAAGATAAATGACCGTCGAATATCTCATTGTCACCTTAATGCGTTAGTTTCCGCAGAAACAAAATGTTCGGACAATTCCGTTCATTTCCGTGTAAATCCGATACTCGTGGAAAGTGAAATCGCCATGTTACCTGTCTCGCTGGAGACAAAAGGAATGAAAGGAACAGCAACGTTCGATTAATCAATCCTAACTCGATTTGTACACCCGTGACGTTTCGGAGTTCGAATAAAGATTAATCGAGTCAAATTGACAGCCTCCGCTTAATGTCTTAGTATGCTGCTGACATGTTGCGTATTCAAGTGCGATGTTCGCTGTCACGGCGAACGACAGACAAGATAAAAGTTGAAAATTGCCAAAATATTGGAGACAATACGTGACCTGATGATTCGGACCCAAAGGTTAATGGCTTATTGAGGATGAAAGTCCTTTGTAGTCGTTTAAATTTACCTCTGCATCGAAAATAGTTAATCATTAACCTGCTAAACGAGACTTCAACCATCATTCGCTTTCTAATGTTTTGAACGAATTCATACAGCTTTTACGAATGATGCAGATCAAGATCCGTCAGCACGTTCGTGGGAGTTAGTTATTATCTTTATCAATACTTAATAATATATTTGAAAGATGTGCAAGAAATTCTCAAAGTCAGGGACAATAATGTAGGATGAAGTATTGGGATAAAGTGAGATAATGGTTAAACTTATCGGAATCAACAGCATGGACTTTTTCACCGCGCAACCAATATATTGTTATCCATGACATTGAGACCGACTCTGTGGTGTTGTGGTAGAGTATCCGCCTCGAGTGTGGGAGGTCGCGGGTTGGAACCCCGGACGGGTTATACCGAATAGTTTAACACATTGGTAGTAATGACTTTTCCTTATTGGCGCTCTTGTTTGTGGGGTTAGCATTACGACTGATTCGCTTTTGTCATGATAAACAAATATTGTTGAAAACGGCGTTTAACATGATACATGCAAAGGATGACATTGCAATTATATATTTAAAAAAAAAATGAAATCAATATCAGCCTGCGAGTAAGTGTGCTGCTTTGACTTGTTGGTACACGTTTTCATTAACAAACTTACTGCTTTACAACCTTCAACAGTATAGAGCCAGATCAGGTTGCGCGGATGTGCTGGCTGATTTGGTCTACAATGGTCACAAATGCATAACATAGGGTTCTCTCGAAGAAGGCCGTTTAATTATAGATATACACGAACTTGTCCACACGAATTGATTCACAGAGTACTAGATAAGGAGGAGTAAATTGGTCTCTTTGCCACAATTTCTCACTTAAAACTGAACAATACCCTTTATTGTGTGTACTCAAACATTCATCTTACGGGGACAATTCTTTTGAGTACCCACAACAAAAAGTTTGAGAGTCAAAAAGTGATTTTAAAACATTAAAATACCTCTTATCTAGGGCTCTTAAATAGGGGCTGTAATAAAGTGCATTGCTCGGCAAGATTATATAGTCGAAATACGTGATTGTGAACACAATGTAATGCTCCAGTTGACTCACATTTTAGAAGAACATTCCAGGCCGCGATATAATTGAAAAATTGTTGAAAATGACTCTACTTTCAATCAAATGATCACTGAAAATGTATATCATCATTCAAATTCATGCACTCAGACTTTAATTATACTTGTGCATATTGAATATGATATAGCTATTTAAATGTGTTTTAATAGTTTTTTCAATATTGTTTAAGTTGTTCATGTGCCAGGGTAATGACATGTCTTAACCCTTTCCCTCATACGACAATTCTGCAGCAGACGACTTTGAACATATTTTGTCAAAAAAATAGAAAATCTCTATAATTGAATGGATAACCTTTGACTAAAAGTTGAAAAAATTGTGGCAAAAGGAGAAATTGCTCGTTTTGAGCAATTTATTGTTGGCGACTTTTTTTAATTTGATTTAATTTACTTTGGCTCTTTCACCAGGTTTTATTGTTCTTAGTATGTTCTATTTTCTCTCTATGTTTGTGTGAACAAATTGTACAAGGCCTTTTTGAATGTATTTATTTTGAAAAGGCTTCTATATAAATGTGGTAAAAATAATAAAAATAATAATTTATTTGTTTATTTATTTATTCATTTTAATTCCTCCTTTGAAGATAGATACATAGCAAATAAACACAATATTTAGTTAAATAAGCATGAGCATAAAGCGTCGTTATGCAGTGAATGTACAAATAGTAATATGGATATATACACTGTTATATAGAGAGATTTACTGCCTTTCTTCATGGACATGCGCTTAATGACCTTGTGTCATCTTCAAAATTCGAATATTCGAACACAGAAAGCAGTTAGGTGCATTTGGGAACTGTGTGTGATTTCTGATCACAGAGATTACACTAGGTTCCTAAGGCAGTTATAGGCATACATCAATGAGTGTTCGAGCATGGCTCTTTAAATCGATTTTAGACCTTCAACATGAGCCAAGTTCGTCCGAATTATCAGCATTAACCTCATGTCGTATGCTAATTGTAAATTACTTTTTTTGCTACGTCAAACATGGACACTCACAAATAACGTGACAGTTGTACATGGGTAAAGCGTCGGCCTCTCGTACCAAAGGTCCCGGGTTCGAATCCCGTGATGAGGGGGTTCTGCCTTTGGGATTCTCCACACAGACGGCGTGAGTACTGGTTTAATCTCCAGGAAGCAGACATCGAGCTTGATTAATATAAGCTGAAAGCTTGTTTCACAATCGATGTTAAATAAATAAGTTTAAACTAACGTGTTTTATACTATCAGTGGTAAACGCTGAGCACTGTTAACAATACCGATTGTCAACATTCGGAATGGTTATCCATATTTTAGCATTTGCTCTGGCAATATTTACTTTTACGTCTGTAAACACATCGTACAAAACACTTTGGTAGATTGCAGTGTGCATGTGTTCAATTCTAGAAAAATCTGTGTCGACACCTACTCTCAATTTCCAGTTGTCGGTTAATATGCATTGAAAGCAGTATTTACTGTTAATTTCCAATTGGGCTAGAAAATGTGCAATTCTCAAGAATACTATTTTGTATCATACCCTTTTAAATGTCTATTTCATTTATAGATATCCTTTGGTCATCATATAAAGACGACCACCGGGAATATAGGTATAAACTATTGGGAAATTCTCTACACAACTTTCTTTTAAAATTACCAGTCAGAGCTCTAGATACTGGCAAATTACGCCAAAAACATCCGCGGCCATGCTGATCCAGAGCCAACTAGTCCATAAAAAATATTTGTTTGCGACGAAATGAGTGTATACCTTAACCAGAATGTATTGAATATATGACATTGAGTTAAAAATGTTTATAGGATACATACACTAACAAATCTGGTTTAGTCTGTTTTAGTATTTTGACCTTGTTTGAAAGTGGAAGAAGAGAATGTGAAAAGCCAATTTCGCCCAAGCCCGATTTCGTCCAAAATCTTGACGCATCTGCAGCAGACGACGTTTGAAAACATCGTGACATAAGGAGAAATTGCTCAACACGAGCAATTTACCCTTTTGCCACATTGTTTTCAACTTTTTTTTGTAGTAATTTTACCTTAGAGATTTTTCCGTGTTTTTGCTAGAGATTTTCAAAGTCGTTAAGGATTTTATACCACGTTGGGCAGTGTCATGTATCATCTGCGCAGGCCCCCGAAAATGACTGATGACGTCTGATTACATCCAGGCCGTGCTCCAAGAAAACCAACCTCAGCGTTTATAAGACACGTGTAGATAAAGGTGTATCTTCACGCACTAGTTTTGCGAACAGTGCATATTAAGATCAAACTGCGAGGATGTACGCTGTTCAGAATTGCTCTTAGTTATTTTTCGTAGAGAACTCTCAATGATACTTACTTTAAATAACCGTCACCCTTTTTCACATACATCAAATCTGCAGCAGACGACTTTGAAAATATACCTGATTTTTTTTTGGAAACTCCCTTTGAATGAAAGTACAATAATGAAACGGAGTTGAAAACATGGGGACAGAAGGAGAAATTGCTCGTTTTGAGCAATTTCTTCTTTTGTCGCCATGTTTTCGAAAATCCGGCGGCTGCAGAGGCGTCAGAAAGCGTCGATATGAGGGAAAGGGTTAACCAAATGTATACCATATCTCTATACTAACGATCATCCCGCTAAATTATTATGACTACTATCTTGTTTAATTATGAGATAATCTTGGCTGAGAACCAATCAATATATAACTGACATTGTTACAGATAAACAAGCTTAGACTGTGTGCGATCATATTGGCTGATCTTAAATAAACCGTTCGCAAATTATATTTAAATTTCCATTATAGCAAGATATAGTGAAGACATTTTATTATAGCAAGATATATAGTTAAGACATTTTTATTATAGCAAGATATAGTTAAGACATTTTTATTATAGCAAGATATAGTTAAGACATTTTATTATAGTAAGATATAGTTAAGACATTTTATTATAGCAAGATATAGTTAAGACATTTTTATTATAGCAAGATATAGTTAAGACATTTTATTAAAGGAGGGTATAATTCAGAAATTTTATTATTGCAAGGTATCAGTGAAGACTTACTTTGTCTTATACTTGGTAACGGTTGGTAGCGGTTGGTTACGGCTGCTATTGCGACAGTTTGTCGGTTCTATGACGGATTGTCATAGATAGTTTAACTTTCGTCATGAAGGAGGCATCATATCGGTCTAATCCATATATTGTACTTCCGTCAATAAAATGTGTGCTCTCTGGTCATATACTATAAATATTATCTGAATTAATCTAGAAAAGCGGGACGATTTCATTGTACATTGCGCGGACTTTGCAGCCATTATAGACCAAATCTTCCATCAGATTCCCATAATTTCACCCTTTCCAACATATAGACGCTTACTGACGCCAGGGCAATGTATTACTTTCATCAAAACGAGCAATTTCTCCTGTCGCCACAATGTTTTCAAATCTAGCCAATATTTATAATTTCTTGAATTATTTGTGTTCAATAGTTTTGCCCCTATGTTTTCAAAATAGTCTGCTGCAGACGTGATGTATGTGATAAAGGGTTAATACACGATATTCGTTGTTATGTTACGAATTAACACTTTCCCACAATCAACAAACCCTGCAACAGACGACTTTGAAAACATCTCAACAATAATCTGAAAAATCTCCCTAAATGAAGACATTCTTATTGAATATAGTTGAAAATATTGTGTCAAAAGGAGATAATGCTCGTTTTGAGCAATGTCTTCTTTTGTCACAAAGTTTTCAAAAATAGTCTGCTGCAGAGGCGTCAGAAAGCGTCATCGTGGGGGAAAGGGTAAAGCGAGCGTTCGCGTGACGTGGCTAAATGAATGCGTTTTCCAAAAGTCTATTTCGAGGGCTTGGTGTGAAACGGTTGTATCTAAAAATCTATTTTGAAAACCCTGGTTTAGGGGCAATTTTGACCCCTTTGTAAACAATGCAAATATAGGTGTCATTGCTCAGAACGAGCAATGACACCTAAATTTCCATTGTTTACCAAGAAAAATGATTTAACGCTTATGAAGACTTTATGGCGAGGTGATTAACCTTGGTAAAAAAAATACAAATTTTAGTTACAACCGTTTCACGCCAAGCCCTCGATTTGGTCGTTTTTATATCCGTAAAGAGAAGGGATGTATATAATCAAATGCCACAAAAAAGATGTCTCGTTTTGAATAATGACAAACCGCAAGGCATGCTGGGATAGACTCTTGTAATGGCGTCGCTGGTGACATTCTGTTCTAATTTATGGCCATCATTTTATCTATGAATATGGCATGTCTTACTGGGAGTTCTCTCGTTTCGGATATCATAAAATCGTCATGAGAAAAACGGGACAGACAGTGAATGTGATGCGAACTCCTGGACACAACCCCTAGCCTGCTGTATATCTATAAACAGCATCACGTGCCTTGCGCACGGTGAGAATCTGCGGCAGACGATTTCGATTGTATTGTTTGTTTTTAGGATGTTTAACGCCGCTTTCAACACATTTTCACTTGTATCAGGGCGCATCATGGTGAGTTACCTTTTCCTATGGTCCATTTATCCTGACACCAGACAGTTAGTCGTTATGTTAACTGCGAAAATGAGAGGGATCCATTACTTTATTGTGGTCTGAGCCTGCAAGGGATCGAACCTCCAGCGACTTCCATACTCAAGTACCCGAGGCGAACGCTCTACCACTACATCACCGAGGCGGTCGGGCTATTTTGAAAACATATGGGACAAATATTAAATGATAGAAGTGTTGAAAATAGACTAGAAAACATTGTGGTAAAAGGTGAAATGACTCATAAATGAGCCATTTCTCATTTTCTCACAGTGTTTTCAATTATTATATGCTGGCAAGGAGTCAATATGTGTCAGCTGGAATTATAAATTGTGAAAGTTATCTGCTTTGAGGA
The DNA here is from genome assembly GCA_031761405.1 of Serripes groenlandicus. Lineage (NCBI taxonomy): Eukaryota > Metazoa > Mollusca > Bivalvia > Cardiida > Cardiidae > Serripes > Serripes groenlandicus. Next base: position 12,441,590 of record JASEVX010000008.1, read on the forward strand.
AATCTGAGGAAGAAAGCGTTACATCTCGAAAAGATGCACCCTGGAAAGATGGTGTCCTTTTCCATATGTAGACGTTTTTGGACGCAGCAGACAACGTTTGAAAACATTGTGGCAAAATAAGTATTGCTCATAAAGATCAATTTCTCCTTTTGCCACAGTGTTTTCAACTCTTTCCTGTCATCACACATCCATTGAAACAGATGTTCGTGTAATTTTTCTCGTATGTTATCAAAGTCGTCTGCTGCAGATTTGTTGTATGTGGGGAAGGGTTAATAAAACTCATCAGCAGCAGGCAACATTGAGTAGTTACCCTTTTCCTACATACAACAAATCTGCAGCAGACGACTTTGAAAGTATGTTGACAAAAAATATCGTACATCTCTATAAATGAAAGTATAACTATAACATAGAATTTAAAACATTGTGGCAAAAGTATAAATTGGTCATTATGAGAAATTTCTTCTATTGCCACAATGTTTTCAAACATCGTCTGCTTGAGATGCGTCAGAATACGTCTACAAGAGGGAAAAGGTCAAACCATTTGTACTATTGGTGTTACTTTCAAACCATTCAACCTTCGATTGATGTTTGCAATTCGGCCCCTTGGTTTTTATCTAGAATTCCATTTACTTATCTTCTATCCAGGGGTCAAATATTTGTTAACACTTTATATCGGAGTGTTTTGGTTTTATACGACAAAGATAATCGTAAAAGTTATAAAGGGACTTTAAAAAATATGGTTCTTATTCCATTCGTTCTATTCACGCTATTGGCAGTTCAGCCGCATGTCTTTTGTATTGAGCAGCAAACACTCGAGCTGATCGTTAAAGACCTTGTGAACGAAGTGAGACTTCTAAAAGATGCTGCTGCGAAGCAGGAGGGTACGATACAAGAACAGAAACGCGAACTGAGCAAGCTGAAGGACAAGATCAACAGTCTGGAAATCCAAAAGAGTACAGATGACCAGTTGTTGTCAAACGTTGAAGGGGAAAACCTGACTAGCGGCCAAGCTGTCCGTTCTAGCAGATGTAAGTACTCAAGGTTTTTCGCGGTCAATTGAAAAGCCCGTAAAACATATTTCCATACACCTCAATGTGCATTCGAGCCGCGTATGAGAACAGGGAGATATTGTTGAATCTTCGTTTGTTTCTTAGTCACATAAAAAGGCATATAATTTAACTATTTCACCGCAAATGGCAAGATAATGGTTATTTAAAAAGAATGCAGATGCAGGTTATTCAGCTCGTTATGATCTGTCTCACCTGAAATCAGAATTGCTTGCAATTCAGTAATCAAAATATTCCAAAAATCATATTATATGAAAAATGTAGTCGCCCATCTTTAGCCAATTGCTATAGTAGGCGAAATCCGAAGACACTCATCATTTTGGGACTGAAATCTAGACTAGTGTTTTACAATATCGGCATTTAATTACTTCACATCTGTCTTTCTATATAAGATTCCCTTTTCTGAACACCATCTCGGGTTCAGAGAGATGTCTTGGTAGTTGCAGACCGTATGTTATGTCAATAAACGTGAATGATCTGTGGAAAAAAAATTATAAAATGAATGGACTGTTGCCAGCTAATACCCATGTCGGTCCTTTCGAACCGCCAAATAGTTCTTGTTTAAAATTCAAAATGTGGTAACTGGTTAGCACATGAAGCCGGAAAATGGATTCATTCGACATCACTTAACCAAAAGAAAGAACTTAAAAGAAATGTTATGTTAAAATATATGAATTAAATGATTAAAACATAAAATGTATTTCTACGCTGTCAACATGACTTGCTTACGCGCAATATGTGCATACTTTCTTCAGGTGTCATTCACACACTGATCAAATTAAAGCAGTACGTGCATACTTTCCGCAGGTGTAATTATGATTGCGATTTCAAAATTGAATTTGAATTGATGACTTAACATTTGAAAAGGGAGAGTGCTGTTTATATTGTCTTAACTAATTAACGCATTAATGAAAGTGTATCCACTCAAAGCCACGCCTCTAAGTGTAACATATTTCAATGTAACCCATGTATTCCATGTTAATCTTTGTAGCTAAGCTACATGGTTATCCATCATTTAATGTTGTAAACATACACAACAAATTGGCGACGAGGTTGGTATTTTGTACCGCTATGAATGATAATGATTATGTTAATTGAGGTCATCGGAACAAATTAAAGCAGTATATGCATACGTTCATCATGTGCATTATGATTGCGATTTTAAAATTAAATTTGATTTTGAAGGGGGAGAGTATTGTGTATATTGTCTTAACAAATGAACTAACGAATCCACTCAAAGCGACGCCTGTTAGTGTAACATAGTTATATATACATTCACGTTAATCTTTGTAGTATTAAATATTCTACTAAGCTATTCAGCTGTTCCTTCATTTTATGTAGTACACATACACAACACGCCCTTATGTTTATGATTTCACAATTCAGTCGCATCGTGGTGCAAAATCGCTAGAACGGTATACATATCAATAGAAAGTGTGTATCGGGAAAAACACTACAGAGTAAAAGTACCACCGACCGTTCTATAAGTACCTTCAGTTATAGAAAAATAACAAATTCAATTGTTTTGAGGCAGTTGTGACTGTGACATTATAAAGCCATGCTAGACCAACCCCTACAATTTAGCATGCATTGTGATTAATGCATCAATGAGTGTGTAAGCTATGCAACGACCTCTGTGAAATACCGCGAGTCAAATAAAAGTTGTTGCGATAGACATACGTACAGTATTGTGCATCTTACTCAAATATTATTCAATTAAGGGACATAACAATGTCTTCTTGTGAAGTTTATGTGATAAAATAATTTGATCAATTGAATTTTCCACTTCAAAGTCTCAGATATGACAAATGTTAAATAATAATAAAACTTTCAGTTGAAACAATAATTACAAACCAAATTAAGAAAATAAGCAGGTTTGATATTTGTATCGTAAAGATTAAATGACTGCAGACAAAGTGAAAACGTCATACAGTACATTTCACTCGAAAAGTGGTTGCTTAAATAATCCAGTATAGCTATGTTCCCAAACCAATAACGCACGTAGGAAAACATATTGGTTTAGCTTAGTCGTTCGAATGATGTATTGACGTGTCTACTGCAAATCAATTGACTACTTTTGGGTCTTTTCTGTCGTTTTAGTTGTGCTCAATGGAGAATATGGGAGCGTGGCTTTCTGTGCCTACCTCGACCACAGGAACTTTAACCTTGGACCCAACCAGACGTTAGTATTCAACCGGGTCCTACTCAACGAAGGAAATGCCTACAACAACAACAGCGGTATGTTCACGGCACCGGTTTCCGGTATTTACATATTCTCGTTTGCGGTCACATGTACGAGATTTACCGGGGAGCCTGCCGAAGAAATCCGAGTAAAACTTGTGGTAAACAATACACATCAGCTGACCGCCATCGCTCAGAGTAATACTGAGTTCGACGACAATCAAGGAGGGAATACGGCCGTCCTAAATGTCAACCAAGGAGACGTGGTATGGATTGGTCACCATTCCAATATTGGCGGTAATCTATTTTCGAACGACGATCTTCGTGTGACGTCATTCACAGGTGCCCTTTTAGCAGTCGCCTAAATGTTATGTTGATATTATTTTGAGAGATATCATTAAAATTAAAATTTACATTAAAATTCATTGGTAATCTTGCAGCTCATTGTTAAACAAACACAGTGTCTTATTAGCTAAATTGACTGGAACTTTCATCAAAAAAAATTGTAATTTAGTTTCACGTTTTCAGAAACATATAAATACATGTAATTGTCTCTGACGCTTTGTAGTGGATTATTGAGAAGTAACTTAAAGTGAGTTTTATCCGCTGATAAACTCATTGATTTACATTGTGAAAATATGAAAGTGATAATAAAAATGGTTTACCCAGGCTTTGCCTGTCTCTATATGAGCCGTTCCACGAGGAAACCAACATTATTTAGCGCAGGCTAATACGGGCCGACACATTTCGTCTCAGGGGGATAGAGGTATAGAGTAATGATTCCTGAAATAGAAATTCCGCAGGAGGCGAAAAGTGTCTGTCCGGATTAGCCTGCGCGTCATGCTTAGGCTGATCAGGGTCGATACTTTACCCAGAGTCAGCAATGTCGGTTTTCTCGTGGGACGGCTCACATATGTCATCAGTAAGTCGTATCTTGAAACGAACAGAACCGTTGTTTGTTTGCATGACAGTTCCTAATCCGTGAACACCAAACCCAGTTTATATACCTCTCAATTTTATAACGAAACAAACAATTCGAGGGCTTGGCGTGAAACAGTTGTAACTCAAATTGGTATTTTTTTACCAAGGTGAATCACCTTGCCATAAACTCTTTATAAGCGTTAAATCATTTTTCTTGGTAAACAATGGAAATTTAGGTGCCATTGGTTTTGTTAACGACGAATGTGCGGAAGACAGTTGTGTAGTTGTAGAGCGTCGGTCTCGCGTACCAAAGGTCCCGGGTTCGAATCCAGTGACGAGCGGTTCTACCCTTGAGACTTTTCTACTCAAAAGGCTCGAGAACTTAGTATGTCTCAAGGAAGCAGACATCGAGAGTGATTAATATTAATAGGCTAAACGCTTGTTTCACAAACGATGTAAAACACAGTATAAACTAAGATGAATGTCGAATCAATATTAAGCACTCGAATACCTTAAATATCGACTACTTCTAATCAATTACATTGCAAAACTGCAAAGGCGAATTGATGTAGTAAAGAAGAGTTCAAGTCAATCGTTAACTTGGCCTTAAAATATGTTTTGTTTTGTACCTTACTATATAAACATAAATATATATGTAAATATCAACCGTGTTTTGGTGAATGTAGACTGTTCAATGATCACACAGAAGGATTTTAATCAGAATAGACAATCCTTTACTTTTCCTTCCGGATTTTGTAAGTAGGATTTCTGGCTTTGTATGTTTGGTGATAACCATCATATTGCTAAATTAAGGACTCTGGATTGTCACTTTGTAAACACCGGGAACCTCTTAACATGTATCAGGGCTCATGGGAATACTTATGAATTTATGTCAAAAACCAACAATACTGATAAATAAATTCAACAATGTATGTGTTAACAAAGCACCTGTTCACATAAAATTTATTACGTATAATGCATTTTTGGATATATATAAACAGTTCTTGACCTAAAGGTTCGCGAATAGGTACGGTTCGAGAACAGGGACCTGCACGATATATGCTGGACGATGCTGGTCGCGTATCTGAAGTCAGGAAGTATGAAAATAAGATGTGTCCCAATTATACATTGTAAGCCTCGCTTATAAAAATGACATTTCATTTGACATGACAAGTCATTTTACGAACATCGCAATATGCACACTTCGTTAACCTTCTTTAGAATTATTGAAAGTAGTTAATCTCATATAGGTAAGTTATTATGCACACATGCTATTGAACAGTCTGTCTGAATTACCAGAGAAGCAGAAAGAACAAGTTAATGGAGTATTGCAAGCAATACAGAAGTCCCTACCGGACAAAAATGTATAAGTTGATAAAGGCACACTATTCTGTCTAATATCACTCTAGAGTTATGCCCCTTGACATGAATGGTCTTCTAATGGTCCTGATTAAATGTGTGAAGTTTTCGAGTTGTATACATGAACTTGCGGAACAAAGTTTCCAAGTCTGACCTTGACCTTGGGAGTAAGTGACTGGTTATTGTGCATGACACATCCACTCGCTATGAATAATAATTGTGTGAAGTTATATCAAAATCCATTCAAGCATGTGGAACACACAGCCCGGACACGTCAGAAAAGCCTGAGAATGTTTCAGCAAGAATTGTGACATTGACTTTGATAATAGGTGAAACATCATCTTATTTCAGAATAATTGTGTGAAGTAACATCAAAATCCATTCAAGCATGTGGAAGTTACATCCCGGACAAGACATTGCGGGCATACTATGTTTGAGCCCACATTGTGACATTGACATTGGGAGTAGGTGACTGTGTGATGTGCATGGCATATCATCTTGTTATGGCGAATAATTGTGTGAAATAATAACAAAATCCATTCAAGCGTGTGGAAGATACAGCATGGACACGAATTGCGGAAAGACAATGTTTTAGCCCAAAGTGTGACCTTGACTTTGGAAATAGGTGGCTTGGTGATGTGAATAGCACATCATCTTGTTATAAAGAATAAATGTGTGAAGTAATATCAAAGATATTTTGGACGGACTGACAGTCTGACGTACGCGAGCAAATATATATTGCCCAAACGGTCGCCGACCGGTAGGGGACTAATTAAACTTGAGTTGCACTTAAACTTATATCTTGAGGCGAACGCATATTTATGGAACCTTCTTAGTTAATGAAACCAAGCTATATAAATGGTCATTCTTTATGCGGCCGTCCTGTGACTCTTTGCTGTTTCTGTTTAAAAACTGCTAAATGGTCAGTTTCATTCGCAGAAATACTTGTCTTCGTAATTAATGATGATTACCATGCATAATGTTTGTCTTTGACTCGAACATTCCTCGGGGGAACAATTCCAAAAACAAGGCTTTCTTTGTCATTGGCGTTTATCTAATTATGGCGGCCCCGAGATGCTAATGCTAGTCTCGGGGAATCACGCGAGACTACTGGACGGGTTCCCTGTCACTGTAAAACAAATGAATAGACTGTAAATCTGTTTTCGCGCTCCTTCTAATTACTGGTAATGTAAAACAGTTGTTCCCGTCGAACGTTTAAGCGCGTGTCTTGGGTACAATGGTTCTGAGAGATGAACGTTTATTGGACAGGGACCCGACACACAGAGATCAGAACAGACGAATATCTATATATCACGTGATTCCTGTAGAATATTCGCTTTAGACGTTGTCTCCATGAGTGTAACGTATGTAGACTTCATACATCGCCATACATATGTAGTAAATATAAATCTTAAACAAGAAAAACATAATAAAAGTTAGTATTATAAACCATGATAAAGGAAACATTGATTGATAGTTGAGCTTCATTCAATGTAATAATTTAATAAATTACAAAGTATGTATATAGTTTTGCATATGATTGCTAATAACTCACTTCATAATTATGCATTTTAATAAGCGTCAGTCAATCAATGTTTTTTGTTAATGTTTTAGGGACATGATTTAGCAATACGCAAGACAGATTTACAGGACAGTGCACTCTAATGACACAAAGGTCATCTTCAAAATTGAAATTTAATAACAAAAGTTCTTACAAAATATATACAAGTTATGTGGAAACAGAAAGCTGCAGGACAACTGTGACCTTAATATAGCTTCGCTTTGCAAATTACAAGAGTTTTGGAACTTAGTGAGCTTAAAACATGCTTTAAACCGTTTTAGAATCACGACATTTCTAAAGCATTTTAAAATCAAAACTTGAAAAGATGTTTCTGTCATTTGAGCAGTTTCTTCCATCCCTTTCTACTCTAAGATAAATCTAGAAATAGTCATTAAGAGCAAGTGGCGACAAAGTATTGTATTCCATCCCGTGGACAGACGACCTTTGAATCATTGTGGAAAAGGGGAAACATTGTTCAGACAGTGTTTGTTGTATATTGTAAAAGTATGCATGCACCTCCATTCATTAACACTATCCATACTTTCCCTCTAGACAATAACGAAAGCGCAAACTTCAGATATGTTGTAAGTGAGAAAGGAAAGGATGAACTTCGATAAACCCTTGTCGCATTGGACCCCATGCTGATGATGCAAACGTCGATTATGAGTTTATTGCACTTGATTACAAAAACAATTAATTTCAATACGTCATTAATTGAGAGTTCGGACACAGTGTCGGAACGTTTTTTCTGTCACCAAACGTCTGAAACAGGCAAACTCGGCCGTCGCTCGTGAGCCGTCCGATTGGGGGAATAATTCTCAAATTAAGGAATTATTCCCTGACCCGGCATCTTTTATTTCACGTTTTAAACGAGACAGATGTGATTGGGCGGTATTTCGCGAGACTTCCTGCTGTTTTAAATGACACCCGGGACGTCCAGGCGCTGATCTGAGAGCGATGCAAACGTCTGAAGGACCTGGAACGAAAATTATCGTTTGGTTTAATGTAATATTGTAAAGATCATGAAATATTCATCGCGTGAAACAAACGTCTAATTATTAGTGTGAAAGATATCCATTTTAGGCCCTCAAAACTTACACTTCCAGTAAGAATTATGAAGGACTGAGAAATTATCTTTGGACACTTTGTTGGATTGTCAGACAATGTCCATCTGCTTCAAATTGTACACATTCTCATATAATGTCCGGTTCGAAGTAATTGGCAAATTACACACACACATCATCCAATCTAAAAGCACCATACAGTACATCTATTGTTGACAAGCGTGTTCATAACGACATTTAGTTAACTACGCACTTTAAATCTAGCTATGCAGACCAGCACAATATGTTATCAGGAGTGAAATAGATTAATTTATACGTATGTAAGTTACAATGCAATTATCATTAAAAACACATTCGGTCGGCGTGTAATATAGTAGAAAAAAACCATGAAGAAAATGACATATGATGGGAATAGATCTTCAAAGAGAGAGGCATACAGTATCTTAAAGCAATCCTTACTTTAAAGATGCAAACCTTTCAAATAGATTAAACTGTGATTCGTAAAGAAAGTACGATTTAGATGCCCATTTTGCGTTGGAAAACTTCACATCGGAGAATGACAAAAATTATCAGAAGACCTACATTTAAAATAATCATTTGCATTTTTTGTTTTGTTTTGTTTAAACATTATTTATTTTACATCGATTGCGAAGCTTTTGGCTTATATTAATCACGCTCGATGTCTACATCCTAGCAGTTATTAAACCCCACTTGATTGAGTTGGGTCATGTGCAATAGAGATAAACTTATATAGAACGTCAACGACTATCAAAAACAACTATAGCGTATGTTAAAATGTGTAGCAAGTCTTTAAATACCGTTGTTATTGAAATACACGTCACATTATAACGTCAGAAACTACGTATGTACGTATCAAACATTGTTAGCTGGTCTCTAAACTTATCAAATGATGGATGGGGGCGCTCTGTAACGTTACTGTGTGGAAATAGTTCCGTCCTAAGCAGCACATAAAACAAATCAGAGTACAATATCCCATCGTGCGATATCAACGCGTGCTATATCGACAGATACTGCATCCTTTTTTCACATGGAAAATAGAAGAGAAAATTATAAAAGCATACATTAAATAATACTTTACAATACACAGATAACTACAGTCAAGACAGAGTATATTTTCATCAGTTGATCTGGAAAGTTTTACTTTTTAAGACTTCCTCCGACTCTTCCGTATCAGTTTCAGTATTAAGCATAGATTTTCGCGTCTGAGTACAGGGAATGCTCAGATGAGATGGTTCATTCGCACAGCCATATCAGTTAATTCTTCGTCCGCCTACATGTTAAATTGCACTGGATGTATGAATCTAGCGAGCCCCGGTAGCTCAGTCTGTAGCAACGAGGGCTGCCAATCCACGGGTTGTGAGTTCGAACCCCACATCGGAAGATATTCCTTCCAACGTTTGACAAAAGGCGATGCAACACGCGTCATTTGTCTCCCACTGATGGACTAACAGTTCATGTAGAAAAGCAGCCAGTTGCGTGAAGTACTGGTATGAAAAAGCGAGGAAATATATGAGTAAGTAAACTGACCGACGTGAGATTACGGGAAAATATGATAACAAAGGCGTTAACTCCATTCAATCAATTAACTTCTGACGAAAACATAGAAGTGTAGCCCTCATCGGTAGTTGAGCCGTGCTTAGCGATGTTGGGACTTATGGACGGTTTGAGGTATAGAGGTGGATTGGCGTATGGGGCTACACTTTCATGTTTTGTCAGTGAATACTGGAGAGAATACAAAAACTCACCGGGGTCTTTACTGTACGCATAAACATTAAAACCTCGAAATGCTGAACGCGCTGCATCTTTAAGTGATACCGATACAGAGACACCATAACACTCCATTTCGCCTCACAAGCCCCGAAGCCAAGTGTAGACTTATCTTGTTTTATAATAAGTATTATACGCCGTTATCCAATATTCTTCAATGACAACTTGCTACCTTTACGCCCGTTGTGTGGGAGAGGAATGACGCTAGAGTTGTGTCAATCATCGGAAAGAAACTGATCGAGGCGGGTGTCGGACTCATGACCCCTTTATCAATAGTCCTCGTCGCTACTGAGGTAGCTATCGCAATATCAAAACAATATTGTTAATTTGCTCCATTAAATTCACAATTGGTGGTTTCTCGACGATTAGCGCGTGTTACGCTGTAGGTTTTGATACTACAAAGTGGTCCGTCGGAGTGTTGTTCTATATCCCCAATTTGTCAAGGGGCGGTAATTTATACCCTTAAATAAATTGAAAGTGTATTATTTTAATCGAATTATAATTCTTTTGTTCGATTCCAAACGTTTTCGGACCCTACCATTTATTCACGATTATGAATCGTGTCAGGTCTGCACATGTTCCTAACTCTGTAGGAGACGAATCGAACCCCGTATAGTGAGACATATATGAATAATAATGGCATAGAAAATTCTGACATCGCCTCGAATTATTAGTCAAATTGAACATTAAATTAGTACGCGGAGCTGAATCGAACGAGCCTCCTCGTGATATGATATCGGTAGTGTTCGTTTGGAAGACAGTTTGCCTTTCTCTGGTTGTTTGAATATTGTTCATTGGAACAATTTGTCAAATAAAGATTTCTATGGACCCCTACGCGGCGTTTAAATCGAGTCCATAGCGTACAATTTATTCGCCGTTAGAGTAGTGATTATCGCAGTGGGTGGGGTATCAATGTAATTTCGCCCTCTAGAAAAGCTTGTAGTGAAACATAGAATTATCGCCCGATATATGGTGAAGGATGCTGCCTCAGTCGGCTTGTTTTGTCAAAGGAGGCGGTGAAAAGACACAAGTGTTCCCGTCACTTTAAAAGGTCTGTCATTAATATAATGCAAACCCTCGCTTCTCCAACAAATACACACGTTTATGTAGTGACAGATTGGGATTCCAAACTATAAGACTTTTATTATAAGCTTCATTTGGGTAAATACTATAGGCATATTTTTTATCAACAGTTTAGACTATGGTAAGTTGGGCGTTCGCATACTCTCACCAGTCATCACTATCCACAAACACGGTGTTTGTAGCTTTTTCATCTGCAAGCAACTCACAAGTTTTAAAATGCTGGTGTTTATTTAATTTAATTAACTGCCAATTATTCTTGCCCGCTGGGTTGACAACAAACCTTCTTGGATAGAATATCACAATCTGCGATCTGTCCCGGATTTTACCGGGTTTTAGAGTTACTGTTTTGTAACTCTTTGGGGGAAATTTATGGATGAAGTATTAGGATGCTGACAAAGTATTATTTTAAAACAGCATTTGAGCCCTCTGGCCTCTGTGTAATGTATCGACCGAAATCAGCCTGCGTAGTACGTGCAGACTGATCCGGGCCGACACATTCCGTCTCAGGGGGATAGAGGTATAGAGTAATGATTCCTTAAGCAGAAAATCCACATGAGGCGAAAAGTATCTATCCGGGTAAGCCTGCGCGGCATGCTTAGGCTGATCTGGATCGATATTTAACGCAGAGTCCACAATGTTGGTTATTTCGCGGGACTGCTCATTTGCTAAAACGCTCTCAAACGCTTGCATGATTATAAATGCAATACCATTCAACACATTGATCCATTTCCCACATGCGGACGACTTTTGAAAACAGTATGGCAAAAGGGGAAATTGCTCGTGAAGAGCAATTTCTCCTTTTACCACAATGTTTACAACTACATGTATATTCAATAATTTCACCTTCCGATACATTCATTCTCCATGACTTTGCCTGGATATTTATCGAATTCGTCTGTTGTGGATTTAGCTTATGTGTGAACGACGGGTCAAAACTACGATTAACCATGCATTGCTTTCCACATATCAACTAATCATAACACCGATTTGCAGTATCATGTACCTGCACGACAAACTCAATAAAAAGGTAATTGCTCACAGTGCACACACATACTTATACGAGGGCGTTGGCTTTCTAAATATAAACATAACATATACATTTTTACGGCATTGTTGTATCTGTGTAAAACAACACACAAACTGACTTCTCGCTGTATCACAAGTCATTTTAAATTAGTTAGTAACGGTATCTACTCATAAATAGTTAAGGTTTTGGAGTAACCATAGAGAAATGCTGTCTCAAATAAGCCTAAAGTAATTATATAAATGTATTACGTATTGCCCTGTACAGACGTTAAATTCGATATGTGCCAGCCAAATAATTTACCAGCATCAGAAACAGCTTTAATGTAACCATACAAAGCTATCGATAATGAACCGGTGAAATATCCCCATCAAAGGAAGCTGTAATTGGATTTGTCGATAGGCGTTTTGGAGGCGGAGTCTGTTTATAAACACTAATCAACCAATAGAAAATTGCGCCGTAATGGGAATTTTATTGAAGCTCCGCCATTTACAACGGTTCTCCAGCTTCTATACGACAGTGAAAGCTCTGGTACGCATGTGTACCTACACAGCCGTGTATGAGACTTCACTCTGCGTCTAAACATAGAAAAGGGGTGTGTGTGAGCTCATCTTTACATGCAATGTACATGCAGAGCTAAATCAGTGCATTTGTAGTCTCTGTCATACTTGTTAACATACGTTGATCGTTATGTTTTATTTAAAATAATAAACCAACTTTTTCTTATACGACACGGTCATTGAAAAATAGTTAACGTCCGATCCCTTACTGGAACGATTTTGTACAGACCGTTACGGGTCACGTGATGTGCAAATTGAAGCTACCCAGTCAGTCACGTGTTTTCTTCGCACCGCCCACCGTGAAATAAAATAGATATTATTTTTACGGACCCAGGTAGATTTTTTTTACGATTTTTTCGCCACGGTCAGAATATGCGCTTTCATTTGAATCTAATCCGTCACGGATATTAAAACGTGCAAAATCTTGTTTTCTGTGAATTAGATCGACAAAGGCCGGACGCCCGACAGGCGCTATGGACGTTGGTTATCATTCGTTAATGTTTAAAATTTCAAAAAATTATAAAAACGTACAATATTAATTATTCAACTATTAGTGTCAAATTATTAGTCAATAATTGAAAGACAATTATACGATTCTGCGTGACAAATTTGATGATAAAATTGACCGTTATTTTTCCTCGTTTACTGTTTTCACTGATCATGTTTGTGCTGATGACTCGTTGATCCATTTTATATGCGGACGACTTTGACTTACACTCATTTAAAGTTTCAAGAGACCAGAGATTACAATTAGCAGCTGACAATGTTCCAGGCACACATAGGGTACGTATTCTGTGGATTTATTTGTTTAACGATTTTCCCACATACAGTCGTTATCTGACGCCCCTGGCTCTTGAAAGCATTGCGGCAAAAGCGGAAATTGCTCAAAATGATATACTTTCATTTACAGAGATTTTTATTGGTTTTTGTTTTAGCAAGATATTTAGGAAAAATTGTCTGCTGCAGATTTGATGTATGTAGGAAAATGTTTTATACCGTTTACCTTATAATAACTTTTTTCTTTTTTAGGTTTTTTTCTGCTTTGAGAATATATCATGCAAAACATTTACTTTCTTGAAAGATGGAATACGTATTGGTATACGAATACAGTTGTGAAAACAATGTAGGAAAATAAGACATGACTATATTAAGCAATTGCTCTTTTACCGGATTAATTTAAAACGTGCCTGCTGCAGACATGTTTTAACCCATTACTTCACACAGGCGACATTGGACGTCTGCTGTTGCAGACGACAACTTTTGAAAGCATTGCAATAAAAGGTGAAATTGCTCAAAACGAGCAATTTCACCTTTTATTTCAATATTTTCAACTCTTAAATAATATAATTCTTTCAGTTTTATGGATTGGTGAAATTGTTCGTCTGATGATTGTAAAGCAGACGACCTATGAAAAGTCATGTGAAGAAATGGGTTAAGGTGTCTACACTAGGTTAAATCGTCGACTGTTTCTTGTTTTTTGCATAATATTCTAATTATTTCGGATATACGACGGCGGCAGTACACATACCAATGAACATTTTGTGATTTACTAGTATGTTTGCCTTCACTTTTCCCACATATAGACGCTTTTTGACTCCTCTACAGCAGACGACGTTTGAAAACATTGTGCCAAAAGGGAACAAATGCTCATTATGTTTCATTTTTATCCAATAAATGTTCTTTCATTTATAGTGAGTTTCAATAATTTTGACAGTATGTTTTTAAAGCCTTCTGTTGCTGGTTTGCTGTTTGTGGGAAAGGGCTAGGAATGTTGCCTTTTCCAAGGACAGCCAATCATAAACGGCGCGAGCAGGAATCGAATACGGAACGTTCGGTTTCTAATCCAGCTCACTTAAAACATTCGGCCCTCGCGGGGTCATTTTACGATGTTATAATTAAGTAATATAACATAAATGATAAATCCAGGATGTTTAGGTATTAGTTTTTCGTATGTCGTAATAGACGACAGCAATACAAATATAACGAATATAACATTATCATCGTCCAATCTATCATCTCTTTTTTTTAAATCGATATTTATGGCCATAGTATTCTGTACGAGTTTCGTATACAAACGGCTTTTCCCCCATAAATAAGTAGAACCTAAAGATATATCAAGTGCAATTTATTGATGATTAAAATATGGTTTGAACATTTTTTTCACCGTTTCCGTTAAATGGAAGACATTGATACCCGTGTATCCGATAGAATGAAGCCATTGCTCAAGACGGTTTTCGAAAAACGATATGATAAAGGTTCGCTTGCAATTATGAGCTATTTCTTATTTGCTTTCAATGTTGTTTTTGTTAAAAGAATTTGCAAGGGAGCGTGTACATTAATGAGCATTTTCTCCATCTACTGCGGCATAGCGGAAATTGAAAAACATAAATTAACATATAATAACGTTGTGTAACAAAATGGAACACAATAAGTGAACGAGTATACTAGTATATTCAAAGCACTGAAATGATTGTAATAATTACTGTTACATATTCGTTCAAGTGAATACCATTCATATTGATGATACCACTTTTGGAGTGATATAGGAACTACAGTTTTAATGTCACCTGACAAACTGTCATGCCAATAAAGTCTTACGTAAACCTTTCCTGCATACACTAAATCTGCAGCAGACGACTTTGAAACACATTTGCAAACATATTGAAAACGTTTATTTATGAAATAGCGTTGAAAACATTGTTGCTAAATGAGAAATTGCTCGTTACGAGGAATTTCTCCATTTGCCACAATATTTTCAAAACTCGTCTGCTGCAGAGGCGTTAGAAAGCGTGGGAAAGGGTTAAATGATTTAACTATTTCTAGAAAGTTTCTGCAGTCTGTCTTAGCGATGCTCCAGGAATATCTACCTTACCGCATACAGGACAAGTGTAGATGTCAACCCATCAATACAATCAGATGCAAAAACACGATTCGTTTTACTTTTTCCCACTTGCAGACGCATTTTGACGCATTTTCTCCAATCGACTTTCTTAAAACACTGACAAAAGAAGTGAGCCTCAGATTTGTCGTAAGTGGGAAATGGTAAAGAAATATATGTATATAAAAAAATTACAGGACTAATTAGAGAACAATGCAGATCTAGATCGACGGAGATGCCAAGATTTTTCTTCTGGGTCTTAACTGGTTCCTAATGTAAAATAGATGGTTTTCACAGAGCACGGTCATATTATTGTTGAGTCTGGACGACACGATTTGAGCCGCTCGACGAGAAAACCAACATTATGGACTCATTATTTATCGAACCAGATCAGGCTAATCTGGGCAGACACATCGCAGGGGGATAGAGGTATAGCATAATTAAAATCCGCAGGAGGCGAAACGTGTCTGTCCGGGTTAGCCTGCGATGTATGGTTAGCCTGATCCGGGTCGATACGCAGCGTCCACAATGGGTTTTTTCTCGTAATTCGGCTCATTTGTTTTCCATTTGGGGAAGAATTACAGTGAATTGTACAGCACTTTAAATGTTTCCATATTTTAATTTCTTTATCTTCTGATGAGATATCACGCGGCTTCATCGACGAATTAAGGATTTTTTCGAGTTCTAATGATCGTAGTGTAGCATTATTTCTTTTTTCTGCATGTAATGATATTCTATTCATTTCTTACGATTTTTTTAATGTATCCATACACTCAGCACATTTACATTATGTGATATGAGTATATAATAACAGCAGTTCCTTTAACAAAATAAAATCCATGGCTTTCACACACCAGATCTGCACATAATTTCACACGTAGTATGTACATTTATCGTACGATTTCAAGACTTTAAAAAAGGTAGTAATGAATATAATATAATAGAATAGAATATATCTTATCGACTCATACAAGAAACATGTATCTCGTCATTCAAAAAATAGTTATAAATGAATAAAAGAAGATCAAACACGGTTGCATCAATATATAAACATTTTATTATACCATATACTACATAGAGGATGCACGCTTTCGTATATAATTAGCATTATAGGCATGGTGAACATGTATAGAATATTGGTAATATATTACTATTTCTACGTTTGTTGCCAAAGATATATAATTACTTTAATTAGCTAGTTTATTCATTGTTTTATTTTTGTTGTTGATGAAAGAAGTTTGGTGAATTTAAACTTATTTGAATGGGTGATAGATTACAAGTCGATACATTTAACTCTGATATCAGAATAGGAATCAGTAATGGCTGCCCTCCTTGGCGCTCAGGAGTGCGGGGTTAGTTAGCATTACGACTGACTGGCTGCCTGTAGTCAATACTAATGGACCAGTAGAACTGGTAACTTACCCAGAAAACGCCGTGCTATGACTGATAAATTATTTTACTCGTTCAGCGCCGAATTGTTTAAAGCAAAATCGGGTGTGTCCATTTCTCATATAATGAAAGTTTTGGATTATTTTGGTAACTAAAAGGCAAACAATGCTGATTTCAGGTGAGACAGCTCGTTACGAGCTGTCTCACATGAATCTGCATTGTTTGCAAAAACCTCAATATTGCCTGTGATGCTGAAAGAGTAAAAGCGTCATAATAAACAAAACAATCATTCAAATCTTACGATTTCAATACTCGATGATTGGATTGGAAGGTTGAAGATTTATTACAAAATGCCTCTAGTATTAAATAATCTACATATGTCATGACATTCACTTCCTTCTTGATGTCTTTATTGAAAATTATCAGTGGATTATAGCCTCATATACTCACTTGAAAACTATCAGTGGATTATAGCCTCATATACCCAGTTGAAATCAATGAGTCAATCGAGAAATGGTGCTCACTGTTTATCTCAATTCTACATAAAGTATTTTGTAAGTAAGACTAATTACATGGACATGATTGATTTCCTCGTGTTTATGTTCGTCAAACGACTGGTGACAATTTCTATAAAGAAAATCAACAACCAGACAGCGCTTATTGCATCAGACATTTCATGCGAAATGGAAATTTACTCTTTGAGGACAATTTACGCCCATTGATTTTAATAGCCGTCTAATACAAAGGCGTTAAAATACATCTGTATCCGAAAATGAGTTAATAGGTATAATCCCTTTCTCACAAATAACACATCTGCAGCAGAAGACTTTGGAAATATTTACGTAAACATACGGAAAGTTTCTATATAATTGAAAGTAATACAATAAAGCCGAACACATTGTGGCAAAATGAAACAATGTCCATTATGAGCAATTTCCTCTACTGCCACTTTTATATTTAAAAAGTAGTCTGCAGCAGATACGTCAAATCGAGCCTGTAATTGGGAAAAGGTTAATTAGAAATGTTCAGAGTTATTAACCGACATTGTTTTTTACTGTCGTCTGATTCATAAGTGTCAAAGGACGTCTGAATTAGAGAAAGATTGAACAGTTGTGAACTGCTTTCCCAATAATGGTGAATTTTATAAAATAACAAAGTGCTGAAATGGAGAAAGTTCTCCCTCTTCCGAAGGTGTTTTCTAACACGACCTTGTTACGTGTGTTTGTGTTCTTGTATTTCTTGTTGTTTGCATCACAAATATTCGATTTTGAATAGTCTACTAAAATGAATTTAACCATATATCGAGGGCTTGGTGTGAAACTGTTGTAACTAAAAACCTATTTTGAAAACCCTGGTTTAGGGACAATTTTGACCTCTTTGTAAACAATGCAAATTTAGGTGACATTGCTCAAAACGAGCAATGGCACCTTAATTTGCATTGTTTACCAAGAAAAATTATTTAAAGCTTATAAAGACTTTATGGTGAGGTAATTAACCTTGGTAAACAAATACCAGTTTTAGTTACAACCGTTTCACGCCAAGCCCTCGATATATAAACTCCTACTTTAAACGTTGTATGCGTTGGACATTTATGTGGGAAAATAATAGTCGTCTGCTGCAGATATTTGTATGTGGAAAAGGGAGGTACATTTAACAATGTAACGGTCAAACTCGATGTCTGCTTCCCGGAGGTTCTATAGTTCACTGTAGCATCAGTCAAATATATAAAACATTGTGTAAAATGGAAATTTGATTAACCCTCTGCAGCAGACGGCTATTTGAAACATAATGACAAAAGAAGAAATTGCACAACACGTGCAATTTCTCCTTTCGCCACAATGTTTTCCACTTTTAGTCATAGGTTATCCATTCAATTATAGAGATTTTCTACTTTTTGACAAAATATGTTCAAAGTCGACTGCTGCAGAATTGTCGTATGAGGGAAAGGGTTAATGCGAATAAGTTAGGTGTCCGTCTCCATCGTTGTTTCTAACTTAGTACATTGTAACTCAAATTATTTCTAGATTATTATGGTGTGTTTCTTTTGTGAATTTTTGTTTTTACAACGTAAATATATTTTAAAATATGTAATTGGATGAACAGGGTATCCGAATTACTGTCGAAGCTTTTGGAACAAGCCATTGATTGACATCGGTACCTTTGGAACAAGAAGCATACTGTGCAGCAACGTTCTTTCATTGTGAAATTAACCGAAATATGTTTGTGTGTTAATTAGCCTTAACCCTTCCTACATACAGACTCGTTCTGACGCCAATGCAGCAGAATACATTTTAAAACATTGTGGCAAGAGTACAAATTACCCATGATGAGCAATTTCCCATTTTGCCACAATGCTTAAACTCTATTTAAAAGTAATCCTTCCATTTAAAGAGATTTTTCCAATTTCGGTTAAGTTAAAATTGCATTCAATATAATGGTTGTATTGAAACAAAAATAAATAAATAAATATTTGACAGCAATTGAATTTCTGCACTATAAATTTGAGCCAACCGTCGGAGGTTTTGAGAATGATGGCATCATATTTGACAAATTGTGCTTATACGGTTGTTTTCATATCATAACTCAACTCAACTCAACTTTAATCGGCAAGTCGACACATCAGTTCCATTGGCCTTTTACAAGTATATACACCTAAAGAATATGTCTTTATGACGTAAAAACATATTTATTACATGATTTATATATACAAATACAAAAATCAATTATAATATCCCAGATAAGTAATATTATGTCCAAG
Source organism: Serripes groenlandicus (assembly GCA_031761405.1). Classification (NCBI taxonomy): domain Eukaryota; kingdom Metazoa; phylum Mollusca; class Bivalvia; order Cardiida; family Cardiidae; genus Serripes; species Serripes groenlandicus. Next base: position 12,461,223 of record JASEVX010000008.1, read on the forward strand.
AATAATTGTTGATGAATACATAAGCAAATGATTTTTAGTTATTACTAAACATCATATTTTGATAAATACAATATTCTCTATACTCAGATGTTTTTGAAATATAATTTGAAATATTGATTTGAACCTGTTTTACTTTTTGAAGATAACAAGTTAATAAATATAGAAATATAAGGCCATTCAGTTCATATATATTGTCATATACTATACGTATGGCAGAAACTTACAGAACGGTTGTCAAGCCCGAGGGGGGGGGGGGGGGGGGGGGGGGGTGTGAAACGAAGGCTGGTCTGAATGTTCACTAAAGTCCCGAAGGGCAGGATTCGCGTGACAGTGCCCGTCCTTTAACCCTTTCCCACAAACAGCAAATATGCAGCAGACGACTCTGAAAACGTCTACTCAAAAATAAGGAGTAATTGCTCAAAATGTTAAAATACTTCTACCAATTGAGCGGTACATTCATTTATAGATACATTATTTTCCTTTAATCTGCCAAGATGGTTTCAAAGTCGTCTGCTGCAGATTTCTTGTACTCGAAATTTAAAGTCATATTAGCGCCGAATTCCATAAAGTAAACCCGCCTATGTCTAAAATCGTTAGTCTACACTTATCATTTGATAAGAGTTTTGGAATAGTTTGATACTTAAAGGGCAAACAATGCTGATTTCAGGTGAGACAGGTCGTTACGAGCTGACTCACATGAATATTTATTGTTTGCAAAAACTTGATCATTGATATTAGCGATGACAGAGTTAAAGGTGGATCTTTTCTTTACCAAACGCTCTCTGTTGTTTGGTATAATACTATCGCAGTGAGCGGCGAACGTTCTCTGTTGTTTGTATAATAAGTGAGAGGCGAATACTTTAGACACGTGTCAAAGGTCATTAATCACTAGAATTGTCAGGTACAAGTCTCAGCATTTCTTAATCTTAATGGGGCTTTATAGTTAGATAACCCTTCCCCAAATACAGACCATATCTGACGCCTCTGCAGCAGACGACTTTGTTACGGTGCTCTCATCTTTATTCGATAATATTACTTTCATTTATAGAGAGCTTTCATATTAATGTTTATGTTTTCAAAGTCGTTTGTTGCAGATTTGTTGTATGTGGGAAAGGTTAAGATGTTGGTGGATATCTGTCACATTTACAAAGGAGTTCAGTCGATAAAAGCAAAGACCGTATGTTCGAATACTGGCCCTTATGAGTGGTCAGTATCCCTGAAAGATTAACCCTATCCCACTAGCAGACGAATTTTCACTCATCATCAGAAGACAACGTTGGAAAACATTGTGGAATAAGGAGGAATTGCTCATCATGACGACAAAGTTTTCAGCATTGTTAAATAATTATACGTTAACTATTTAGATATTCCATAATTTTGCCAAGATGTTTTCAAAGTTGTCTGCTGTAGATTCGTTGTATGTGCGAAAGGTGTTAAAACCACACACAGAACCAAATCACTGTGATAGAGTAAACACTTCGAGCTGGAATTAACGCTTTTCCAAATACAGACGCTTTTTGATGCCTATGCAGCAGACGACTTTTAAAAATTATTTTGTAAAAGAAGATATTGCTCATAAATGAGTAACTTCTCATTTTGCCATAATGTTTAAACTCTATTCAATAAATTATACTTAAATTTAAAGAAAATTTCCAAATGTTTTCAAACTTTTTATACATCTTTTAAAAGTCGTTTGCTGCAAAAAAATAAAAAATATGTGGGAAAGGGTAAATCAAGATACATAGACCATCGACTTCCAAGAATAGCCGACTGGCGCTATAGGAAAACCAACCTTAAGTATTGGCGATTAATGTACGTCCAGACCAGCCTGTGCATTAGAGCAAACCAATACGGAATGTGCACTGTTCGCAAATAATTCAGAGACGCTCTCCATAAATTTCAGCCAGATCTTTATGTATATTTGGAACAAATACAATAATGTGTGGTGTTATTTCAATACAAGTGAATGAATTGGCTCTGCACTGTTCACACTTTTGTCAGAAACGTTTTAAGAAACTTCTTAAAAATATTGTAAATCTTTATATCAAAACATGGGTGAGCTTGTCAAAGCTTTATTCACACTGGTCATAAATTGAGGTAACAATTTGATAGAGAAAGGACAAAGTAGATTTTGATAACCACCTAAAGATTCCCTTACGCACAAATGGCATCTTATTTATATTTTTCAAATATAGACTTTGATTACCTACTCGACAAAACCCCTAAGATTATTTTATAACGCACAACCTTTAAGTTAAAAATATAGACTTAAATTGTTTCTCCGACAAAAATACAAATAAAGCCATTTAATTAATACCGAACAGATGAAAGCGTACCCATTATATAATTAGATTAAAAAAAATTCATTTTTTTGAAAGTCGTCTGCGGCAAAGGCAGCAAACATTCGTTTGGCTCGGGAAAGGGACACAGTTCTACATGCATGCTGACCTTTATACACCGTCTGTCGTTAATCGGATTTGTGTTGATCCTTACAAGTAAGCCCTTACTACTTTACATGCGACTTTTCAAAGTATATTCAATACAATGTAGGACCAGATCAGCGTGCATTTACATACAGTCTGACCGAGGTTTCTACGACATGATTCCCAGCAATTACTTATAGCTTGATACGCTAATATTTGGTTTCCTGCAGCAAGGGTCGTCAAGTCGTATTCGCGTCAAATATATCATTCGTTGTTTGAAAAAAAAACATTGTTAGGAAAACGACACATGACCAATTTGCTGAGTAAGAGTTGCGTCAAGCGATTTGCAGGACTCAAAGCATCTACGTGTAGTGAAGACTCGGGTGAGCGCCTGCAGAGTTGCACAGTCTCACCAGAGTCTTCACCGCTAGAATACATGTATATGTTGTACAAAACCCATAGACACAGGTTGGATTGTACTTTCATTTAAAGGGATACTCAATATTCAAAGTCGTCTGCTGCAGATTCGTTGTAAGTGTCAAAAGGTTAACCCTTCCCTACATACGACATCTCTGCAGCAGACGACTTGGAAAACGTACCCCCCAAAAATGGAACTTCCCTTTAATTGAAAGTACGATAATTGAATAGAGTTGAAAACATGGTGACAAAAGGAGAAATTGCTCTTTTTGAGCAATTTCTTCTTTTGTCGCCATGTTTTCAAAATGCAGTCTGCTGCAGAGGCATCAGAAAACGTCTATATGAGGGAAAGGGATAATAAAGTCAAAGGTGTAACAGTTACTTATATCTACTGAACCAAAGGGGCTTTGTGGCGCTATTAGCATATCGATAACGCTCGATTGCTTCAAATGTTGTACGCTATTTGTCCGCTCGACTCAAAACATGTTTGTACCTAAACGGCCAGTTGTGCCATCTTGTCACTACTAGGTTAACTAATTAACCCTTATCCTGCTGCATTCATGCAAACACAAATCCTTTTATTTAAATACTTATAGTCAGAGCTTTAGATAAGGGGAGTTTTTGACGTTTCTAAAATACATATTTTACCCTTTAACCCTATGATGTGGGTACTCAAAAGTTTGACCGATTGAGCTTTAGTTGGTTGTTCGCTCATGTTAAATAAATTCTTTGAGTATTAATACACATCATTTAACAGAAACAGATATATACAAAACAAAATCTAAATGATCTGGCGAATATCAATTGTAATCATTACCAAAGGTTTTAGTATCACGATTTTGGAAGGATACAGTAAATTGACTTCACCATAAATGAAAATATAGTCTGGTTTATAAATTAGTAATTAACTTATTCCGAAATAGAAGTATCATTTTGTTCACGGTAATTCACATATATATATATAAAAAAAAAATTCAAGTAGCTTAACTATTTAAGTTTAATTGTTTGAATGTATGATGTTTTATTTAGCTCCGATTTCAAAGTCATGTCTTATATTCGTTGCCTTCTCTATCCCCGCAACACGAAAACGTAATGTTTAAGCAGGTTAAGGGTTAAAGGCGGAGAGTGAAGATGGTGGAATCACGGGCGCCAATGTGTGTCAAATAGTGATGATTCGTTTATAAATTAATGAATACATAGCACTGTGATATTGTATCACTTGTTTTTTTAAGAACTGACACTTTTCACCAAACAATTTCATTTGATTTGTTCACAAAGTACGCACGATTTCCCTTGGTTATTAAATGTTTTCACTTTGAACTTATTCTTTTGAGTGGCAGGCAAATGTGAGCCGCTAGCGAGAAAAAACCATGGTACATTATGGTATCATCGTATTGTATCGACACAGTTCAGTCTGGGCAGTCCGCGCAGGAAAATCCGGACAGACACATTCCGCCTCAGGGGGATAGAGATATAGAGTAATGATTCCTGTAACAGAAAATTCACCGGAGGCGAAAAGTGTCTGTCCGGGTTAGCCTGCGTGGCATGCTTAGGATGATCCGAGTCGATACTTTACGCAAAGTCCACACTGTTGGTTTCCTCCCTTAACGGCTCATGTGTTGACGAAAATGTATGTTTTAAGTTAAGAGACTTTGTTCAAATTTCAACCAGAACTTGTAAGAAGTGTGTTTGGCAGACTGAAATTACCATATATAACATATAATACAATGGAATGATTAAGTTATTTCAATATTTCAATATATACCCCTTTTGAAATTTTGAAATTATTTCGAAGTGTTGATTTTACTGCTATTAATAGATGCTTTCTTTCTTTTAGGGTGTTCAATGGTTACTGCCTTTTCACAAATTATAAGGCATACATTTTTTTATTTTTTTTATTTATATAAATGATCTAAATAAAGCTTAAGGTGAAATATCGACCTAAGAAGAAAATAGATTAGGTAAGAACCATCACAAACAGTTGACAATAAACAGTACTATGTCAGTCTACAGCATCGATCGACATACAACTGTTAAACATTACGGATTAATTCATAAACATTTATCCACACTTTTTTGTGAAACGCAAGACGAGCAATCACGATATCCATTTCATTTCGGTTTTCATACGTATTTATTCTGTCTTGGGCTCATGCTGGGAGCCCATGGGCGTTTGGGTATAGGATTTACGTGTCAGGAGCCCAATGAAATGTGGGTTGTTTTTGAAGGGAAGTCGTGGGCTATCCCTCATCGCTATCAACAATTGGACGCTCATGACACTCGTGAACATGATACAATTGGCTTCGTGTAAAACTGGCGTAACAGCATATTACAAAACCATATAGTTACCTTACCCTCCAAAATCATTAAACCCTTTCCTACATTTTGTTGAATTTTGACTCGTTCGCCACAAACTGTTTTGGAAATGTTTATGACAAAAGAGAAATTACACAAGATGATTTCACCTTTTGTCAAACTATTTTAACCGATGCATATTCATATTATTCAATGATCATCCCTTTTTTTCAAATTTTCATTTAGATATTTTCAAAAATGACAGCTGCAGATTTGTTGTACATGTACAATGGGACAGTTATATGACTAGTTATATATTTCCCTTTAAACAACTTTAATTTGTCACTAATGTTACGTATTCAATGCCTTGCAGCAGTCCTTCCAGTTTGCATGAATTTTCAGCAAAAATGCAGTAAAATGCAGCATTTGTTAGATTCAATGAAATACACGTTTTAGAGAGGTATTTCTCTTTAGAGGTAACAACTATCTCCTGATAGAAGCAAACGTCGATTCATCTGAATGTAGAAAACATTGTGGGGATATGGAGAAATTGCACATAACTAACAATTTTTCATTGACACTCGATGCTTTCCACTGCACCCCTTTGTCTATAGTTTCCTCTTGCTCATTTGCTTTGCGTTAGAATTTGGAAAATGTTAAACTGTCGTTCTACAAAGGTTTTCGCGATACAGAGGTGTTCGCGATAAAGAGGTGTCGATTCAAGGAGCTATACTGTATACTTATAATTGATCATGTCGCAGCTGCTTCGGTCCGAATGGTATCTCCTTATTTTCCTTGCAGCTACTGCTATTGCTAAAATCTTTAATATACTAGTAACCACACTGGAACACAGACGTTGGGCCCCGATTCTCGATGCGGACATTTAACCCTTTCCCTCATATAAACGCTTTCGGACGCCTCTGCAGCAGACAGCTTTTTGAAAACATAGCAACAAAAGAAGAAATTGCACAAAACGTGCAATTTTTCCTTTTGCAACAATGATCCACTTTTAGTCTTAGGTTATCCAATCAATTATAGAGATGTTCTGTGTTTTGACAAAATACGTTCAAAGTCGTCTGCTGCAGAATTTTCGTATGAGGGAAAGGGTTAAAGCAGACAGCGTTTTGAAAACATAGTGACAAAAGAAGAAATTGCACAGAACGTGCAATTTCTCCTTTTGTCACAATGTTTTCCACTTTTAGTCATAGGTTATCCATCTGACAAAATACGTTCAAAGTCGTCTGCTGCAGAATTTTCGTATGAGGGAAAGGGTTAAAAATGTAATTTTCTGTGATCACCGCGATGGTGTAGTAGTAGAGCGTTCGCGTCGGATGCGTGAAGTAACGGGTTCGATCCTCGACATTGTCTTACCAGAGACATTAAACATGATAGTAATTACCTGCACTCAGGGTTGTGAGGCTAGCATTACGACTGACTCGCTGGTGTCAGGATAAATGGGACAGTAGTACCGGTAACTTTCCTAGCAAACGCTGTGATATAACTGAATAATTGTTTGAAAACAGTATACAAACCAAGCATTACTGCTTAAAGTGCCCGTACATTCGTCGACAAGGACAGCGCTAGTATGTGCAGTCCAGACGATGCGCTATTTTAAATTCAAGTCTACAATAACATCGTGTTGAATAAATTACCATAACCACCAACTCACACAACAAATGGCCTTTGGAGTTCTTAGAGCAGCTAAGAAACAGATTAGCATGCGTACTGTACAGTCCGATCAGGTTTTTCTATCTGCCCCCCTCTCCCCCGTTATCATACACGCATCGTGAGATTATTTGAAGAAGGGATATGACCATCTACCGAAACTCAAAGAAGAAATTTAATCAAATATAATTTTTGTTTTCAAACTCGTCGAAGATTAGGTTTTCATGTGACGTAGCTGAATTTGAGCACTAACGATTGAATTTGAAACCCTGAATTTAGGAAGGAGCAGACAAATTATAGTATAATAGAAATTGGTCGCGTCGCACGACAAGATACCCGTGTGAGGTTGTTATACTAAGTTATTGACAGTTATCATCAAATATCAAACTCGTGCTTGCATAGTCACTGTTCGGATATATCCGTTTTCCAGATTAGGATGCTTGTGATGGTGGGAAGATCTTGATCAGACTGCGCGTCTGATCTGTATGCTTACCCGGTCTGGCATAGTTCCGAATTATGTTTTCTATAGACAGGGCTCAATTACAGTGTATTGCAAATTGTTGCTTGTTTACCACTTTTGGAAGTGTCAGCTTGAGTTTTTTTCGTCTCATTATACACGTTATGCTTTCATGATTCCTCTGGTGAAAGGGTTCTTTATCTGTTCCCACATACAACGAATCTGCAGCAGACGACTTTGCAATTATCCGGATAAAAATAAAGAAAATCTCTTTATAAAAAAATGTAGTTCTAGAAAAGACATTAAAACATTGTGATACAATGAGACATTGCTCATCGTGAAAAATTTCTCATGTAATGTTGTCACATGATTTTCAAAGGTCTGCTGATAAGATAGGCAAAATCTCAAATAATTGAAAGGACTTAAGGCAATGTGTATCCTTGACACAAAATGAAAACAAAAACAAAGATGGTCCCGTGTGTATATTCATCAACTAAAATGGTTTTGTCATAACCTGTTTTCAGAAGCTTGGCTGATCTTGATCTTCGCTGATAACGGGAAGGTTTGTGATGTACATGTAAATACAATGTTCAAAGGTCTGCTGATAAGTTAGACAAAATCTCAAATAATTGAAAGGACTTAAGGCAATGTGTATCCTTGACACAAAATGAAAACAAAAACATAGATGGTCCCGTGTGTATATTCATCAACTAAAATGGTTTTGTCATAACCTGTTTTCAGAAGCTTGGCTGATCTTGATCTTCGCTGATAACGGGAAGGTTTGTGATGTACATGTAAATACAATGTTCTTTATATTTTCAGGAATCCAGGCTTGATGGAGACCACTCCACCACGAATGTCCTCTGATTTCCTCAAGAACGGCATGACGCCACCACATGCCATACGACATCCGCAGCCTGCTCATACCCATAGCTCGGACATGAGAGCTGCCTTATCCAGCTTCTCACTCAGCGCCATGGCTGCCGGATTCCAGCCATTTCCCACTATTTCCATGACACCAGGTCAAGGTCAAGCCTCTGGAGTTGCCATGCCAACACCAATAATGCCATACCCTGGGGTACCATTTCCACCCATAGCATTCGGTGCCTCACCGACGGATCTACGCAATGTTAACTTGTGTAACGGTCTAACGCGACCGCAAGTCGCGGCCTTGGACGCTAATAAGATTAAAACACCAATTAACAGGAATTATCTGGAACTGGCAATGCTTGTGTGTAATACTTTCAGGGGGAAACTGTTTCCTTGTCCCCACTGCCGATACGTCACGGACAGACGCAACAATCTAAAACGACATATATCTACAATGCACCAAGCGTGTGATAAGGTACTGGAATGCTGTGGCGTGAGCTTTAGCACGAAAGCTTCCTTACGTGAACATATCATGATATTCCACCATAATGGGTATTCGTGTCCATACTGCGGACGACGTTTCTGCCGGAAGGCACTACTGAAACGACATCTTTCTGTTCACAGCGGTCAGAAGGACTACACTTGTCCGAATTGTGACTACGCCACAAGTCACAAAAGCAATCTGGAGAGACACAAACGGATTCACGAGCGTCTTAAGTTAGGGGAGGATGGTACATTTTTTGGATGTCCGGATTTTGCCGGAAATCCGCACCAGAGTCTGGACACAACGGAAACCTCATGTATCGATGTCGACAGTTTAGACGAAAAGTGTGTGGATATCGATGTTGATACGACAGATGATAGCGGGACAGACATCGATGTTACCGAGGATAACTGTGATGATGACGATAAACTATCACGATATCCTTTGTTTGTACCTCGAAATCCAGCCGCCATGTTTAAAAACAACGAAACTATAAAAAGTGCGCACACTGTGGCGCATCTTACGGCGGAAACAAACTTTCACAAACGTGAAGCGACTTTAACACACAGTGCATGTGAAGGCACAGCTAGTTGTGAAGATGGGAATTGCTGTGTTCCGCTGAATTTACGGGTGACGCCATCTTCAAGTCGATGTTGAAATACTTGTTCTTACCAAATCTAGTCATCTTTTTGTTATTATCACAACAATCTGGGACAACTAATACGTGGTCCCAGCAACAATGTAGTTTCACTTTAGACTAATCAACCTGTAAAAGACAAAGAACTCATCGAGCTGCGTGAAGCAGAAACCGACATTCAGAGCTTAAAAGGTGCTGAACTCCAGATGGGGATCAAAATTTTGAAAAGTTGAAACTTGTGCAAATATTGCTAATAGTGACAACAAATTAAGTAATGAGTAATTAAAAACTATTTGGGCACTAAATGTTGACAAACTTTCAAATGAAAGTCATGAAAATGTACATCATTTGGCTTACTGGGTATGTCTATCCAGTACAAATGGAGCTTAAACAATCAATATTTAGATGTTTACGGTACTGGAAAATGAAATGATTACTCTAATTTTATCCCAGAATTATGATTCTAATATTTTAAGACAAATTTTGAACAGTTTTAAAACTTTGATAATACCATCTATAATCTGGATTTCAGCACCTTAGGGAACTTATGTCATTTTAAATCGAATTAAATACTGGAGCTATAAAGTAATGGAATGGGAAATTATCTTGACTATACATGTACTTGTAGGAGGTACAGGCTGATCCGAATCTTCGCTTGTCGCATATAACGTAAGGCGTGTGTCCCAATGTGATTTTCTTGTCATTCTTTTCATCATCAAACCAGTGCATAGTATTCAATACTTTTAAATGTTGCTATCAGAGGACTAGATATGGGAAGGTAAATTGTTATATTCTCATCTCTATCTCTCTTATGTCTTAACTTAACCCTATATTGTGGGAACTCAAAAGAATCGTCTCAGCGAGACGTTTTCTCTTGAGTACCCACATCATAGTATCTGAGTGTCAAATCAAATTCTGAAATGTAAAATATGATCCTTATTTAAAGTTCTGTTGTTGCTACGCTATGTTTGAGAAAGTGTATCGATGAGTATGTCAATAGATATAGGATAAGATTGTATAAGTATATAAACCACGACAAACCTTCATTATTTAGCTTAGTATGAAATTATTTAGTTTACATCGATTGCGAAACAAGTTTAAGCTTATGTTAATCACGCTCGATGTCTGCTTCCTTGAGACATAAAGGCAAAACTCATTGCGGGACTCGAACCCGGCCCTGGATGTTTAGTACGAGAAGTCATTTAACGACTTTGAAAAGGTATAGGCAAAGTTAGGTATAATCTCTATAAGGGCATGTTTAATTACTGAAAAAAGTGTTGTTACAATGATTTCAAAGGGGGAATTTTAACAATGATTTAACAAGTCGTCGCTACAGAGGCGTCAGAAAGCCTCTGCGTGTGGGAAAGGGTTAACTTTTCTCCTACAACCCACGCCTCACCAACTGAGCTACCGCGGCTCGGCCCGTTTATTGACGATTAAGATCAGATGACATACTTGTATATGGTGGTCATGACAGGTCTTCAAATGCTTTTTTCCACATATAGACGCTTTTTGACGCATCTATAGCAGACACTATTTGAAAGCATTACCAGCAATTTCCATTTGCCACAATGATTTCGTCTCTATTCAATAAGTATACTGTCATTTACAGCCGTTCAACGAGAAAATCAACATTATGGGCTCTTCGTAATGTATCGACCCAGATCGACATGGGCACTCCGCGCAGGCTAATCCGGGTCCACACATTCCGTCTCAGGGGGAAAGAGGTATAGAGTTATGACTCCTAAAACAGAAAATCCACAGGTGGCAAAAAGTTTTTGCCAAGGTTAGCCTGCGCGGCATGCTTAGACTGATCTGGATCGATACTTTACGCCGAGTCCTTAATGTTGGTTTGTTCGTGGAACGGCTCAATTGTTGTATGTGAGAAATGGTTAGTTCATAATCTAGACCTTCAGCAGTTGCAAAGTCCGGAAGCTCGGGGTTACCGTGTACTGAAAAATCCGGGGTGACCGAATGGCTAGCTTCGGGGATTTGAAATTGGGCGTCCCCCGGGTTCGATTCCCCTTTCACGGCGGTCAGGACGGAGTGCCCTTGGACAAGGCACATTTCCTGGCCTTGCACTAGTTGTTTCATCCAGGGAGCTAGAAAATGATAAGAATCGACGTGATATTACTGAAATAATGTTGAAAACGGCGTTAAACCCTATAAAACAAACATAGCTACTTCCCTAGATTACCATTTTCATTTAGTGTACAAAACGTTGATCTTGTGTTATGTATGTAACATACAAACAATCTGTTGCAGACGACTCTGAAAACGTCTAAGCAAAGATATGGACATTTTCTATAAATGAAAGTGTGATAATTAAATAGAGTTGAAAACATTGTGCCCGAAAGGAAAAATTGCTCAGTATAAGCAATTTCCCCCTTTTGCCAAAATGGTTATAAAATAATCTGCAGCACATGCGTCTGCAAGTGTGAAAGGATATTATATTATATTATTAGTACGCACAGTGTGTCTGGAACAAAGAACTAAGTATTGTTAATGGTCCAGATAAAATAACGTTACTGTATTTGTGACAAGTGTAGAGAAAGGTCGATTTGCATAAATGAACCGTCCCACGAGAAAACCAACAGTGTTGACTCTGATCAGCCTAAGCATGCCGAGCAGGCTAACCCGGACAGACACTTTTCGCCTCCTGTGGGGTTTCTGTTTCAGGAATCATTACTCTATACATCCATCGCCCCGGGTCGATACATTACGCAGAGTCCATAATGTTGGTTTTCTCAATTCCTAAATATTCGGTAGCGACGCGGGCTGTCAATCCAGGGGTTGTGAGTCCGAATCCAAGCTCGGCAAACATTCTTTGCGACGCTTGACAAAAGTCATTGTGACACGCATCATTCGTCCGTCTTTCACCAGTGGGCTAACAGTCCATGTGGAAAAGCAGCCAATTGCTTGGAAAGTATGTTGTGTGGAGTACTAGTATGAGAAAGCTAAGAAACACATGAGTAGGTGAACTGGCCGCCGTGATATGAACAATTGTTAGAAACGGCGTTAAGCCCTAATCAATCAATCCTAAATATTCTTTTAACACTGTTAGAGTGATCTTCGTTCTTTATTTATAGTGTACGGATGCCCTTATTACATATATGTATATTGTCGTACTTTCACAATAAAATCACGATATCTATTGTTAAACTATGCTAGACTTTCTTTTCATTTCATTATTATGTAACTGCATATAATTTACCCTCCACATATTCCTGACCAAAATAGACACAACTGATATCGGGCACTGGAAGCAATGTCCAGCACAGACGCTTTCTGACGCCTTCCTGAACAAAATAGACACAACTGATATCGGGCACTGGAAACAATGTCCTGCACAGACGCTTTCTGACGCCTTCCTGAACAAAATAGACACAACTGATATCGGGCACTGGAAGCAATGTCCTGCACAGACGCTTTCTGACGCCTTCGCAAGCGACGACTGTTGTTAACATTCTTACGAAAGAATACATTGCTCAAAACGAAAAATCGACCCAGATTAGCCTGCGCATTCCGTGCAGGCTTATCCGGGTCGACACATTCCGTCTCAAGTAGATAGAGGTATAGCGTTATGATTCCTGATAAAGAAAATCCACAGGAGGCGAAAAGTGTCTGTCCGGGTTAGCCTGCGCGACATGCTTAGGCTGATCCGGGTCGATACTTTACGCAGATTTCACAATGTTGGTTTTCTCGTGGAACGGCTCAAATTATACCCTAACCATTACCCTGCTGAAATCTAGAATGTGTCATCGTCACGTCTGATTTATAACGAGTTTTATCACATTGGTGGAGTGAATATTGCTGAGATCATGGATCGGGTCCTGATCTCACGCTCCAAGGACGGACGCTCTTAATACTACACCACTATGACGGTAAAGGGAAAATACCGGACAAATATAGTTAATATAGGTGAATATAGTTTATTAGTGCGTTTAGCAGGCTAAGAATAAAGCCCTTCTCAGATGAAAGTCCTTGTACCTGCTCAGATGAAAGCTAAGAATAAATCCGGTGTACCCACTCAGTTGAAAACTAAGAATAAAACGCTTGTACCTACTCAGTTGAAAGCTGATAATAAAGCGCATGTACCTACTCAGTCGAAAGCTAGGAATAAAGCCACTGTACCTACTCAGCTATAAAATAAGAATAAAGCCCTTGTACCTACTCAGTTGAAAGATAAGAATAAAGCCATTGTACCTTCTAAGTTGAAAACTACGAATAAAGCCATTGTACCTACTCAGTTGCAAGATTAAAATAATGCCATTGTACCTACTCAGTTGAAAACTAAGAATACAATCACTGTACCTACTCAGTTGAAAACTTAGAATAACGCCATTGTATTTACTCGGTTGAAAACTTAGAATAACGCCATTGTATCTCCTTAGTTGAAAACTTACGAATACAGCCCTTGTACATACTCAGTTGCAATACAAGAATAAAGCCATTGTACCTACTCAGTTGAAAACTAAGAATACAGCCCTTGTACATACTCAGTTGCAATACAAGAATAAAGCCATTGTACCTACTCAGTTGAAAACTACGAATACAGCCCTTGTACATACTCAGTTGCAATACAAGAATAAAGCCATTGTACCTACTCAGTTGAAAACTAAGAATACAGCCCTTGTACCTACTCAGTTGAAAACTAAGAATAAAGCCCTTGTACCTCCTAAGTTGAAAACTACGAATACAGCCCCTGTACATACTCAGTTGCAACACAAGAATAAAGCCCTTGTATCTACTCAGTTGAAAACTACGAATACAGCCCTTGTACCTACTCAGTTGAAAACTACGAATGCAGCCCCTGTACATACTCAGTTGAAACACAAGAATACAGCCCTTGTACCTACTCAGTTGAAAATTTAAAAAAAAGCAAGTGTACCTCTTTAGTTTGAAACTACGAATACAGCCATTGTACCTACTCAGCTGAAACTTAAGGTAGTAGGAGCCTAATGGGCAACATTTCAAACTATGATCAGCTTGATAATTTCTTAATGTGTATCATTTCCCGGATTCAAAAACAAAATTTAAAAGAAATTTAACCTCAAATAACAATTTAATTTTAATTTTAATTATCCTATATTTCAGAAATGATACATTATTTTAACGTCACCAACAAATATAATCAAACTGTACTGGAATAGTCATATGGTATTACGATTTTAACATACTATTTTGACAGCGTAAAATTGCAACAACATCGACGTTTAAAAGCAAAAATCAACAAGTTTTAGAAATTCTCATGACCTGTTCTTTATTGATAATTAACTTTAACCTTTTGGGAACATTATGCCAAAAATCAAAATGTTTTAACTGTCTCATTTAAAAAAAAATAGAGTTCGAAATTCCCAACCACCTATTTCAGCCGTGACTGCAAGTAATAACATCTTCAAAGAAGCTGATATTTATGTATAGAAATATATTTAATTACTTTTTAATTCAAAGTACAATATAAACTTCTGTAAAAAGTGTTAGCTAATGAAAACAAAGAAGAAAAAAAGAAGATTTTTTTTTGTAAAATTGTGCTTCTGGAGGGATTCGAACCACTACCTTGAAACCCTCAGAAGATTTGAAGTCCTGCGCTTAACAACATAGGCTAAAGCTTTAAAATTGAAGAGTTTCAAGTGGAGGTTTTCATTACGCTCCTACTACCTTAAGATTAAAGCCATTATACCTACTCAGTTGAGATATATGAATAAAGCCCCTGTACCTACTTAGTTGAAAGCTAAGAATAAAGCCATTGTAACTCCTCAAAAGTGAATACACATACAGTGTTTGCTGTCAGTTATCTTGCTGTTAGACTGCGAACTAGTAAGAGAACCAAGTGTAAGATCAAAAGCAATGAGACCGTTCCTAGCACGATTCAAAATGTCCCACGAATTGTAAACGGGTTCCGCTATTAGAACGATTGCTATGTATTGTAAGACTGGGAATCCGCTCCAATATGACCTATAATTTGATTCCACGAAATACAAATAACATAACCCACCGTTTATTGGCCAGTCTGTTTTGTTTAAACATTTAAATTTCCATACACGGGTATATAAATGATATATACAAATTGAAGTTTATTGAATTGGAAAACATGTTGAGTAGCAACGTAAAAAATAACATCTCCAAAATGTGATTGAATTGAAAGCACTTAGTTACTTTCGAACATTGGTCAAGATCAATACTGTATAACTAAATGGTTTGCCTTAACAAAACACTTGGTGAAAAGTTAATTCGCATTTAACTTTTTGACAAATTTAGTAATAAATAATTTGATACCACGGGTTTCATAATGTATGAGAGGGAAAGAAAAAAAGATGGTAAAAATATAAAATTCATTTTCCACTGAAAACTCGGCTTGAGATAGTGTTCCTTGACATTTACTTTTAGTGGCTAAAACGTTTTAGACTAACCCCTTCCTACACATAGACGCTTTCTCAAGCCTCTGCAGAAGACGACTTCTGAAAACATTGTTTTTGCCTAGACGTTTTCAAAGTCGTCTGCTGGAGACGTGTTGTTTGTGGGAAAGGGCTAAGCTATTGCGTAGTTGTCCAAAAACGAAACGCAAATAAAATATATCAACAACAGACGGATTATATTACAGTATAAATATTATCAAATGAATCCGACTTGGAAGTCCAGACCAGGTTTTTGACCAATATACTTGGTTTTATCCTTTCCCATCTATAGACACATTTTGACGCATCTGCAGCAGACGACTTTTGATCAATAATTTCTCCTTTGGCCACAATGTCTTCAATTTTAATTAACAATTAAGCTATCTTTTATGGACATTTTTCAGGTGTTTGTCATAATAATTTCAAAGTCGTCTGCTACAGATGTGTTGTATGTGGGAAAGGGTTAAGTTATTTTAGTACAGGAGTGTCAGATCATCGTTCATTTGAAGTCATGTTTGTTTATATATTGACGAAATCCGAAATTATACAGTATAAAAATATTAACTAAACAATAAGTGTTGTTTATTTTATTATATTTGTTTTTTTTATTTAATAAAACAGTTTTAAAGACTTGGAACTCTTTGGTTCATTTTCAACATATTTGCTCCCGATCGTTCCTATCCATGATCTGTTTATACCTTGCATACATTTCATTATCCCATCTGCACCTGGCTGACATCACTCTAAAATCACATTCCAGTAGTACTTTCAGTATTTTGATTGTTTATATATTGACGAAATCCGGTTAAACTTCATGTGAATATTCTTCCTCTATCGGATTTGTCGAGTCAATTTTAACCCTTTCCCACAGACTACAAATCCTCAAGTTGTCGAGTGCTTAGCGTCGGGGATTTGGAACCGGGCGACCCGGGTGCGATCCCAGGTCGTGGTGGCTATGGTCGAGTGCCCTTGGTCAAGGCACATAAACCTAATATTGGTTTGTTTACCCAGGGCTCCAGTGATCTGTCGCCGTATAATGGTGAAAACCGCCTAAAACCACTATGAACAAATCTGATCTAAAATATAGCTAATCTCTACGAGTAAAGAAAACATTCTGGTAATTTTTGTTTCAAAAGTCAGGCATCAGAAATATTTGATGTTATTTTATTATTTATCCTCATCGTGCAAAATTAACTATTTTGTGAGCAGACAAAGTTGGATACACAGGAGTCCGGGTGAAATCTTTCCGAAAAGACACTTTGGTTCCTTTACGTACCTGGTGTATAGCACCGACACACGCGAGGTATTCTTTCCTGGAAAAGGACCAGTACATGACCTCTAATTGAGTGGGAGACGCTGGAAAGCACCCCTTAAATTTCCAGATCGCGGACCGGGATTTGAACTTAAAACCCATGGATTGACAGTCTAGTGTGTTAACCACTGGACTACCCCGCCACTCAAAGAAATATCTGTATGTGGGAATAGGTTAGTGGTTTCCATCGCATCAATAGTTCTGTGTTGAGATTTATTAGTTCATTAGGGATGTAGGGTGATCACCTTAAGGATGTTCGTGTAAAGTTTGAATACAAGTTGCTCAGAAGTATAGGTAGTGATAGAATTGAAAGGTTGTTGAAGACTCAAAACGGACACAGAGTGTAATACATACAACAATACACTTTATTTGTATAAACAAATGCCACCGGCCTAACATACAATATAAACCTATATGTATACAAACTTAAAAAGTGGGAAACTTTGTTAAATGTTTAACACAATGTTTATTAGCGTCTTCGTCACATGTTAGTATGTCAATTACTGTTGTTGGCTAATTTGAAACTTCCTCATTGCCATGACTGTTGAAATGGAGACAGCATTTTTCCTTATGATTAATTCATCAGTACTGTTTATTAATGATTGATATCTATAGGTTTCCTTGCGCTTATGGTTATAGCCAATACGAGCGTTTAGGGGGTAGTCCTATATCTAATTATTGACGAATTATGAAGTATTTCTCAGCAAACATTCAATACGTATTAGCACTATGGAATAAATAGCGATGAGCAGAGAGAGGGAGATATATATATATAGAAAGAGAATGTGAGAGAGATAAAGACAAAGGACGATAGATAGTGATAGAGAGAGAAAGAAAGAGAGAGAGAGATAGATATATAGATAGATAGAGAGAGAGAGAGAGAGAGAGAGAGAGAGAGAGAGAGAGAGAGAGAGAGAGAGAGAGAGAGAGAGAGAGAGAGAGAGAGAGAGAGAGAGAGAAAGAAAGAGATAGAGAGCGAGAG
>JASEVX010000008.1:12481862-12698552 GCA_031761405.1 Serripes groenlandicus
GTTCCTTAGACAAGATTATTAGAGCCAAGTCATGGAAAAAGAGACCTTCTGACGACTTGACACCTCTTAAACTTCAAAGGTAATTGATTGATTGGTTGGGGCTTAACGCCGTTTTCAACAATCAATGTGTCAGTCATATCACGGCGGCTAGTTCACCTACACATAAAATACTTTCCAAGCAACTGGCTGCTTTTCAACGACTGTCGCTTGTCACAGTGACTTTTATCAAACATCGAAAAGAATGTTGGCCGAGGTAGGATTCGAATTCGCAACCCCTAAATTGACAGCCTGTGTCGCTACCAACTGAGCTACCGGTTGAATACTAACAACTAGGTAGACTAGTCTTGATTGTTGATGTTGAATTAATTTCAGAAGTTTATCCTGTGTTCGTGTTACCATATCGAAGTAACACAAATATATATGACCCGCGAGAAAACCAACAGAGTGGATTCTGTGTAAAGTATCGACCCGGATCAGCCTAAGCATACCCCGCAGGCTAACCCTGACAGACACGTTTCGCCTCCTGTGGATTTTCTGTTTCAGGAATCATGACTCTATATCTCTTTCCCCCCTTAGACGGAATGTGTAGGCCCAGATTAGAGTCCATTTTGTTGGTTTATCGTGACACGGCTCATATTGCTTCCGAAATGAATCCATACGGTGATCAGACGTTTGAACGCAGGCGTCTTGAATTTTCTTCGAGAACATATTGAAAAAATAACACAAGTCATTATCATTATAGTATATGGGCCATGTATATTGACACTATTTATAGTAACACGGTCCTGTATGGGGGTTTTGTCGAAGGTTTTCTCAAACGAAAACATTACCTTCCTTATAATTATTGTATATGAACTACATAGATGGACTTTTTGTAGAAACTTAGCTTTTTCAAATGAAAACTCTGATGGCTGTGGTTTGAGAAGAACATGTGTTGCTTTATTTATCCGAGAGGTACATTGGCGTAAAGTTTTGACCCGGATCAACCAAAGCATGCCGCGCAGGCTGACCCGGACAGACACTGTTCGCCTCCTATGGATTTTCTGTTTCAGGAATTATTACTTTATAGTTTATACATCTATCTGCCTGAGACGGAATGTGTCGGCCCGGCTGATCTGTGTCGATAAATTACGCAGAATCCACAATGTTGGTTTTCTCGTGGAACGGCTCATATGATAAAGACAGAGATCGTTCCTTTGTCATCAATTATCTTTGGGCAGAGCCATAGAAAGCCGACTTAACGACCAGCCAAGATTCAGATTAACGCGCGCATCTCCATCTAGCATTATGGATGCCCCAGGAGGACTGTTTACATCAACCACTCGTCCGTATGCTTACATATACCAGCTAGCCCCTATCCCACTTACAGACACAAATGCAGCAGACGAATATTGAAAAACATTGTGACAAAGAAGTAATTGTTCAAGATGAACAGTTTTTCCTTTTGCTACAATGTTTTCAACTGTATTCAATTATTACACTTTCATTAAAAGAAATGTTCGACATTGCTGTCTATTTTCAAAGTCGCAGAGTTGTTTGTTGTGTGAAACAGGGACCCATGCCATTTGATCGTTATTGATTTTAATTTCATTTTTTTTTCGGATGATTTGTTTTCGTGTGAAATGACTTGTTTCGTGGGTCATAGATACCATTCACAAAAAAGACTACTTAGCCTTGTCCTAAGTAGAAACGGTTTCTTTTATAATCAAGTAAATGCTTCTGAAGCGGCCCACGGAAGGAAAAACAATTGGATCTGGCAGTACCAAGTGAAGTGCGACTGATTATCTTTACAAAGGCAACCACCGTTAACGTCAGAAAATTCTGCTGGTATTTGGCGGGCCAGTTTTTAAATGTCATTGATATTTCTCTTTATAAAACTATCAAAAGCCCATACTTCGATCAAAAGGGTACCCGTAAAAATTAAATCCGTCAATAAAATTCGTCACGCAAAAATGGGTCTCATAGCATATGTGGATAATGAAGATTCAGGTAGGGCACATCACTGTCAGTGTACATGGACTTGCGATTTAGCTTTTGACTTATCTTCAGACGAAAACTCTTGAGGTAGCGCATTAATTTTGTGAACACAAATTTATGTAGCTGACTTCGAAAACATCTGGGCATAAACAAGTGAAAGTGTGATTATTGAACAAAGTTGAAAACATTGTGGCAAAAGGAGGAAACACCTCTCAAACAAACCAACAACAAACGCAGCTCAAATGAGCAACGGTTTGATAAGTTTCTGAAATAAAACATGATTTCGATTTACGTGCGATTGGCTAGGGTCACGGCTTTTTCCGTTGTTATGGTTTCAACCCGAAAGTAGGTCTATATATGAGCCATTCCACGAGAAAACCAACATTGTGGACTCTGCGTAAAGTATCGACCCGGATCAGCCTAAACCTGACGGACACTTTTCGCCTCCAGTGGATTTTCTGTTTCAGGAATCATAACTATATACCTCTATCCCCCGGAGACGGAATGTGTCGGCCCGGATTAGCCTGCGAGGATCGCGCAGGCTGATCTGGATCGATACATTACGCAGAGTCCATAATGTTGGTTTTCTTGTTGAACGGGCGCATATGCTTTCATTTATAGAGATTTTCCATATTTGTTGCTAAAATGTGTTTAGCCATCTGTTGTAGATTTGGTGTAAGTTGAAAAGGATAAATAGTTGACATGCGCACACTGAAGACACTGGTGACCACGTGGTTCTTGTGTTTACCCGATGCCCACAGTCACACTGATAATATTTACCCTCAGCTACTGGATTGATTGATTGATTGATTGATTGGGGTTTAACGCCGTTTTTAACATTTTTCTCAATGATATCACGGCGGCCAGTTCACCTACTCATGCAATCCTGGTTTTCTCACACCAGTTCTCCACACAACAATCTTCCCAAGCAACTGGCTGCTTTTCCACATAGACTTAACCCAAGTGGAAGAGGAATGACGCATGTCGCATTGACTTTTGTCAATCCTCGGAAAGAAAGTTGGCCGAGCCGGGATTCGAACTCACAACCCCTGGATTGACAGCCCGCGTCGCTACCGACTGCGCTACCGACTGAGCTACCGAGGCTCGGCCCCAGTTACTGGAACCGATTTTGTCAACCAAGTGCAACTAGTATAGAGACAGGTCAACCGGCACGGACGATACGTCTGACCAGGCTCTATACTGTTTTCTGCCCAAATCAACTTTTTCTTTTCTTGATATTCAGAATAACGGATATGTCCAGTCTTCCAAATGCAAAGATCGACATATCTATTTTTAAATTTCAACATTGAGATAGTTAATGTTACCGTTCTATGCGACCATGCAGCATCGTGATAAGCAAACATTAGTAGAAATACTGGGGGATTTATGTGAAGAAATAGAAATTATTTAACGGTCGTCCTTTTATGATGTTGCTTATCCTGAGAATTGTGTAACCTATCTAAAAATGTCGTCTGCTTTAACGGAGTAATAGATATACCGTCATGAACGGATATGGGAAAATCTTTCATGCTCACTTGATTCGTAAGCACGACAACCACTGATGTAATGAAGCGCGAGTTGAATTTAATCGAACAATGATGCTTCGGTATAAAACGCCATCTATTATCTCCATTAAAGTTCACCCATGCAGTTCTGATTAGGAAATTATTCTTTCATGTGTTTAAACTTGTGTATAATTGAAAGAGGCTGTCAATCTGCTAATAAAGACTGTTAGCGGGTTTTATACACGGTAGTCAACTGGCCCTGATTGTTGTGATACTGTTAGCACTTTGATCAGTTAAATGTATCGTAATTTATACTTAAAACTTTTCCACATACAACACATCTGAAGCAGAGAACGTTGAAAACGTAGGTGAAAATGTGGAAACCTCTATGAATCAAAATATGATTAATGAATATTTTTGAAAACCTTGTTACAAAAGAAGAAATTTTTGTCAAACCCGAGCAATTTCTTCTTTGCCACCGTTGATGGCTTTCAACTAATTAAAGGTACAGCCGCTCATAAGAAAGTGAACATGGTTCAAATTCATAAGTACAGCTTGCCCATCTGGAAGGCTGTCTTCGACTTGAATGTTTTAGCAGTGTTAAGGTAAATGACAAATGGTTAGGGAGACTTTACGAGAGCGAAACTCAAAGAAAATCTGATTATGAACAAAATATCACGTCAGCCCGATTTACAGGGTCAATACGCAGTACGGGTGATCCTTAAATCAATTTACAGGGTCAATATGCAGTACGTGTGATCTTAACATCAATTTACAGCATAAATATGCAGTACAGGTGATCATAACTTCAATTTACAGAGTCAATATGCAGTACGGGTGATCCATACATCAATTTACAGGGTCAATACGCAGTACAGGTGATCTTAACATCAATTTACGAAGTCAATATGCAGTACGGGTGATCCTTACATCAATTAACAGGGTCAATATGCAGTACGGGGATTCTTACATCAATTAACATGGTCAATATGCTGTACGGATGATCCTTACATCAATTATGTTTGTACAGGGTCAATATGCAGTACGGGGGATCCTTACATCAATGTACAGGGTCAATATGCAGTACGGGGGATCCTTACATCAATGTTTACAGGGTCAATATGCAGTACGGATGATCCTTACATCAATGTGTACAGGGTCAATATGCAGTACGGATGATCCTTACATCAATTTACAGGGTTAATATGCAGTACGGGTAATCCTTACGTCAATGTTTACAGGGTCAATATGCAGTACGGATGACTCTTACATCAATGTTTACATGGTCAATATGCAGTACGGATGACTCTTACATCAATGTTTACAGGGTCAATATGCAGTACGGGTGATCCTTACATCAATGTTTATTGAGTCAATATGCAGCACGGGGGATCCTTACATCAATGTTTACAGGGTCAATATGCAGTACGGGTGATCCTTACATCAATTTACAGGGTCAATATGCAGTACGGGTGATCCTTACATCAATTTACAGGGTCAATATGCAGTACGGGTGATCCTTACATCAATTTACAGGGTCAATATGCAGTACGGGTGATCCTTACATCAATGTTTACAGTGTCAATATGCAGTACGGGTGATCCTTACATCACTGTTTACAGGGTCAATATGCAGTAATGGTGATCCTTACATCAATTTACAGGGTCAATATGCAGTACGGGTGACCCTTACATCAATATTTACAGGGTCAATATGCAGTACGGGTGACCCTTACATCAATGTTTACAGGGTCAATATGCAGGCAGTACGGTTGATACTGACATCAATGTTTACAGGGTCAATATGTAGTACGGGTGATCCTTACACCAATGTTTACAGGGTCAATATGCAGTACGGATGATCCTTACATCAATGTGTACAGGGTCAATATGCAGTAAGGGTGATCCTTACATCAATGTTTACAGGTTCAATATGCAGTATGGGTGATCCTTACATCAATGTTTACAGGGTCCATATTCAGTACGGCTGATCCTTACATCAATGTTTACAGGGTCAATATGAAGTACGGATGATCCTTACATCAATGTTTACAGGGTCAATATGCAGTACGGGTGATCCTTACATCAATGTTTACAGGGTCAATATGCAGTACGGATGATCCTTTCATCAATGTTTACAATGATCCTTACGTCAATGTTTACAGGGTCAATATGTAGTACGGGTGATCCTTTCATCAATTTACAGGGTCAATATGCAGTACGGGTGATCCTTTCGTCAATTTACAGGGTCAATATGCAGTACGGGTGATCCTTACATCAATTTACAGGTTCAATATGCAGTACGAATGATCCTTACATCAATGTTTACAGGGTCAATATGAAGTACGGATGATCCTTTTGTCAATTTACAGGGTCAATATGCAGTACGGGTGATCCTTACATAAATGTTTACAGGGTCAATATGCAGTACGGATGATCCTTATATCAATGTACAGGGTCAATATACAGTACGGATGATCCTTACATCAATGTTTACAGGGTCAATATGCAGTATGGGTGATCCTTACATCAATGTTTACAGGGTCAATATGCAGTACGGATGATCCTTGCATCAATGTTTACAGGATCAATATACAGTACGGATGATCCTTACATCAATGTTTACAGGGTCAATATGCAGTATGGGTGATCCTTACATCAATGTTTACAGGGTCAATATGCAGTACGGATGATCCTTGCATCAATGTTTACAGGGTCTATATACAGTACGGGTGATCCTTACATCAATGTTTACAGGGTCAATATGCAGTACGGATGATCCTTGTATCAATGTTTACAATGATCCTTACGTCAATGTTTACAGGGTCAATATGTAGTACGGGTGATCCTTTCATCAATTTACAGGGTCAATAAGCAGTACGGGTGATCCTTTCGTCAATTTACAGGGTCAATATGCAGTACGGGTGATCCTTACATCAATTTACAGGTTCAATATGCAGTACGAATGATCCTTACATCAATGTTTACAGGGTCAATATGAAGTACGGGTGATCCTTTCGTCAATTTACAGGGTCAATATGCAGTACGGGTGATCCTTACATAAATTTTTACAGGGTCAATATGCAGTACGGATGATCCTTATATCAATGTACAGGGTCAATATACAGTACGGATGATCCTTACATCAATGTTTTCAGGGTCAATATGCAGTACGGGTGATCATTTACATCAATGTTTACAGGGTCAATATGCAGTACGGGTGATCCTTTCATCAATGTTTACAGGGTCAATATGAATTACGGGTGATCCTTTCGTCAATTTACAGGGTCAATATGCAGTACGGGTGATCATTTACATCAATGTTTACAGGGTCAATATGAAGTACGGGTGATCCTTTCATCAATTTACATGGTCAATATGAAGTACGGGTGATCCTTACATCAATGTTTACAGGGTCAATATGAATTACGGGTGATCCTTTCGTCAATTTACAGGGTCAATATGCAGTACGGGTGATCCTTTCATCAATGTTTACAGGGTCAATATGAATTACGGGTGATCCTTTCGTCAATTTACAGGGTCAATATGCAGTACGGGTGATCCTTACATAAATGTTTACAGGGTGAATATGCAGTACGAATGATCCGTACATCAATGTACAGGGTCAATATGCAGTACGGGTGATCCTTACATCAATGTTTACAGGATCAATATACAGTACGGATGATCCTTACATCAATGTTTACAGGGTCAATATGCAGTATGGGTGATCCTTACATCAATGTTTACAGGGTCAATATACAGTACGGATGATCCTTGCATCAATGTTTACAGGGTCTATATACAGTACGGGTGATCCTTACATCAATGTTTACAGGTTCAATATGCACTACGGGTGATCCTTGCATCAATGTTTACAGGATCTATATGCAGTACGGGTGATCCTTACATCAATTTACAGGATCAATATGCAGTACGGATGATCCTTACATCAATGGTCTGTTTGAATGGTGTTTCCTGCTGCTTTCAACATTTTTTAAGTTATATCACGGCATTCCCGAGTTTAATTACCAGTACTACCGGTATAGTTCATACAGACACACATGCATTAGTCGTTAAGCTATCCCCGCAACCCTAAGCGCCAAGGATGCAAGCCATAACTACCATTTTAAAAACTGAGATATGGCCCTGCTGGGGATCGAACCCTCATTTCTCGCCAATGTTGACTCTCTAACCACCCCATCCAAGAGACGGTATCCTTACATTATAATTATCATAAAAGATAATAAGAGCTCAAAATAATAGGAGTATTTCAAATTCCAAAACCATTGTTTGACATTTAAACCTTATGTTTTGATTACTCAACAAAATCGTCTTAGTTTGAGTACCCTTAAGAAAGATATTTCATTATCTATTTTTTTGGTAATGGTTTCAAGCGTAAACTTTTATGTTGGATCTTTTGTATGTCTTATGGGTATTGATGAATATATTGCTCTGTCTGTTTTTCAGTCTATCTTGTTTGCCTATTTCATCCCTAAAAAACGCCACAATGCGACGAAACCAGGTTTTCAAAATAATAACTGTAACTAAAGAATCGAGTGTCAACCGTTTTTCTATTTATATATAGTAACAGCGACCTTGAGCCTAGGGACCCCAACGCAGCCTTATGAAAGGTCTCCATAAACGCTTTCTATATACCAACTTTGGTTACAATATGTCAACCATAACTAAAGATATTAAGTTTCAACCGTTTTTCTATTTTTAGTTACAGCAACCTTGACATTGATCCTAGAGGGCCCAAACGCAATCCCATGAAAGGTCTCCATAAACACTTTCTACATACAAACTTTGGTTATAATATGTCGCATGCAACGACATCGTCATTATAATAATCAGGTTCCAACTATGTTGAAAACCTGGTTAAAAAATATAGAATAATAGAAACAGAGGGACGTTATGACCCTGGGTCGCTCACCTGAGTTATTTTACATTGTATATAATTTATCATGCCTGCAACACCGTCAACAATAATAACTCATTTTGTCATGCAAGCTTATGCCCATTATATATATCTTAAAACCAATCAACATGGCTTGAATGAATCTCTCGAAGATGGTCACACAAGGAACATTTCTACAAAAAATATTTGACAACATGCCATCCACTTTAGAGGAGAAGATGTTTTTAAGTTTTCACTAATGCCATTAAAATGCAAAACTGCCCCGCTCCCTAGTGGCCATATTTCCACCCAGTCGGCATGATTCTGATAGAGGAGCATCTAAGGATCATTTAGACAACATTATTGACAATCTTCCAACAATTAAGCTAGGAGATCTATACAATTTAGAAGAATTTTGGTGAGGACATTGAGAGGACGCTTTCTGTGAAGTTTTATCTCAATTACAACACTGGTTACAGAGGAGAAGATGTTGAAATATCGACGCCAGACAAAGGGCGATCACAATAACTCACCTTAAGCACTTCGTTACAAAAGAAGCATGTCTGATTAAATGGGGTCTTTCAGCATCTCTTTTCAGTATCAATTAACCCTTCCCAACATATTGACGCTTTCCGACACCTCAGCAGCAGACGACTTTTGGAAATCATTGTGACAAAGGAAGAAATTGCTCAAAACGAGCAATTTCGGATTTTGTCACAACATTTTCACACTCTATTCAATATTTGAACTTTCAATTATAGAGATTTCACCTATATATTTATCAAGATGATTTCATAGTCGTCTGTTGCAAATGTGTTGTATGTGGGAAAGGGTTAACCCGTTCACACATACAGCAACTTTACTGAAGACGAATTTCAACAAAATCTGTAGACGATTATTATCGGGTTTTGGCGCCAAAGTGACTAACGTTATGACATCAAACCGCTGACGTGACATCACTTTCCTAGTATTCGGTCACAGAAACAAAATCACGTCAAGAACCCCACGATGTTTCCCGAGAAACCTTTTTTCCAACTCCAAGGCGCGATTGGATCCCAACTACAACCTTGACCCGGTGTTAGGATAATATAATACTCGAATGTTTGAACCTATAAACAATGTTGACTCACTTGATGTTTATATTTGTTTAATTAGTTTAAATTAGTATTTAAAAAGTATATTTTCCCGCCAATAGGTAATGTGTATGAACTTTGCAAAACTTTGCTATACACAAAATTATGTCCAGAGTGGATATTTCGATGCAGTCACGATTCTGCTACGTTTTGATTGGATGAAAAGAAAATATCGAGACAAAAAAAACTTCTAAAGGAAATAATTAAATATGATAATACGTACTCGATAAAGGAACGGACACAAGTAATTTTATGTTTGATAATTTCCGTTTAATAACACTCGTCGTCTATTTCTAAAACGAGTTCAAATAACAACTCATAAGTTTTTTTTTGACCTTCCGGAAGTTACAAATCCAAACTCCTGTAATATGACGTCATTTTATTCGCGTAACGCAAATGATGAATAAATAACCAAATGGAAAACGACAGAAATTATAGGAAACGTTAGTTTGATTGGTCACAAATGTAGTTCCGTAAATTATGAAATCGTTTTATTTGAAGTACCTTATGAAGGGCAAGTTGATTATTTGTTGTACCTGTCATCATAATTTCATGGATTTAAAATCTTGGCTATTCTTTAAAGTTAAATATAAGCTTAACCTGATGATGATTTTTATTTTCTTTGCTAAGGTCGGTATGACTCGTATTTGACGTAAATAATTGATCGTGCTGCAAGCAAGGGCCTAACTGCAGTTCGCGGGGAATTATTTACCGATCAAAAGTTAATACATGTTTACCCGAAATAGGTAGCACCTATACTCTTAGTCAAGAACCCCTATTAAAAGATTTCTCCAAGAATCTAAACTAAATGTATGAAAAATTTAAAAACACCGTTGTTTGCACTGGATCTCGGAAAAGTTTTAAGTTGAATTTCAGGTTTCTAGTTTTAATCTAAAAAATCTCTGAAACTAGATGTTCTCAGATATAACGAACACGCCCAGACCTAGATCACATTGAGTTCTAGAAATGTGGGGAATTTCAGCGAAATCCTTTGAGCCGTTTTCTTTGTCCCCAAATCGCTGAATTTCGAACACATTGTGACACAATAACCGTGTAGACATTCGTTCCGTAGAACAGAATAGGATAATTCTGCTCCACTACACTCATTCTATATTTTCCTAAAACAGAGAAAGACAAAAGGGAGATAATTAAGTTTTAAATTAAAAACTTTTCAGAAATTATCTTTCTTCCAGATACACACACCAATATAATTAAATACCAGTACTGGATAATAATGACTGAAAACATAGTGGCAAAAATAATTATTGCATAAAATGAGCAATTTCCACTTTTGCCACATTCAAATTGATTCCATAATTTTTAACATACTTTCCTATTTCATAGTTTTCTTCTTTTTTTTTCAACGTTTTCTGTTTCCGGTTGCTCCATAAAAGATGATTTAGTTTAAAGACATACATTCTATTTATTGACTGACCAATAAGGCATGACTAATTAGTATTGAAAACAATCATGATAAGTGTCTGCAAATATAATTAATTGCTCTAAAAGTAATGCTGTTTATTTCCGACCCAAGACTGTCCAGCGTACTGCTTACAATTTTAGGTGTGGAAATGACAGTTTAGGTGATGTCGATAAATACACTTATCTAGGCCTAGTTCTGAAGGAATACTTGGACTACAATGTTATAGCAAAAGTAGTTGCTCAGAGTGCTAGTCGCGAAATTGGTCTTATTGTTTCAAAATATAAAAGTCTTGGGGGAGCTCCATACGACGCTTTCACACAGTTATACGACTCTGTGGTGTGGGCCCGTGATCAACTATGGTGCGCCTATATGGGGCGTTAAAGTATACTCTTGTATAACCGCCGTTCAAAACAGGGCCATGCGTTTCTTTCTGAGAGTTTGAAAGTATACGCCAAATGATGCTGTTTTGGGTGAAATGGCATGGGTTCCACCCACTGTCCGCCAGTGGAAATCTGTTGCGGGCTATTGGTGTAACCTATGGAACTTATCTTTGCAACGTACTAACAAGCGAGTAGCACTCTGGGCAGATAGTACAGCTAATCAATCTTTTAAAACTTGGTTGTATTATGTCAATGAGCAAATTTCTAAACTTGGTATAAATGTACGGCTGGACTTAAATTATCCCTTACATAAACGCACTTTCGTCAGTACTATACAGGAGCAGCTAATGTATGCTTTCAATAATAATTGGATAGAAAGAATTAATAAATATGAAAGTAAAGGTAACAAGGGTAGAAATCAGCTTAGAAACTATTGTAAAATGAAAACTAGTTTTTTTACAGAAAAGTATTGTAAATTAATACATCACATATAGGTCAGCTTTGAGTAAGTTAAGATGCGGTGTTGCACCTATTATAATAGAAACTCGTAAAGTCTGGCTGAAAATGACCGTCTTTGCCCATTTTGCGACGACGTGAGTCAGAAAATACATGTTTTATTTTATTGTATAACTATATAAAAAAATTACGTAAAACATTTATCGATAAGGCCCTTACGATCAACCCTTTATTTGTCAATCTGTCCGATATTGATAAAGTTTCATTTATATTATCAAATAGGGAGCTAGCAAGAATTAGTGCCAAAACCTGTAATAATATTTTAAAACTAGATTACTTTATCTGTGTAAATAGTCTTTCACTTGTTTACCATTTTGCGTGGTGTTTTTGTGTTTGTACTTGTTTTTATTTTATTTATTGTTTTTATGTTATAAAAAGCGCATCTATTTATTTGAAGTTATACATTATGACGAATGTAATATTTGCTATATATGTATAAACTTTTGTTTCTTTATTTAATTCAATTAGTTTCATTTATGTTTGATTTCCCAACGCGAAAAACATTGCTTTTTATTACTTTTAACATTTTTAATCGCCTTTGAAGGTATGAAGGTACATGTGATGATTTCTTAGACTCTCATAATCTTTTTTTTTTTAGAATGACTTTGTACAATTATTTATCAACTGTATTGGTGTATCTTGTTTTATAGTATGTAACATGTACACAGATGAGACTTCAATAAAGAATATTTATATATATATATAAAAAAATAACATTGTGAGAGATAGTGTTCCTGCTTGTTGTTTGCCCTTTTCCCACATGTTAGCCTAGGCGTAGGAATTTCAGATTCTCAACCGAAATTAATGTTAACCATAACAAACCCAGAAGACGGAATAAGATAGTCAAGTCCCAGTGATAAAAATATACTCCAAAAGAGAGTATATTTTGTTTAAATGATAGTTGTTTTTTATAAAGATAAAACGCTTCAATTTAAAAGTATTCGCTAGCTACCTCGTTTATCGATTTTTAATGATATCATAAATTAACTTGCGCAAATTGCGAAGTCCGGCTGGTGTAACGGTTAGCTTAGCACGCGGGAGACCAGGGTTCGATTCCGGGTATGGGCAGATTCTTTTTAGATTCATTTTTTTAAATAAAAATATATTATGATTATCTTTTACATTTTTAAATTATATAAATTGCTTATATCAGTGGTGCAATTGTCATTTGCCACCGCTGCAACAAACTCCTTCAAAATGTTGGGATTTAAAACAAATTCAAAAGCAATATATTTAAAACTTTTCACCTATGCATTGTGAAACGCTTTAAGAAATTGATTAATTCGTTTGTATGATGTTTTACGTCGGTTTTAACATTATTTCAGTTATATCACGCCAAAGTAAATGTAGATAATACAGGATTTTATTTCTGCTTTGATAGTAGAATTGGACTCTCAATATATTTATCATTGTTAGGCAATTGTTATTTTGATATGACATGTTTATGTGTTAATTGCATAAAAAAAAACACCGGCTAAAATCCAATGTAAACCAGGAGGTGTGCTTAGCAAAAACTATCCAGATAGCAGATGCGCATATGTATGTCAAATTTTAGTATATCGATAGACCACCATACTGTGTGTTTAGTTTTTTGCGTTCAACTCCTCTTTATCATTCAAAATATGGACATAACTAACAAAGTGCTATTGTAAAGTGTTCAAGTTAGACTTTTGGGATCGGTAAATCCATGTCCTAAATGTAATCTGCAGTTAGCCCCTTCGGCTGTGAGCACTTTCGGTGCTTTGATTAGAAATAGCAACCTTGACCTTGATCATACTTGCAAAATACACTTGAAAACATTGATTGATCGATTGATGAGTTTTATATGACTTTATTAACATTACGATTATTTTCTTACACTTTCCTTTAATCACAGAATATTCCCAGGTAAACTCTTGTGTTTTCATATGTTTTCGCCCTTTCAAAAAAAGAGTATCCGCATTGGGACTCCTATCACAGTGCAATTGTACTGTAATTGACAATAAACTTGCACACATTGTTGATCCAAATCAAACTGTGCTAAACGCAGTTCGATCTTGATGACCAGTGATTAAGGTTTTCGCACAGTCTGGTTACATGTTATCACTATTTATGTTTTCGCAAATTCTTTGTAGGATGTACACATATTGTTTTTCTAACTGACAACAAATATGTGTAATACGTAAATGAAACTTAAGAGCAAACCTATAAAAAATATTGTGGTAAAAGAAGAATTTGCTCAATGGTCAATTTTCTCCTTTTTCCCACAATGTTTACTAAACATATTACGCTAAAGAATGGATAGAAACTGCCCAGATTCCTTATTAGCTTATTCATATAATTTCCTTAGACAACTAATATTAATCTACTAACAATTGGTGTAAGGTATGAGGGAGGATGGCCACAACCTCGCAATACCTATGAACGTGGCAAATAAAGTGTAAACAAGAGGGCCATGATGGCCCTGGATGGCTCACCTGACTTTTTTTTTCCACTTTAGCTATATAAGCCCCGCCCCCTGTAGGCCATAGTTTCCAACTAATCAACTTGGCTTGAAGGAATCTGATAGAGGGTCACCAAAGAAACATTTCTACAAAATTATTTGAAAATCGGCCTGACACTTTTGGAGGAGAAGAATATTTAGGTTTTCACTATAGCTATATAAGGTAAAAAAGCCCCAACCCCCCCTGGCGGCCATGTTTTTCAACCAATCAACATGGCTTAACGGAATCTGATAGAGGGTCATCCAAGGAACATTTCTACAAAATTATTTGAAAATCTGCCAACCAGTTTGGGAGAAGAAGAATTTTGAAGTTTTTTCGGTTTCGTTGCCATGGAAACAAGAATTTTGCATGGATCCCAAAAATTTGAAGGAATTCTGGTGAGGTCATTGAGAGGATGCTTTCTGTGAAGTTTCATCCAAATTGACCCACTGGTTACTGAGGAGAAGAAGTTGACGCACGACGCACGACGGACGCCCGACAAAAGGCGATCACAATAACTCACCTTGAGCAAAGCTCAGGTGAGCTAAAAAGAAGCAACCTTGACATTCACTCTTAAGTGCCCAAACGCAATCCCATGAAAGGTCTTCATAAATGCTTTCTACATACCAACTTTGGTTACAATATGTCGCCTGTAACTAATGATATCCTGTTTCAAAAATAAGTTTGAAGCAGCACGCAACGAAAATGTCATTATAATAACTAAGGTTTCAACTATGTTTAAAACCTGGTTAAAAGTTATAGAATAATAGAAACAAGAGGGATGTTATGACCGTGGATCGCTTACCTGAGTTATGTTATATGATTTGTCATGCCAACAACACAGTCAACCATAACAAGAGGGCCATGATGGCCCTGAATCGCTCACCTGATTTTTTTTTTGTAACTTTAGCTATATAAGCCCCGCCCCCTGGCAGCCATAGTTTCCAACCAATCAACTTGGCTTGAAGGAATCTGAAAGTGGGTCACTTAAGGAACATTTCTACAAAATTATTTGAAAATCGGCCAGACACTTTCGGAGAAGAATATTTTTTAAGTTTACCCTAGGAACATTTCTACAAAATAATTTGAAAATCGGCCTGACACTTTTGGAGGAGAATATTTTTTTTAAGTTTTCACTATAGCCATATAATGCAAAGTAGCCCTGCCCACTGGCGGCCATGTTTTTTGACCAATCAACATGGCTTGAAGGAATCTGATAGAGGGTCATCTAAGGAACATTTCTACAAAATTATTTGAAAATCGGCTTGACACTTTCGGAGGAAACAATTTTTTAAGTTTTCACTATAGCCATATAAGGCAAAATAGCCCGTCCCCCTGGCGGCCATGTTTTTCGACTAATCAACATGGCTTGAAGGAATCTGATAGAGGGTCATCCAAGGAACATTTCTACAAAATTATTTGAAAATCTGCCAACCAGTTTGGGAGAAGAAGAATTTTGAAGTTTTTTTCATTTCGTTGCCATGGAAACCAGAATTCTGCTTGGATCTCAAAAAATTGAAGGATCTGGTGAGGTCATTGAGAGGATGCTTTCTGTGAAGTTACTGGTTACTGAGGAGAAGAAGTTGACGCACGACGGACGATGGACGACGGACGCACAACAAAAGGCGATCAAAAGGCTCAGGTGAGCTAAAAACTCAAATTTTCATGTTAGCTAATACCCATATCATATGACCAATCAACACGGCTTGAAGGAATCTCGTAGAGGGTCGGTCACACAAGGAACATTTCTACAAAATAATTTGACACCATGCCACTCACTTTTGAAGAAGATTTGTTTTCACTAATGCCATAAAATGCAAAAAAATGCTCCGCTTCCTATAGTGGCCATATTTCCACCCAATCAGCATGGCTTTAAGGATTCTGATAGAGGGTCATCTAAGGATCATTTAGACAAAATTATTTGAGAATCTGCCAGAAATTTAGCAAGGAGAAGATTTTTTTGATTTTACATGGATCCAAACAATTTTGGTTACAGAGGAGAAGATGTTGGAATATCGACGCCAGACAAAGGGCGATCACAATAATTCACCTTGAGCACGAAGTGCTCATGTTAGTTAAAAGCAGGAACAGATATCCATCTTTTACACATATTTGTTTATTTTCTCCATTTCTTTAACAATATTGCTAGTAAGCATTCATTTCATACATATAACATGAACCCGTCCATGGGTAAGGTAACAATTGGTATTTTTATCCACACGGTTTTATCTCTGTCAAATATTACTAACATAAGCTTGCATGAAGTCGATTAAATGTACAGGCTGATTAGGGCCTACACTGTTAAAAGATGCCAATATGTACCTTTTCAAATAGATGGATTCATATTTGCAAATATGCTACACCTAATACAGAATGATTAAGGGGGAACTATCTCCCTGAAAAACAATTAACACTTTTCCACAGACGACTTTAATAGCTTTTAGTAAAACTTATGCAAACTCTATAAATGAAAGGACAATTATTGGAAAAAAGTTGAAAAACATATTGTGGTTAATGGAGAAATTGCTCATTTTTACCAATTTCTTCTTTTACCACAATGTTTTCAATGGTTGTCAGTGGTAGAGTCATTAGAAAGCGTCTATATGTGGGAAAGATTTAAAGAACAAACATAACATATAACATCAAATTAAACCTTTCCCATGTTTAACAACTGTGTAGCAGATGACATTAAAAACATCTATAAATGAATAATAATTCACAAGATTTCAATCATTGTGGCAAAAGGAGGAATTGCTCATTATGAGTAACTTCCACTTTTGCTACACTGTTTTCAAAAGTCATTTTCTACAGAATTCTCAAAGGGTTAAAGGAAAATAACTGGATACAAACCCAAATAGGAACATACTGATACATTAATAATAACAAAGTCTTTATTTATAGAGGCTTCACAGTTGGGCATGCCCAGTCTTCCCTGTGGGCCTCTGTTAACACATTTACATATATATATATATGATATCATACACATATTTATATTGACAAACGATGCATTCAAGTTGTAGATGTCCACCACTATGCCACCAGGAAAGATATGCTGATTTAAATTTCCTTAAATTTTCACAGTTCCTGACATGCAGTGGAATCTGGTTCCATATTTTTCGTCCTGAGTATGTCAAATATTTTCTATAAAATTCTATTCTTGGTTTAGGAATGCTCTGGGTTCATGTAAGTTGTGTGGCAGATCTTAAATTTGTATTGGTTGATGATGTGAATAGATTCGTCATATATTCTTTTTAAGGGATTTGTACACAAGTATAGCCTTTTTGTATGTAATTTGATCTTGAAATTTCATCCACTCAACCCTTTCCCTAATATGAACGCTTTCTGATGCCTCTGCAGCAGACGGCTTTTTGAAAACATAGTGACACAAGAAGAAATTGCTCAAAATCATCAATTTCTCCTTTTGCCACAATGTATTCCACTTTTAGTCATAGGCATTCAATTATAGAGATTTTCTATTTTTTGACAAAATATGTTCAAATTAGTCGTCTGCTGCAGAATTGCCGTATGAGGGAAAGGGTTAAGTTCCTTAAAGAGCTCTTCACTTGGTGTGTCATTGAACATTTATTGATGGTAAAGCTTTTCACAACAACCATACATCACATTCCAGGGTGTCTTCAAAATAGCCAAGGAAAAGAGTAAGGGAAAGAAAACCTTACCCTTTCCAACATACAGACACTCTCTGATGCCTTTGCAGCAGGACTTCTGAAAACATTTCAACCAAAAGGAAAATTTCTCCTTTTACCACAATGTTATTAACTCTATTAATTAACCCTTTCCCTCATATAGATGCTTTCTGATGCCTCTGCAGCAGACGGCTTTTTGAAAACAAAGTGACAAAAGAAGAAATTGCTCAAAACGAACAATTTCTCCTTTGGCCACAATGTTTTCCACTTTTAGGCATAGGTTATCCATTCAATTATAGAGATTTTCTATTTTTTGACAAAATATGTTCTATGTCGTCTGCTGCAGAATTGTCATATGGGGAAAGGGTTAAATAATCACTTATACCAACAGATGTTTTCCCTACTTTTTGCCTAGATGTTTTTTAAAAATCATCCACTTCAAATTTGTTGTATTTGGGAAAGGGTTAAAGGGCTCAATCTCCACAAAAAAAGTTTGAATAACAACAGACTGGTAAAATGGCCAATCTCCTCTTGGTAGTACATATTCCTTCAAAGTTGCATTGCATTCCAGAAAGAAGGTCCTGAGAAACAAATTGCAAAATATTTTGACAAGTACACAATGCAATTAGAAGAATCAACTTCATTTTATCCGTTATCACATATGACAAATCTGACTTTGAAATCATCTGTTTAAAAATTATGGTAATCCTCTATAAATAAAAGTTGAATCATTGAATCGAACCTTAAATATTGCTCATACAGAGCAATTTTTCTTTTTGCCAAAACTTTTTCAAAGTAGTCTGCTGCAAGCGCATCAGAAAACATCTTTATGTGGGAAAGGGATAATATATTTTAAGAAACTTAGGCATAAGTATCGAATATCTCTACAAATGAAAGTATCACTATTGAAAAGAGTTGAAAACATTTTGACATAAAGTTTTAAACAAGAGGGCCATGATGGCCCTGGAATCGCTCACCTGATTTTTTTTTAATCACTTTAGCAATATAAGCCCCGCCCCCTGGTTTCCGACCAATCAACTTGGCATGAAGGAATCTGATAGAGGGTCACCCTAGGAATATTTCTACAAAATTATTTGAAAATGGGCCTGACACTTTTGGAGGAGAAGATTTTTTAAGTTTTCACTATAGCCATATAATGCAAAAATAGCCCTGCCCACTGGCAGCCATGTTTTTTGACCAATCAACGTGGCTTGAAGGAATCTGAAAGTGGGTCACTTAAGGAACATTTTTCACAAAATTATCTAAAAATCGGCCTGACACTTTCGGAGAAGAAGATTTTTTAAGTTTTCACTATAGCCATATAAGGCAAAATAGCTCCGCCACCCTGGCGGCCATGTTTTTTGACCAATCAACATGGCTTGAAGGAATCTGATAGAGGGTCATCCAAGGAACATTTCTACAAAATTATTTGAAAATCTGCCAACCAGTTTGGGAGAAGAAGAATTTTGAAGGTTTTTTTCATTTCGTTGCCATGGAAACCAGAATTCTGCATGGATCCCAAAAATTTGAAGGAAATCTGGTGAGGCCATTGAGACGATGCTTTCTGTGAAGTTTCATCCCAATTGACCCACTGGTTACTGAGGAGAAGAAGTTGACTCATGACGCACGACGCATGACAGACGCCGGACAAAAGGCGATCACAATAACTCACCTTGAGCTAAAAAGCCTTCTGCTGCAGATGCCTCGAAATGTGAATGCAAGTTGGAAAGCGTCAACTTTTCAAGCATGTGCCACCCACAATCTTTTTAACCCTTTCCCTCTGCAGCAGACGACTCTTTGAAAACATAGTGACAAAAGCTGAAATTGCTCAAAACAAGCAATTTCTCCTTTTGCCACAATGTTTTCCACCTTTAGCCATAGGTTATCCATTTAATTATAGAGATTTTCTATTTTTTGACAAAATGTGTTTAAAAAAAAGTCATCTGCTGCAAAATTGTCATATGAGGGAAAGGGTTAAACTACATCTTGCTCTAGAAGACATCATTTTGATGCTTTGATAGGGAAGAATAATTTTGACACAGATATGAAGAAAACATTGTGAGAAAAGAGAAATTGCTTTTGTAAATATAATGCCAAAAGGACAAGTGGCTCAAAACCAGCAGTGTTCTAGTCTTATCACAATGTTTTCAAAGTTGTCTGCTGCAGATTTGTTTTAACCCTTTCCCTCATATAGACGCTTTCTGACGCCTCTGCAGCAGACGGCTTTGTGAAAACATAGTGACAAACGCAGAAATTGCACAAAACATGCAATTTCTCCTTTTGCCACAATGTTTTCCACTTTTTGTCATAGGTTATCCATTCAATTATGGAGATTTTCTATTTTTTGACAAAATGTGTTCAAAGTCGTCTGCTGCAGAATTGTCGTATGAGAGAAAGGGTTAAACTACATCTTGCTCTAGAAGACGTCATTTTGATGCTTTGATATGGAAGAATAATTTTGACACAGAAATGAAGAAAACATTGTGGGAAAAGAGAAATTGCTTTGTTAAATATTATGCAAAAAGGACAAGTGGCTCAAAACCAGCAGTGTTCCTCTTATAACAATGTTTTCAAAGTTGTCTGCTGCAGATTTGTTTTATATTGGAAAGGATTTAACAATAACAGATATGATAGAACAACAGAGTTACAAAAAAATGCAATATTCAGGTACATAACAACAATGACAAACATGTTCTAATGACTAGATTTATACTAACAGATTCCCCCATGTAGTGCCTGTCACAATTCCCGTATTTTCAACCACTGAAAGCCTAGATTTACCTTCAAATATTGCAGTCTAATCTCCATATCAGGAGGGCCATGATGGCCCTAGATCGCTCCGCTGAGTTACACAATGAGATTTCTAATGTAAAACACATGACAAATTGTCAAACTGCTGAAATAAACAAGAACTGTCAGAGGACAGCGCGCTCGACTTTTCCACCGCTTATTTAAGTTACTGAGATAATGGACTTTAATGAAGTTGCATGCAAAACATTATCAACAATTTCTTAAAGGGTGATAATTTGCATTATATGCAGGATAGAGTTATTTAACATGATTATTTTCATAGGTGTGATGGTTAGGAAGGGTCTAAACGTTTCAATGGAATGCATCAAGTAGTTACTAAGATATGGACTCTTAATGCAGTTGTACACAAACCTTTAACCATAATTTCTAGGTAAAAAAAGGGCAACAATTTGCACCATATGCGGTATAGAGTTATCTTAATTGATTGTGTTTATAGTTGTGAAATTGGGAAAAGTTGTACAAAGTTTCAATACAATGCTTCAAGTTGTTATTGAGATTACACTCTTAATGTAGATGCAAAACTTTTACCAGAATTTCTAAGTCCAAAAAGGGCCATAACTTGCATAAAATGCTGGATAGAGTTATCGTACTTAATTTTTTATGTTATGTGTGATGGTTGGAAATAGCTGTAAAAGGTGTCAATGCAATGCATCAAGTAGTTACTAAGAAATGGTCTCTTAATGTAGTTGCATGAAAAACTTTAACCAGAATTTCTAGTAAAAAAAGGCCATAACTTGCATAAAATGAAGGATAGAGTTATTTAACTTGAAAATCAACATAGTTGTGATAGTTTGGAAGGGTTGTATAAAGTTTCAAAGCAATGCATCACGTAAATACTAGGATATCGACTCTTAATGTAGTTGCATGCAAAACTTTAACCAAACTTCTAGTTAAAACAAGAGCTGTCGGAGGACAGCGCGCTCGACTATATGCCGCTTATTCACATAAAGCACTATTTCATTATATTGCACTTAAGTACTATTAACCCTTTCCCTCATACGGCAATTCTGCAGCAGACGACTTTGAACTTATTTTGTCAAAACATAGAAAATCTCCATAATTGAATGGATAACCAAAAGTGGAAAACATTGTGGCAAAATTTTCTAAGTAATTCAAGGGCCATTACTACATATTTAGGATGCAATGGAGTTATCTAACCTAATTGTACGATGGTCCTTAACAAATGTGATTTGAATTATGAAACTTTAACGCAAATGTTAAAACTGACCGAGTTTAAAAATAGCAAAACCTAAAAAAAAGGTTTACCAAATGTTTGACATCATGCAAAACCCGTTTGATATGTTGAAGAATTATATTTGATAAATGAATGATCACAATTAGAAAGGAATGTAACCAAAAATTATGAATTTATCTAAAATTCTCAAAATCAAACAAAAATCATGTTATTTATTCCCAAAAAGTCACACTCAGCATCTTCAACATACAATGTGAAGAAAGGTATTATATGTAATTATATTCCAAATATGAAAGCCCTAACACAAGTACTTATTGAGAAAAAATAAAAAATTAAATGAAAATGCCAACTTGCCCTAAAACTTTAACCACCCCAAATCATGTCTTTTGCCGCAAAAAGAAGGTCACACTCAGCATCTTCAGCATACAATATGAAGAAATGTATTAGATGTAATTATATTCCAAATATGAAAGCCCTTGCATAAGTACTTATTGAGAAAAAAGAATTAAAAAAAAAAATCCAACTTGCCCTAAAACTTTAACCACCCAAAATCATGTTTTTTACCCCAAAAAAAAGGTCACACTCAGCATCTTCAGCATTCAATGTGAAGAAAGGTATAAGATGTAACTACATTCCAAATATTAAAGCCGTAGCACAAATACTTATTGAGAAAAATTAAAAAATTAAATGAAAATGCCAACTTGCCCTAAAACTTTAACCACCCAAAATCACATATTTTACCCCAAAAAGAAGGTCACACTCAGAATCTTCAGCATACAATATGAAGACAGGTATTAGATGTAATTATATTCCAAATATGAAAGCCCTAGCATAAGTAATTATTGAGGAAAAAAAAAAAAAAAAAAAAAAATCCAACTTGCCCTAAAACTTTAACCACAGAAAATCATGTTTTTTACCCCAAAAAGAAGGTCACACTCAGTACCTTTAACATTCAATGTGAAGAAAGGTATAAGATGTAACTATATTCCAAATATTAAAGCCCTAGCACAAATACTTATGAATGAAAATGCCAACTTGCCCTAAAAGTTTAACCGGACGCCGACGCCGACGCCGACGCTGGGGCGAGTAGTAAAGCTCTCATATTCTTCGAATAGTCGAGCTAAAAAGGGCCGTATATTGCATAAAATGCTGGATAGAGTTATCATACTTGATTGTTTACATAAGTCTGATGGTTGTGTAGGGTTGTATAAAGTTTCAATGCAATGCATCAAGTAAATACTGAGATATGGACTCTTAATTTAGTTGCATGCAAAACTTTAACCAGAATTTCTAAGTATAAACAAGCCATAACTTGCAGGATAGAGTTATCTAACTTGATAATCTACATAGGTGTGACAGTTAAGTAGGGTTTTAGACAATTTCAATGCAATGCAT
Source organism: Serripes groenlandicus (assembly GCA_031761405.1). NCBI lineage: Eukaryota > Metazoa > Mollusca > Bivalvia > Cardiida > Cardiidae > Serripes > Serripes groenlandicus. The sequence goes on from JASEVX010000008.1 coordinate 12,505,203, forward strand.
CTAGTAAATACTGAGATATGGACTAATTTAGTTGCATGCAAAACTTTAACCAGAATTTCTAAGTAAAAAAAGGGCCAAAACTTGCATAAAATGCAGGATACAGTTATCTAACTTGATTATCTACACAGGTCTGATAGTAGGGTAGGGTTGTATAAAGTTTCAATGCAATGCATCAAGTAAATACTGAGATATGGACTCTTTAGTTGCATGCAAAACTTTAACCAGAATTTCTAAGTATAAAAGAGCCATAACTTGCAGGATAGAGTCATCTACATAGGTGTGACAGTTTAGTAGGGTTGTAGACAATTTCAATGCAATACATGTAGTATTTAAGTACTTGCATGCAAAACCTTAACCAAAGAGTGACGTAGATGCAGACGCCGACGCCAGGGTGAGTAGTATAGCTCTCATATTCTTCGAATAGTCAAGCTAAAAATGCAGTCCCCTCTGTTGAAAAGATTTTCCTTTGATTTGGCCTAGTCACCAAGTTTTAGATATGACTCATATTCATACTGGACCTAGATATCATTAAGACAAACATTCTGACAACATTTCAAGCTGCTGAAGCAAAACATGTGGCTTCTACAGTGTTTACAAGATTTTTCTTAAATTTGGCCCTGTGAACTAGTTTTTGACCGTACCTGACCATATTCTCAAACTAGACCTACTTCTTAACCAAATATGACCCATATTCGAACTTGACCTAAATATAATTAACACGAACATTCTGACAATATTTACAGCTGCTGAAGAAGGAATTTCATCCTCTAGAGAGTTAACAAAATGTTCCTTCAATTTGGCCTAGTGACCTACTTTTTGACCCGACATGACCCATATTCAAACTAAGCCTACATATCAACAAGACAAACATTCTAATAAAGTTTCAACATGATCAAGTTAAAAATACGGCCTCCAGAGTGTTAACAAGATTTTCCATCTAGTTTTTGACCTCATATGGCCCAGTTTCGAAATTATCCAAGATTTGATGGAGATTAATGTTCTGATAAACTTTCATGAAGATCTGATGCAAAATGTAGCATGTAGCAATTGTTGATGTTGTTGATGCACGCTGGACGGATGCCGGACAAAATGCGATCACAATAGCTCACCTTGAGTACTTCGTGCACAGGTGAGATAAAAATTGATACTCAGTTTTCTAATTTGTTAACATCTGTAAAAGTTTCAGTTAAAATTTGATCATTTTGCTTTGGGGTTTAAAACAATGTGGAAAAAAAAAAAAAAATGTTTTGTGAAATTTCTCCTTTCCCAAAACTATTTGTAAAAATTAATCTGCTGCAGAGGCATCAAACGTAGCCTGAAACTTCTTCTGACAGAGTTTTCAACACTGCATCAAAAATATTGTTCTAATTTGGCAAAACTGGATCCTCTTTATAATAGAATCAATGTCTGACTAACTGGGGTCTTTTAGCATCTCTTTTCAGTTTCAATTAACCCTTTCCCACATATAGGCACTTTCTGATAACTTAGCAGCAGACGACTTTTGAAATTATTGTGAAAAGAGAAGAAGTTGCTCGAAACAAGCAATTTTTTCAACTGTTTTCAATATTTAAACTTTCAATTATAGAGATTTTCTGCATTTTTGCCAAGATGATTTCATAGTTGTCTGCTACAGAATTGTAGTATGTGGGAAAAGTTTAAACCCTTCACACATGCAACAAATTAACGGTAGACAACTTTGAAATAATCCAGGCAAAATATGGAAAATCTGAAAATTTAACTAGTCGAAATTCAAGTCGAAAACATTGTGGCAGAAGGAGAAATGGCTCATGATGAGGAATAATTCCTTTTGTTACAATGTTACTAAAGGTGCAGATGCGTCAAAAAGTGTCTGCAAGTGGCAAAGGTGCAAACAATTACCCATTTTCAAAAGTAAAGTTTGAAAATCAAATTATTTTACTAAAACAGAGATAGACATAAGGGAGATAAACAAGTTTTTAAATTTAAAAAACTTTTCAGTAATTATCTTTCTTCCAGATATGCTACTCTGGTTAACACACAAATATAATTAAATACCAGTTCTGGATACAATGAGTGAAAATATACATGTAGTGGCAGAAATAGTTATTGCACAAACTGAGCAATTTCCCCTTTTGCCACATTTTCAAATTGATTCCATAATATAATTTCATTTATAGAGATTTTCCATAGTTTTCTGAATTTATTTTCAAAGTTTTCTGCGTCATATTTGCTCCATGTGGGAAAGGGAAACAGATGATTTCATGACATATTCTATTTATTGCCTGATCAATAAGCAAATGGACAATTCTGTCTTGAGATTCAAGTTTGATGAGTATTTAGTATTGAAAACAATCATGATAAGTGTCTGCAAATATAACATTGCGAGAGAAAGTGTTCCTGCTTGTCTTTTACCCCTTTCCCACATACAACAATATGCAGCAGCTGACTTTGAACACATCTGGGTAGAAAAATGAAAAATCTCTATATGATAAAAGGGTAGCAAAAATTGCGTCAAAACTATGGTAAATCTCTAGAAATGAAGGTTTAATTATTGCAAAGAGTCGTAAACAATATGGCAAAAACAGAGGCATATAAATACAGAGACGCGAATCACCGTGAAATTTTGCATTATATTGCGGGTACGGAGAGAACATATAAAATAACTAAGCGTCTGATGATCCTACTTACTCAATAGGAATACATCAATTAACCCTTTCCCTCATACGACATTTCTGCAGCAGACGACTTTAACCATAGTTTGTCAAAAAATGGAAAATCTCTAAAATTGAATGGATAACCTATGACTTAAAGTGGAAAACCTTGTGTCAAAAGGAGAAATTGCTTGTTTTGAGTAATTTCTTCTTTTGTCACTATGTTTTCAAAAAGCTGTCTGCTGCAGAGGCGTCAGAAAGCGTCTATATGAGGGAAAGGGTTAACTTAGTTGATAATAGTATGACAACTATTATATAAAACATAAAACATAAAAGCGAAGTATTATTTGTTTCCTCTGTATTGACTTATACAAATGAAGTATGAATGCTTACTTATTCTTGTTGACATATGGTCTGATTTGATTGCATTTCTGACAGAGATAATTTTATTTTTTATCATCTCTGAGTCGAAATTGTGTAATAATAAAGGGGAAAACCCCATGTCTCATCAACGTAGAAAGGTCCGCTTACTAATAATATTTGCACAATTAATAAGTAACTATCAATCTTTCCATGTTTGTTACAATGAAAATATGACTAAAACCATAATGAAGCTAAGCTGAAATCACAGCATGAAATGAGAAGCGTGATTAAAGGGATATCAGCAGGTGGTATAATACCATGGACACGACTAATTGATAAACTAGTTACATAACTAAAAACATCTCACCATACTCAAGAGATTTTATCAAGATTTGAGTTGCCTATATCTCTGTATTTATCCAGGTAAAAGGAGAAATTGATCATTATAAGCAATTTCTCCTTTAGCCACAAAATTTACTTAAGTATTCATAGGGTTCATTGAAATAGATAAACTTAGACATGAGAAGGGTTCATTGAAATAGATACGCTTAGACGTGAGAGGGTTCACTAAAATCTGTACACTTTGACATGAGAGTGGTTCACTGAAATATGTACACTTTGACATGAGAGTGGTTCACTGAAATCTGTACACTTTGACATGAGTGTGGTTAACTAAAATCTGTACACTTTGACGTGAGAGGGTGTCTTCGAAATCCATACAATTTGATGTAAAAGTGGCTTCATTGAAATCCATACACTACAACGTAAAATGGACTTAGTTGAAATCCATGCACTAGTACGATATAAAAGGGGCTTTATTGAACTCTGTACACTTCAACGAAATGGGGATTCATTGAAATCTATACACTTCAACTTGAGAGGGTTTTATTGAAGTCTGTACACTTCAATGTAAAAGGGGATTCATTGAAATCCGTACACTTCAATGTGAGAGGGGATTCATTGAAATCCGTACACTTCAATGTGAGAGGGGATTCATTGAAATCCATACACTTCAATGTGAGAGGGGATTCATTGAAATCCATACACTTCAATGTGAGAGGGGATTCATTGAAATCCATACACTTCAATGTGAGAAGGGATTCATTGAAATCTGTACACTTCAATGTAAAAGGGGATTTATTGAAATCCGTACACTTCAACCACTTTACACATAAAATCTTCGTCCTGTGAGAGCGGTTCATTGTTGAATGTATCACATTTCTCTGTACGACAGTGCACCAGATTCTCATCAAGGTATATTGCCTCTCCATGTCTAAAAGATAATAAAAGAAAATAATTAACCCTTTCCCTCATATAGACGCCTTCTGACGCCTCTACAGCTTTTTGAAAACATAGTGACAAAAGAAGTAATTGCTCAAAATGAGCAATTTCTCCTTTTGCCACAATGTTTTCCACTTTTAGTCATACATTATCCATTCAATTATAGAGATTTTCTATCTTTTGACCAAATATGTTCAAAGTCGTCTGCTGCAGAATTGTCGTATGAGGGAAAGGGTTAAAGCAGACAGCGTTTTGAAAACATAGTGACAAAAGAAGAAATTGCACAGAACGTGCAATTTCTCCTTTTGACACAATGTTTTCCACTTTTAGTCATAGGTTATCCATTCAGTTATAGAGATTTTCCACTTTTTGACAAAATATGTTCAAAGTCGTCTGCTGCAGAATTGTTGTATGAGGGAAAGGGATAACCTTTTCCCACATCGTGACCTGCAGACACACTTTGACACATCTGCAGCAGATTAACTTTGAAAGTTGACAATATTTTAAAATACTTTCATTTACAAAACCCTACTATCAATGGGTTGTAAGTTTTCCATTTTCCACAAATGTTTCAAAGCAGATGAACTCTAACCCTTTCCCGCATAGAACAAATCTGCAGCAGACAACTTTGATAACATGACCAAAAAAAAATTGGAAACTCCCTTCAAATGAAAGTACAATAATTGAGAGGTGTTGTAAACATGGTAACAAAAGGAGAAATTGCTCATTTTGATAAATTTCTTCTTTTGTCAACATGTTTTCAAAAAAGCCTTCTAGCGCAGAGGTGTCAGAGAGCGTCTATATGAGGGAAATGGTTAACACCTACCTGCAGATGCATTTTGGCGCATTTGCAGCAGATATCTTTAGAAAACATTGCGGCAAAATGAGAAATTGCTCATTATAAATAAGCATTTTTTCTTCTATTGCAACAATGTTTTTAATATTTTTCAATAAGTAAACTTCCATTTATAGAGAATTTCAATATGTTTTCAAGGTCGTCTGCTACAGATCAGAAGTATGATGGGAAGGGGTTAAAATACCACATCATAAAGATAGGAAATCACTTTCATAATAAACAAGAGGGCCATGATGGCCCTTAAATCCCTCTCATTAGAATTATGATTGTCCAACTCCTCTGTCCATGAAATTCAACTCTTTTACTCATTTCAGAAAAATTATGATGTCATGGCAACCACATAATGCACCAATATCAATTATGTAAGTATAAATAAAACAAGACCTTCCAAAAATGGGGGGGAGGGGGTGAAAATGGCCCAGTGATACAGAAGGAGATGATGCTTAACCCTTTCCCACATACAACAAATCTGCAGCAGACGACTTTGAAACCACCTTGGTAAAAACTTGGAAAATCTCTATTAATTAACCCTTTCCCTCATATAGACGCTTTCTGATGCCTCTGCAGCAGACGGCTTTTAGAAAACATAGCGACAAAAGAAGAAATTGCTCAAAATGAGCAAAATTGCTCAAAATGAGCAAAATTGCTCAAAATGAGCAATTTCTCCTTTTGTCACAATGTTTTCCACTTTTAGTCATAGGTTATCCATTCAATTATAGAGATTTTCCAATTTTTAACAAAATATGTTCAAAGTCGTCTGCTGCAGAATCGTCATATGAGGGAAAGGGTTAATTAAAGTATAGTTATAAATAGAGCTGAAAACATTTTGGCAAATGGAGAAATTGATCATAATTAGCAATTCCTCCTTCTGCCACAATGTTTTCAAACGTCGTCTGCTGCAGAGCTGTCAGAAAGCATCTATATTTGGGAACAGGGTCCCACATGTAGACACCTTTTGAACAAAGTTTTAATCCTTTTGCATATTTAGATGCTTTATGACGCCTCTGCAGCAGACGTCTTTTGAAAACATTTTGGCAAATGGAGAAGTTGTTCATAATCAGCAATTCCTCCTTCTGCCACAATGTTTTCAACTCTATTCAATTACTAATCCCTTATTTATGTAGAACTTTCATGTTTATGCTAAGATTTTTTCAAAGCTGTCTGCTGAAGATTTTTTGTAAGTGGGAAAGTGTCATGAATTATGGTTTCATTTATGCAGACTTTCCATAAGTCGTCAACTGTAATATTTTGTTTAATGTGGTAAAATGTTAAAGGTTAACCCTTTCAAACATACAACAAATTTGCAGCAGAAGACTTTTAAAATTTCTATGCAAAAGCACAGAATATCTCTTTAAATGAAAGAACAATAATTGAATAGAGTTGAAAACATGGTCACAATTGCTCGTTTTGAGCAATTTCTTCTTTTGTCGCCATGTTTTCAAAAAGCCGTCTGCTGCAGAGGTTTCAGAAAGCATCTATATGAGGGAAAGGGGTAACAGTCAGACAATGTCAGGTGACCGATACAGGATAGGTAACAAAAACCTATCTCGAGCAATTTGCATTTAGGTGAGCTAAAACAGAAAACCAATGAAATCTCACCCTCCACCAATCGTAAGTATAGATCGGTCCCCAGCTTGAAACATGTTAGCTGTATTTGGAATGTTTTCTCCTGAGAGACCAACCCACTGATATTTCTTTTTCTCTGGCCAAAGTGTGAAGATAAACGTTTCTCCCGTCCCAAAGTACGAGAGATGGTTTGATGACTGAGATCGTCTCTCTTTCCAGGGGTAGGAGCAAAAAGCCCCGAAAATCTGAAATGAGAATAAGTTTTGGGTAGCAAAAATAAATCTGTGGCTGCACTTTGCAAAACATTGATTGAATGGGGTTTAACGCCGTTTTCAACAATTTTTCAGTCATATCACGGCGACCAGTCCACTTTGAAAACATCTTTGGAATAAAATGCAACATCTAGAAATATGAAAGTTTATATTAATTATGGAGTTGAAAACATTGTGGGAAAAGGAGAAATTGCTCAAAATGCCATCAGCTGCAGAGGCGCTAAATATATAAGGTATATGCATTCAACGTTTTTTCCCCAGGAAGAGTGTATGATCATGTATGTTTTTTCAACAAGTAGACAAAAATGGCTGGCCAAAACATCCGTCCACCACAGATTTCATCTGTATCAGGGAAAGAATTAAAGTGAATTATCATTTTGATAAAAAAACATACATGTACATAAAAATTCTTTTTGTGGAAAAACAATACATGTCCGTACAAATTATTCTTGTGGAAAAGAACAGCAAACAACTATTGTAAATGTTAAGGAAAAAGGAGCTTGAAGACACTAAAAATTGTTAAATTTATTCATTTCTCGCAATTTTTTCATCAAAATTGAGCATTTTACAAGATCGTTTTCCCTTCAGTTTTATTTAACGCCGGTAATATAGTTATATTAATTAAATATCTGATGAACAAGAGCTGTCGGAGAACAGCACGCTCAACTTTTTTGTGTTTGCCAATAAAACAAAAAATGTTGGGTGGTACAGAAAACATATTACCAAGTATTTTATCATATTATTTATAAGCAAAGTACTACTATAATTCAACAAGATGTGTTTGTGAAACACTGATGCCCCCGAATGGCAACATCTAGGTCAAAGGTCAAGGTCGCAAGGTCAAAAATTTTGGTACTAACAGAAAGGTCATGTCACAAGGAATACACATGTGAAATATGGTAGCCGTACCAGTTATGGTTCAAAAGAAGTGGTCAAGGTTAAAGTTTTTTTCGACAGACAGACCAAAAACTAGATGCCCACCTAATCAGTGATTCCGGGGGCATAAAAAAGGGACATAATTCTTACAAAATCCTTTACTAAATTATGCACTATTGGCTGTTGGTGGAGGTAATGATGGTCAGAACATATTTGTAAGTATTTAAGCTATATCTCTAACTGTTTTGAAAAAATTGATTTGGTAGGAATAACCAAAATCTTAAATAGATAAAGGTCCATAAATCTTAAAATAAACTTGACAGAGTTATGTTCTCTTGTCTGTTGATGGAATTAATGATGGTTAATAAGTTTGAACAACATTTTCCTTTATTGACTTTGTTTCTGACCAATTATGACCCGTATTCGAACTTGACCTAGATATACTTCAGACAAACATTCTGACCAAATTTCAAGCTGCTAAAGCAACAAATGCAGCATCCAGTGTTAACAAGATTTCCCTTCAATTTGGCCTAGTGACCTAGATTTTGACCCTACATGACAGATATTCGAACTGGGCTTAGATATCATTTAGATAAACAAATGTCAAGCTGCTGTAGCAAAAAAATGCGGCCTCTAGAGTGTTAACAAGATTTTCCTCCAATTTGACCTAGTGACTTAGTGACCTACTTTTTGACCCAACATGACCCATGTTCGAACTTGCCTTACATATCATCAAGACAAACATTCTGATAAAGTTTTATCATGCTCAAGTTAAAAATGCAGTATCCAGAGTGTTAACAAAATTTCCCTTCAACTTGACCTAGTGACCTAGATTCTGATCCAATATGACCCATTTTCGAACTTGGCTTAGATATCATCAAGACAAACATTCTGATCAAACTTCTGAAGCAAAAATTGCAGCCCCTTGAGTGTTAACAAGATTTTCCTTAAATTTGACCTAGTGACCTAGTTTTTGACCTGACATGACCCTTGTTCAAACTTGATTTACATATCATCAAGACAAACATTCTGATAAAGTTTCAACATGCTCAAGTTGAAAATATGGCCTCCGGAGTGTTTACAAGATTTACCTTCAATTTGACCTAGTGACCTAGTTTTTGATCTCATATGGCCCTGTTTCGAACTTGTCCCAGATTTGATGGAGATGAATGTTCTGATAAACTTTCATGAAGATTGGATGCAAAAATGTAGCCTGTATAGTGTTAACAAGAGCAAATGTTGACGAAGGACAATGCAAGACGCACATCGCACGACGCACGGACACCGGACAAAATGTGATCACAATAGCTCACCTTGCACTTCGTGCATAGGTGAGCTAAAAAGTGAATTGGTACAAAAAACTTAACCAAGGTGTGACACCAACACCAACGCCGACGCCAACGCCCAAGACGAGGCGAGTGTTATAGCTAGCCTTTTCTTCGAAAATTCAAGATAAATAGGGGAATATTGCTGAATCCCCAGGTTAAGTCCATGTAATGATGAAGGGTCCTTGAGTTTCAAGTATGGCTCTGCCATCATTTTTTTCAGTGGGAAGAATGCTGTGTGGAGTACTGGTGCACAAGATAGCCAGGAAGTTAATTGGCTACTGAACTTGCCACTGATATAACGTAAATACTGTTTAAAATGTTGTCTAGTTCCAATAAATCAATCAATTTGGAAAAGAAATACACACAGAGCTCTCAGATAAGGGACATTTTCATTTTCTAAAATCCTTATTTAACACTCAAACCCACATTTTGGTAATTTTTCAGTCAGATGATTGTTTTGAGTACAACCAACATAGGGTTTGGTTGAGTAATAAGAGAAATATTATGGGGTAAAAGACCAGTTCAGCACCCCTTATCTAGTCCTCTCTCTTTTGAATACCCTGCATGTTCAATCATATTGTTTTTGACAACCCTGCATGTTCAATCATATTGGTTTTGACTACCCTGCATTTTCAATCATATCGGTTTTGACAACTATGTCATTTTTTTATCGTATGGGTTTTGACAACTATGTTATTTTTGGACCTTATGGGATTTTACTACTTTGTCATTTTTGGACTGTACAGGTTTTGACTATTATGTTATTTTTGGACCATATGGCCCCTGCGAAATAAAATTCATGAAATCATGAATTTTTCATACCTTTTAAGGATTGTTCATGAACCACTCTTTATTAGTTCTTGAGTTGTGTTCATGATCTTATAGACATGAACAGTCCTTGAAGTCTTTTCTTGAACAGTTCATGAATAGTTGAAGAACAAGTCCATTGATTCAAGAAAATGTCCAAGTTCTTAAAATGTTCATAAACTGACATCATGAATGGTTCAAGAACAGTTGAAGAATATTTAAAGTTCTTAAAATGTTCATTAGTTCACTTCAATACCGGTTTAAGAACAAGATGTGTTTGTGAAACACTGATGCCCCCGAATGGCAACATCTAGGTCAAGGTCGCAAGGTCAAAAATGTTGGTACTGACAGAAAGGTCATGTCACAAGGAATACACATGTGAAATATGGTAGCCTTACCTGTTATGGTTCAAAAGAAGTGGTCAAGGTTAAAGTTTTTTTTGAGAATGGCAACATCTATGTCAAAGGTCAAGGTCGCAAGGTCAAACATTTTGGTACTGACAGAAAGGTCATGTCACAAGGAATACACATGTGAAATATGGTAGCCTTACCTGTTATGGTTCAAAAGAAGTGGTCAAGGTTAAAGATTTTTTCGAGAATGGCAACATCTAGGTCAAAGGTCAAGGTCGCAAGGTCAACAATTTTGGTACTGACAGAAAGGTCATGTCACAAGGAATACACATGTGAAATATGGTAGCCTTACCTGTTATGGTTCAAAAGTAGTGGTCAAGGTTAAAGTTTTTTTCGAGAATGGCAACATCTAGGTCAAAGGTCAAGGTCGCAAGGTCAAAAAATGTTGGTACTGACAGAAAGGTCATGTCACAAGGAATACACATGTGAAATATGGTAGCCGTTTTAAGAACAGTTGAAGAATTTGTTCATAAAAGGTGCATGAATTGACTTTAATAATGGTTCAAGAACAGTTGAAGGAAAATCACAATTGTTATAATTTGTAAAACATTCATAAAATGCCAGCCATGTATATTTATAATTATTCCATTAATCACATAACTTACAGTACCTGTCTGGCAGTATAATAACTGCAAGCTTGCTAATTAGTTTCAGTATACCACTGTGACTAGTCTATTTATATTATACAGTAACCATCAGTGATTTTAAATGACTTTTTAACTCAGTGTGAATCACTTAAACTTCCATTCTGAATAGAGAAAAAAGAACATTTATAGATCACTTCTAGAACACTTCTAGAACACTTCTAGAACCAAAGAAGTTCTTATAAATGTATTATAGTGAAAACTTTTAAAATCTTCTTGTCAAAAGTAAAGGCCCTAGTGAAAAAAATAAATGCAGTTCCAGTGAAATTTCATTGGTACCTGCTATGTTACCAGTAGAATAACCAAAAATACCACTGGAACTTAACTTGAATTAGAAATATACCAAGGGAGTTAACGCTTGCATAAAACACAGGAACTTTTCAAAAAGAAGTAAGTAATGTTTACTACTTCCTTAACGGTTTTTTGGCGGGAGAAATATGTTGTGTTTCAAAGGCACAGAGAAGATTTTTGTAATTTTTTATGAACAACTTGATTGGCACATTTGGTAAATGTCTTAAATGTTACATTGTATATTAAATTAGCAAATTGTATTGTGCTATCATAAACAACATGTTTATATTGGTGATTTATTGAAGTATCACATTGCCACATGTGGAAGAAGCCATGTCTTCATATAACAAATATTTTTATAGAATTCTGGTTCAACTATGTTTCAATGAACCAGAATATTTTCTGTACAGAATCTGCACAGGCTTTCTGTATTTTCTTCTGTTCAGAATCTGGTTCTTAGGTCCACCCAGACTATTTTGTACACTGGTTACCACCCAATTGAATTGTGCCAGCCACTTCATGAACCATTTATGACCTCATTATGTTCATGAACATTTTAAGAACTTTTGTTCATGAACTGTTCTTTACAGACCTTGAAGTACAAATGGGACATTGAAATATATTGGAAAAATGAATAAGAATAGTTCATGAATTTTGAGACATGTACAGTTCATTTCCAGAACATGAATTTAAATGGGATTATAAGTTATATAGAAGAAATTTCATGAACAGTTCATGAATCAAGTATTCATGAACTGATCATGAAATGTGCATAAAATACCAGGTCCTTGAATGATTCATAGATAATTCATGAACTATTTAAGAAAATTTGGCAGTCACAGTAATTCATGAACTGTAACTGTTCATTTCACAGGGGGGTTTTGACAACTATGTCATTTTTGGACCGTATGGGATTTGACTACTATGTCATTTTTGGACCATATCGGTTATGACATACACTCCGCTAATAATCATACCTCATCTGTGGTAGTTTTAATGACAATAATGGTGGGTTGATGGTTCTCCACTCTCTGGTACAACGTCACCAGACTGATTCCATGCTCATCAGAGGTGTACAGCAACTCTGGTTGACAGACAGCAAACCGGGTCGGGAGCCAGGTCCATACAGCCAATAACTGGAATGGAACGAACAAATTCATTGAATTATATGCTGTCTCTGTCATCCATTTAGCGATCGTATGTCTCTAATGTTACTTGGCACTTTTCAACATACAACAATTCTACAACTTTGAAAACATCAAGATAAACATATAGACAATCTCTATTATATGAGGAGTAAAGTTACTGTAAAGAAATGAAAACTTAACAGTGTGGCAAAAGGAGAAATTTCTCATGATGTGAAATTCCTCCTCTTGCCACAATGTTTTCAGAAATTGTTTCCTGATATTGCATCTGAAGGTGGGAATGGGTTCAGGTATTATAGCAAAATTTCCATGGTAACAGCAATGTATTTTTTATCTGAATTAAACGAGACTGACAAGCAACAATCAATCCAGGCAATCAAAAATATTGAATTGCATAATATTATTATGATTGAGCTCTTGATTGTATAGAAGGCAAATGTACAGGGTCAATTTGAGATGACCTTTTATGGGGTGTGGTCAGATCCAATATATATAAACATACAGCAATGAATATTTGGTCTGAATTTAATGAGAGCAATCCAGACAACTAATATTATTGAATTGCATATGCGCACATGTCTACTAAACTTTGATAGTTCTCCTAGTTTAAAACATCTGATAGATGAAAGTGTTTTTTTCAATGGCATTATCAATAATACCTTGTAAGATATAATAGTGTTTAACCCTTTTCCACTTGTAGACCCATTCTAATGCCTCTGCAGCAGACGACTTTTGAAAACATTGTGACAAAAGGAGAAATTGCTCAAAACAAATCATACCTACAATAATAGAGAATTTCCATATATCTGGCAAAAAGTCAGTGGAAATGACAGAAAACAGAGAATGTGATTCTTTTGTGATCCCTTTATGTCACTCTTGTGAACCATTTGTGTCACCCTTCCTTAAAATCTTTCCCACTTAGAGATGCATTTTGACAAATCTGAGCAATTTCTCCAAATTGCCACAATATTTTCAAATCTTTTCAATAATTATACTTTCCTTTATAGAGATTTTCCATATTTTTTCCCTAGATGTTTACAAAGTCTTCTGCTGTAACTCTGTTGTCGTGACTGCTTTGATCATTTCTCCTTTTCTCTCCATGTTTTCAAATCTGCATCACAGTAACATTTTCCAATTTTACAGAATATTACATTTTTGTGTAGTAAGTCACAAAGCCGATAACTCTGGAAGATATTTTCACTGAGCAATTTCTTCTTTTTCGGTCAAATTTTTAGTCTCACTTTGCCAACCAATTATATTTTAACACCTCTGTCTTACCTGTTATAACAAGTGTGTAAAATGGACATATCTGTCATCTTAGTAAATTATGAGCCTTCCTGCGAGAAAACCAACATTGTGTCTTTGCCTAAAGTATCGACCCAGATCAGCATAAGCATGCCGCTCAGGCCAATCCGGGCAGACACTTTTCGCCTCCTGTGGATTTTCTGTTTCAGGAATCATTACTCTATCACCCTGAGATGGAAAGGGTTGGCCTAGATCAGTCTGTGCAGATTGATCTGGGTCGACACATTACGCAGATGCCATAATGTTGGTTTTCTCGATGGACGGCTCATATATTAGTTTATGTGTAAAAGAATAGTAATGAAAAGTGATAAAGATTGTTTTCCTATTTGTATTATCACATATATCATAAATATAAAACATTGGACCGTATGCATTCTGAAAAGGCTTATGGTTTAGCTGACAAGTTTGACATCATTGTGGCAATATAAGACATTTCTTATCATATTATGAATGAGGCGAATTAAAACAGATCAGTGAATGGCTATAAAGTCTAATTGCACAAGGTTCAAATATTGTACAGATATTTGGTGGATAATAATACTAAATTAGGAGAGCTAAAATTTGAAAAACCAATATTGCCTCAGGCTAATTCACACATGTTGACTTATATACTCTCACTTTGCCAACTTGTTTTAATCCCCAAAATCTTACCTAAAAGTTTGCAAAGAAATATGACAACAAGATCTGATGACTCTTGAAATCATTGTGGCAAATGGAGAAATTGGTCAATATAATTGCAACAATGAATTCAGCTCTATTCAAAATCAAACAAGCATTCATAAAAGTTTTCTATATTTTTGCCTCAATGTCTGCAAAATTACAATAATAATAAATTAATAGAACTATCACTGAAGATGATAAATAATCCCTAAACAGCACCTTGACCTACACCATAACTTAATAAGTAAAAGGACCATAACTCTGTAAAATAACATGCAACATTCCCTTTAGGATATGCACATCTCCTCTTGGTATAGAAGCTTCATGTAAAATTTTATTGAATTCCACCCAGTGGTTTGTAAGAAATAGGCCGAACAAAATATGGCTTCAAAATATATAATTGGTTTCCGACCGACCGACAGACAAACTGACACAGTGACTCCCACATACCCCCTCTTCTTTGAAGGGGGTATAATAATAAAGACTTTATTTATAGAGGCAGCATATTTGGGTTTATCCAGTCTTCCATTTGTGGGTCTCTGGAAAATTTACATTAAGACAATTATAACAAGACTGCTGTAGATTTAACCCTTTCCCTAATACAACAAATCTGCAGCAGACTACTTTGAAAACATAAATGAAAGTTTAATGATTAGATTGAGTTGAAAACATTGTTGCAAATGGAGAAATTGCTTGTTTTGAGCAATTTCTCTTTTTGTCACAAGGTTTTCAAAAGTCATCTGCTGTAAATGCTTCAGAATGTGTTTACAAGTAGGAAATGGTTAATGAATGTCGGAAAGGGTTAATGCAGCTTAGTAGAAATCACTGTTACACCTGAATATTACCTTGCAATCTTTAAATCCTTTTAAGAATTTTGAGGAATATCTCAACAATAAGTCACTATCCTTTTTAACGATACAATTCAAACATTCCTCCTTGCACGCATGTTTTCTTCTTTTACGAATTCGCAGCCAGTTCAAACAAGACATTATGACTTTTCACAGAATTTATAATCACATTTCACTCTTTTTTCCAAACTTTTACGTATTGTGTATTTTCTACATAAATTGTTTGTTTTCAGTACAGAAAATATTGTTTTAAACAATTATATTTTTACAACTGTTCATCTGTGTTACAAATAATATAATTTTAATCTATTTTATTGAATTCTATTCTTATTATTTTGTAAGAATTTTTAACTGTCCTTTTAAACATTGTAATGTTTCACCTAAATAGTTTAATCATTTTCCACTTAAACAAATCTGCAGCAGACGACTTTGAAAACATCTAGGCAAAATTTAATAAAATCTCTATAAATGAAATCCTTATTATTAAATACAGTAGAAAGCATTGTGGAAAAAAGGAGAAAAGGCTGACATAACGAGCCATTTTCTTCTTTTGATACAATGTTTTCAAAAGTCGTCTGCTGCAGATGCATCAAAATGGGTCTGGAAAACCTGTTAACCCAGCTGTTTGAATAGAAAATATTTTTCCGCTGATACAGTCTTCACCAGATCACAATTTAAAACATTGTGGAAAAGGGAGAAATTGCTCCAAAATTAAGTTTAGTTACCTCATCAACAGTGTTGCTGTAACACATCACACTCAGGTATACAGTTAAATTTCAACTGATGAAAGATACCATGCAGTGAATTACATATATATCATTAGAAATTTAACCCTTTCCCAAATACAACAAATCAGCTGCAGACAACTTTGAAAACATCTACTCAAGATATGGAAAACCTCTAGAAATGATGTTATAATTATTGAAAAAAAAGTTGAAAACATTGTGGCAAAAGGAGAAATTGCTCGTATTGAGCAATTTCTTCTTTTGTCACAATGTTTTCAAAAGTCGTCTGCAGTAGATGCATCAAAATAAGTCTATAGGTGGGAAAGGGCTATTATGCTCATCATTGATGACTGAAGCTATAATCAATCATGTTCACTCTGAAACCTGGTCACATGAAAAACAATCTTCCCGTAACAAAATAGCCAGCAGCAAACTTTCAGCATGCGGCACCTCCATGCAGACTGATCAGAATCAAACCGTATGCAGGTTAACCCTTTCCCTCATACGACAATTCTGCAGCAGAAGACTTTGAACATATTTTGTCAAAACATAGGAAATATCAATAATTGAATGGATAACCTATGACAAAAAGTGGAAAACATTGTGGCAAAAGGAGAAATTGCACGTTCTGTGCAATTTCTTCTTTTGTCACTATGTTTTCAAAAAGCTGTCTGCTGCAGAGGCGTCAGAAAGCGTCTATATGAGGGAAAGGGTTAATCCGTCAAACAGAGTAGTCAAGACCATTAACCCTTTCCCTCATATAGACTTTTTCTGACACCTCTTTGAAAACATTAAGTGACAAAAGAAGAAGTTGCTCAAAACAAGTAATTTCTTCTTTTGCCACAACTGTTTTCCACTTTTAGTCATAGGTTAAACATTGATTTTCTATTTTTTGACAAAACATGTTCAAAGTTGTAACCAGCTATACAAGTATGATGATGATGAAATCTGAATGTAACTACAGTCATGCACTTCAGTTCTTATAACAAGAGGGTCATGATGGCCCTGGATCGCTCACCTGATTTTTTTTTTCGCTTTAGCTATATAAGCCTCGTCCCCTAGTTTCCGACCAATCAACTTGGCTTGAAGGAATCTGATAGAGGGTCACCCTAGGAACATTTCTACAAAATTATTTGAAAATCGGCCTGACACTTTTGGAGGAGAAGATTTTTTAAGTTTTCACTCTAGCCATATAAGGCAAAATAGCCCTGCCCACTGGCGGCCATCTTTTTCGACCAATCAACATGGCTTGAAGGAATCTGAAAGTGGGTCACTTAAAGAACATTTCTACAAAATTAATTTGAAAATCGGCCTGACACTTTCGGAGAAGAAGATTTTTTAAGTTTTCACTATAGCCATATAAGGCAAAATAGCCCCGCCCCCCTGACGGCCATGTTTTTCAACCAATCAACATGGCTTGAAGGAATCTGATAGAGGATCATCCAAGGAACATGTCTACAAAATTATTTGAAAATCGGCCTAACACTTTTGGAGGAGAAGATTTTTTAAGTTTTAACTATACCATATAAGGCAAAATAGCCCCGACCCCCTGGTGGCCATGTTTATCGACCAATCAACATAGCTTGAAGGAATCTGATAGAGGGTCATCCAAGGAAGATTTCTACAAAATTATTTGAAAATCTGCAAACCAGTTTGGGAGAAGTAGAATTTTGAAGTTTTTTTCATTTCGTTGCCATGGAAACCAGAATTCTGCATGGATCCCAAACATTTGAAAGGATTCTGGTGAGGTCATTGAGAGGATGCTTTCTGTGAAGTTTCATCCCAATTGATCCACTGGTTACTGCATGAGGAGAAGATGTTGAAGATCTTTTAAGTTTTCACTTTGGCCATATAAGGCAAAATAGCCCCGCCCCCTGGCGGCCATGTTTTTCGACCAATCAACATGGCTTGAAGGAATCTGATAGAGGGTTACCCAAGGAACATTTCTACAAAATTATTTGAAAATCTGCCAACCAGTATTGGAGAAGAATAATTTTGAATTATTTTAGGTTTCGTTGCCATGGAAACCAGAATTTTGCATGGATCCCAAAAATTTGAAGGAATTCTGGTGAGGTCATTGAGAGGATGCTTTCTGTGAAGTTTCATCCAAATTGACCCACTGGTTACTGAGGAGAAGAAGTTGACGGACGACGGACGATGGATGACGCACGCCGGACGCCGGACATAGGGCGATCACAACAACTCACCTTGAGTACTTCATGCACAGGTGAGCTAAAAAGGACTGATGAAATATAAAAGTGAATTACATAAATCTAACCCTTTTCCACATACAAGAAACTTGCAGAAGCCCACATTAATCGAACATATAATTACTGAAAAAGTTTAAAACATTGTGGCAAATGGAGAAATTGCTTATTTTGAGAAACTTCTACTTTTGTGACAATGTTTTCAAAATTCATCTTCTGCAGTGGGCAAATTTTCAATTGTTTAGCAGTAGAAGTAGCAGTATTTGAAGTCGTCTGCTGTAGATTTGTTGTATGCATGTGGGAAAGGGTTAATTGTTCACCTAATATGGTAAAAAAAAATTGATAATATTTGATGTTGAATGCAAAACTTGATAATTACAATTACAATTATGACACAGAAGTGAAAACATTTTTAGAAAAGAAGGAATTGCTTTCTTCCAGCAGTTTCAACCTTTTTCTACGAAAAATATGAAAAATCTCCGTAAATGAAATCATTTTAAATAATTAAATAGAGTTGAAAATATAAATGTGGCCAAGGAGAAATTATGAACAATTTCCACAATTTGTTAAAATGTTGACAAAAGGAGAAATTTCTCAAAAAGAGCAATTTCTCCTTTAATTTGCCACAAAGTTTTCAACTTTTTTCAGTAATTATACCTACAATAATAGAGATTTAATAATACCACATATTTGAGTAGACATTTTTAAAGACATCTGCTGCAGATTTGTTGTATGTTTAAAACACTTAAAAAATTGATTGGAGTTTTAAATGCCGTTTAGTTTAACTTTAAAACTTTAAATGAAGATTTGCAAGAACTGGCAAAAATACTCAGAAATGTCTGCAACTTGGTAAATGGAAACATTAGACAGGTAAACTTATGTTAATGACTGTTTATTCAGTGTTTTATAGTGAAAATATATTATGTTGGAAAGGGTTAAATTTAGATAGAAAGTTTTATTTGTATTTTCAATTGATGCAAAAAATAGTAAATTGAATAAGCTTTCACACTTTCTGACATCTCTGCAGTAGACCACTTTTGAAAAAGTTATGACTAGAGGTGAATTCATTTATATTGAGCAATTTCTTCATTTGTTACAATGTTTTCAATTCTATATACATTTAAAAGCTAAACTTTTGTATAAATATATTTTCAATATTGTCTCCTGTTTATTTCAGTCTTCTGCTGCAGATTTGTTGTGTATGAGAAAGGGAACCCTTTCCCTCATACGACAATTCTGCAGCAGACGACTTTGAACATATTTTGTCAAAAAATAGAAAATCTCTAATCTATAATTGAATGGATAACAGGTATGACTAAAAATAGAAAACATTGTGATAAAAGGAGAAATTGCTCGTTTTGAGCAATTTCTTCTTTTGTCACAATGTTTTCAAAAGTCGTCTGCTGCAGAGGCGTCAGAACGCGTCTATATGAGGGAAAGGGTAAAGCTTGCCAGTTTGTGTTATCATAACAGTAAAATTTCAATATGCAAGCTTGTACAATCTTGCAACCTTGCAAGCTTGCGACCTGCGCAATCTTACAAGTTGCAATAAAGATTTATATTGTTCCAATTGCAAACTTGCACAATCGTAATAAGGTTGTGAAATCTAGAGTGATTGCGCAAGCTTTTGAAATCTTGAGTGGCTGCGCAACCTTGCGCATGCATAGAGGTAAGATTGCGAATGTTTCGATCGCAATCTAACTGCATGCTTAAATAAGCTAGTGGCAATGGAAGCTTATTATAATTGCGACAGCTATCTTGCTGCAACCTTGTCACAGCTTTGGTTTGGGTATCAAGATGGCCAATTCACCTAGCCATGTGTTTCCAGGCTTTTTCACACCAGGTAACTCCACACAAAAGTGTTTCTAAGCAACTGGCTACTATGCCACATAGACTGTTAGCCCATTGGTGTAAGACGAATGAAGGGTGTCACAGCTACTTTGTCAAATGTCAGAAAGAATGTTTGCCAAGCTGGGGTTCAAACTCACAACCCCTGGATTGACAAAGACTGAGATAATGGGGCAATATGTTGAAAAGAATGGATGAAGTATATCGTAAAAGAATTTCAATCTTTATTTGCAAAAGCATGGAAACACTTCAATTTTGTATGTTATATGAGCATGCATATACCCCCTGGCATAGCAATAAAAGCAATAAATTTGGCGGCCTATTGACACAGATGGTTTAAAGTAGTCTCTGTCTATTTATTAAATTTATCCCACCTGCAGACGCTTTTCGACACAATTCTGCAGCAGACGACTTTTGAAAACTTTTGAAAACTTTGTGAAAAAAGAAGAAATTGCATTGTTTGCCTCTTAGACATTTAACCCTTTCCCTCATACGACAATTCTGCAGCAGACGACTTTGAACGTATTTTGTCAAAACATAGAAAATCTCCATAATTGACGTTTTGTGCAATTTCTTCTTTTCGGTTGTCACTATGTTTTCAAAAAGCTGTCTGCTGCCGTCAGGCGTCAGAAAGCGTCTATATGAGGGAAAGGATTAATTTTATTAAATTTCCTATTTGACGAACAATGGAGTGGTACAATTTTCGACATGAAGAGTCGGTTTTCTAAAAAGAGTTTACCCTTTTACATAAAAAATTGTATAGGCCAATTTTTTATCATCTGCATCAGACCTTCTGTCACCAACTTTTCAACTCTGTTCAGTATTCATACTTTTATTGATAGAGTCATTCCATAAGTTTGTTTCCATGTTCTCAATGTCGTTTTTTGCAGATTTGTTTGTACATGGGAAAGGGTTGAGGTATTTTCAACCAATGTAACACCAGATCAACCTGCATAATCTTATGATGATCTGGGCAGGAATGTGAAAAATCTTTATAAATTCCCAAATACAGATTCTTTCTGATGCCTCTGCAGCAGAGGATGTTTTCAACTTAATTAAATAATTTATATGTGCTGAACTCCATTATAGATACAATTAGTATAGTCAAAGTTTTAAAACTGTTCAAAAGTTGTCTTGAAATACTCAGAATCAAAATTCTGAGATAATAATGTTATCTCAGAATTAAATTGATTCTAATATTTCAAGACAACTTTTGAACAATAATAGAGTAATAATTTCACTTTCCGGTACAATGAACATCTAAATATTGATTGTATATAATTATATGCCTCATTTTTACTGGGTTAGCCCTGAGTAATTTTGTACTTTTTCATGACTAATAATTCCAATTGACTGGAGTTCAGCACCTTTAACTTTCATTTATGGAGATTTTTCAATTGTTTATCCCCCATTTGCTTTCAAAGTCATCTGCTACAGATTTGTTTTATGTGGGAAAGGGTTAAATTAACAAAAGGAATTTGTTAGCTTTAAACCACAAACTCAATTATCTTGAAAATGTGACAATTAGTCACATGTATGGTGGATAAAGACATGACATTGCAATGGTCACATGAATACTGGACATTGGACAAAGATGTGACAATAAGTGTATGCTGGATAAACATGTGACATTGGTCATATGTACCTTCTACATAAAGACCAATAAATATAATCTTCCCTTTCAAAGATAACAAATCAATTAATAAACCCTTTCACTGATAGATTTTTATCCAGCGAATTTTAGTCGAATGAGTGAAAAGAGTAAATATATAGCTCATAATTAGATTTTTCTTCTTTTCTTCCACAAATATTTATACTCTTCAGGTCTCCAAATAATACAATTTGTAGATTTTCTTTAATTTCTTTTCTGAATATTTAACTGTCCATATATATATATATATGAGCAGTTCCACAAGAATACTAACATTGTACAAAGTATCGATCCAGTTCAGCCTTAACCCTTTCCCTCATATGACAATTCTGCAGCAGACGACTTTGAACATATTTTGTCGTAACAAATAGGCAATCTCTATAATTGAATAGATAACCTATAACTAAAAGTGGAAAACATTGTGGCAAAGGGAAAAATTGCTCGTTTTGAGCAATTTCTTCTTTTGTCACTCTGTTTTCAAAAAGACGTCTGCTGCAGAGGCGTCAGAAAGCGTCTATATGAGGGAAAGGGTTAAAGCATGAAGTGCAGGCTAACCCGAACAGACACTTTTCGCCTCCTGTGGATTTTCTATTTCAGGAATCATTATTCTATACCTCAATCCCTCTGAGACAGAATGTGTCGACCCGGATAAAATTGCCCAAACTGTGCAGGCTGATCTGGGTCTATACATTACACATAGTCAATAATGTTGGTTTTCTCATGGAACAGCTCATATATGTAGCTTTAATGTAAATTTGGTCCATGTCACAAAAGCTAATCTTGGGAGTATGAAGACCAATGAAGATCTAGATTGACAAGTGATGATCTAGATTGACCAGTGAAAATCTAGATTGACCAGTGAAGATCTAGATTGACCTAGTGAAGATGTAGATTGACCTAGTGAAGATACAGATTGACCTAGTGATAGATTGACCTAGTGAAGATGTAGATTGACCTAGTGAAGATATACATTGACCTAGTGAAGATGTAGATTGGCCTAGTGAAGATGTAGATTGACCTAGTGAAGATGTAGATTGACACATGAAGATCTAGATTGACCAGTGAAGATGTAGATTGACCTAGTGAAGATGTAGTTTGACCTAGTGAAGATGTAGATTGGCCTAGCGAAGATGAAGATTGACCTAGTGAAGATGTAGTTTGACCTATTGAAGATGTAGATTGGCCATGTGAAGATGTAGATTGGCCTAGCGAAGATAAAGATTGACCTAGTGAAGATCTAGATTGACCAGTGAAGATGTAGATTGACCTAGTGAAGATGTAGTTTGACCTAGTGAAGATGTAGATTGGCCTAGTGAAGATGTAGATTGACCTAGTGAAGAAGTAGATTGACAAGTGAAGATGTAGATTGACCTAGTGAAGATGTAGATTGGTCTAGTGAAGATGTAGATTGACCTAGTGAAGATGTAGATTGACCTAGTGAAGATCTAGATTGACAAGAGAAGATCTAGATTGACCAGTGAAAATCAAGATTGACCTAGCGAAGATACAGATTGACCTAGTGAAGATGTAGATTGACCTAGTGAAGATGTAGATTGACCTAGTGAATATGTAGATTGACCTAGTGAAGATGTAGATTGACTTAGTGAAGATGTAGATTGACAAAGTGAAGATGTAGATTGACAAGTGAAGATCTAGATTGACCAGTGAAGATGTAGATTGACCTAGTGAAGATGTAGATTGACCTAGTGAAGATGAAGATTGACCAGTGAAGATATAGATTGACCTAGTGGAGATCTAGATTGACCTAGTGAAGATGTAGATTGACCTAGTGAAGATGTTAATTGACCTTGTGAAGATCCAGATTGACAAGTGAAGATCTAGATTGACCTAGTGAAGATGTAGATTGACCAGTGAAGATGTAGATTGACCTAGTGAAGATATAGATTGACCTAGTGAAGATGTTGATTGACTTAGTGAAGATGTAGATTGACAAGTGAAGATCTAGATTGATCAGTGAAAATCTAGATTGACCAGTGAAGATGTAGATTGACAAGTGAAGATCTAGATTGACCAGTGAAGATGTAGATTGACAAGTGAAGATGTAGATTGACCTAGTGAAGATGAAGATTGACCTAGGGAAGATGTAGATTGACCTAGTGAAGATATAGATTGACAAGTGAAGATCTAGATTGACCAGTGAAAATCTAGATTGACCAGTGAAGATGTAGATTGACCAGTGAAGATATACATTGACCTAGTGAAGATCTAGATTGACATAGTGAAGATGTAGATTGACCTAGTGAATATGTATATTGACCTAGTGAAGATCTACATTGACATAGTGAAGATGTAGATTTACCAGTGAAGATGTAGATTAGCCTAGTAAAGATGTAGATTGACCTAGTGAAGATGTAGATTGACAAGTGAAGATGTAGATTGACCTAGTGAAGATGTAGATTACCTAGTGGAGATGTATATTGACAAGTGAAGATCTAGATTGACAAGTGAAGGTCTAGATTTACCAGTGAAGATATAGATTGACCAGTGAAGATGTAGATTGACCTAGTGAAGATGTCAATTGACCTAGTGATGATGTATATTGACAAGTGAAGATCTAGATTGACAAGTGAAGATCTAGATTGACCAGTGAAGATATAGATTGACCAGTGAAGATGTAGATTGACCTAGTGAAGATGTAGATTGACCTATTGAAGATGTAGATTGACAAGTGAAGATGTAGATTGACCTAGTGAAGATGTAGATTGACCTAGTGGAGATGTATACTGACAAGTGAAGATCTAGATTGACAAGTGAAGATCTAGATTTACCAGTGAAGATATAGATTGACCAGTGAAGATGTAGATTGACCTAGTGAAGATGTCGATTGACGTAGTGATGATCTAGATTGACCTAGTGAAGATGTAGATTGACCTAGTGAAGATGTATATTGACAAGTGAAGATCTAGATTGACCAGTGAAGATATAGATAGACCAGTGAAGATGTAGATTGACCTAGTGAAGATGTAGATTGACCTAGTGATGATCTAGATTGACCTAGTGAAGATGTAGATTGACCTAGTGAAGATGTAAATTGACCTAGTGAAGATGTAGATTGACCTAGTGAAGATATAGATTGACAAGTGAAGTTGTAGATTGACCTAGTGAAAATGTAAATTGACCTAGTAAAGATGTAGATTGACAAATGAAGATGTAGATTGACCTAGTGAATATGTAGATTGACCAAGTGAAGATGTAGATTGACAAGTGAAGATCTAGATTGACCAGTGAAAATTCTTTCCGACGATTGACAGGAGTCACAGTGACAAGCGTCATTCGTCTTTCACTAATGGGCTAACAGTCTATGTGAAAAAGCAGCCAGCTGCTTGGAAAGTATTTATGGAGTACTGGTGTGAGAAAACCAGGTAACATATGAGTAGGTAAACTAGCCGCCGTGTTGACTGATTTTTTTTTGAAAACGGTGTTAAACCCCAATCAATCAATCAATCAATCAAATCATATTAAATTAAAAATCAAACATACTCTGAAAGTTTTTACTTTCAACTAAAGCATAAAGATTATAAAAACTGAAATTTCTATGTTATTTGAAAATTGTTATTTTGGAAGTTTCAAAAAAAGTGTTCCTAAAATTAATGGACTGACAATATTCAAAAGGATCAAAGATAATCAAAAAGTGTAATGTATTCAAATAGTTTTATCTATTGCAATAAAAACAACGTTCCTAAAGGCAACATGTTAAGCTTACTCCAAAGGTTTTTCAACAGGCAAAGTGCTCTTCCATGCAATTGCGATACAGACTGACATAGAGTTGACCTGATAGCAGTTTATTAAGGGCCTTTTGTATACCAAAATGGTTGTAAAATGTCACAAGTACAATAATGCAACATTTTGCCATGTTAAACATACATCATTTTTATGTTTTGTGTTTCAGAAAGGTTCAGGCATATTTAACATAGGAATAATTTTAGACAATGACACATGTATTGAAAAACACATGTACTTATCCTCATTAAATAATAAATCCTTAAACTGAATATCTTTTGAATAATGGAATATTTTGCGTTTTGGTTCTTCAATCCCACTTTTGGAATTTTGACATTAACCCTTTCCCTCATATAGATGCTTTCTGACACCTCTGCAACAGACGGCTTTTTGAAAACATAATGACAAAAGAAGAAATTGCACAAAACGTGCAACTTCTCCTTTTGCCACAATGTTTTCCACTTTTTGTCATAGGTTATCCATTCAATTATGGAGATTTTCTATTTTTTGACAAAATACGTTCAAAGTCATCTGCTGCAGAATTGTCGTATGAGGGAAAGGGTTAATTATGTAGAGAAGTGTTGTCAGTAGTGGACAAAAGCATAGGAAATTTGATTTTTGTTTAATGAGAAGTTTACCCAGCAAATAATTGTAGCTGACACAGCATCGAACTTAAGAACAGTAATGACAAATATTGTCTGCTGCATTATGCGTCGAAACGCAAGTGGGAAAGGGTTAAAAGAGAACAGCTAGTCTCCTATTTTTCAAAATTTGTTTTCACTTCTGCCATCATCACCTCATCAAGGTAAACATGTGTCTTGTGCGTAACATTTCACCTCATCAGGGTGAACATGAGTGCCCAGTTACTTGGAAATCCTATTATGCATGGTTGAGATGAGGGTCGACGGGTACAGCCCTATCAAACAGTACTCATTTTGATCTTTGAGCTCTAAGTGTGACCTTGGCATTTGAGGTACAGGCCTGGGTCTTGTGTGCGAAATAACGCCTCATCAGTGTGATCATTTGTGCCAAGTTTCTTAGAAATCCTATGATGCATGGATAAAGATGCGGGCTGGACAAGGTTCGGACAGATGAACTCACAGACAGACGCACACACATACATACACAGAACTGCCATTGTGACAGCTATGTCGAGCTCACAGCTAGCAAACGAGCGTTAAATATTCTTCTTTGTTATTGTCATAATATATTTAATTTCCTTTTTTTAGTTTTACTTGCTACAAATGTTAATTGGAACAGGTGATATTTTAAGATACATTCTAATTAACAATTTCCCCTTTTGTTACAAATTTTTTAATGCCCACTACTGCCCTCGTGTTCACGTAAAGACGAGACACGAAAATTTGTCGAACCAGACTGAGAGAACTTCGATTTGCTTTTGTGTAAAATACAAAGTGAACAGAACATTGTTCGGTTTTCTGACTTGAGCCACTTGAACTCCTCTAGCCATGACATTTGGAAGAATTTAGCTACAGAACTGTCATCACTTTTTGTCTTTTTACAAGCTTGTTCGGAGGACACCCCACAACTGAGCTTTCTTTTTCTCTCTTTAGCATTTTGCTCATGTACCGATCCACTTTTCATGATTGAAAACGCATCCCGTTTTTTACCCATTTGATCAACCGGTTTTCCAGGCTGGATCGTATAAATTGGATTGCCAGCCCAACATACTAACTCAGTCGGTTTGCCAATCCAACTGTTTGAGTCATTATGAACCGGTTCCCCAAACCGGTTCTCTTTGTCAACAAGACAAATGAACTTAAAACTTCTGCATTATATATACACGATAAAACTTTGAGTCATAACACATCGAATTCTAATTATCGACATGAATAACATTTCCAATTATAAGCACCTTTAATGTTCCATAATGGTTTTAAACAGCGTAGACCGTTTGTAACAGTTTGAAAATTACAAACGGTCCGAAACGAAAATAAAAATAATTTATCAATTAGCCGTTCAGACCGGACTTTGACCGATTAAAATATGTTAAACTGATCAACTAGTAATTAGCAAACACTTTTAAAGAAGCCTTTAACACATGCATTATCTGTCAAACCGAAGGGAGTAAATATATAACCGATTGTCACACCTCCTGGACCGATTATCGGCGGCTTATCTTGATTACGTCACGGTAAGTGACTCTCTCGACGGTTATCCTACGCTTTAGAAACAAAGAGCGTGTGTACTTACTAGGATTTTATTGGTTTTTCGTTTACACAGTGACATGTATAGCGTAGGTATTAACGAAATTTTATAAATTTTATAAAATCTCGGACCGATTTTTTTACAAGTTTTAAGATTGCAATCGGTCTAGGGATTCGAATTCTGGTCCAGACCGGCACTTTTGTCGGTCTTTCGAACCCCTGCTGTATTTAATATCTTTATATTCATATATGGAGATATTTCCATATTTCTGATTAAATTTGCTCAAAGTCGCCTCCTGCAGATTTTTTGTATGTGGAAAAGGGTTAACCCATTCCAACCTGCAGACGCATTTCAACGCAATAGCAGCAGACGACTTTTGAAAACATTGCGACCAAAGGGGAAATTGCTCATGATGAGCAATTTCTCCTTTGGCAACAATGTTTTCAACTTTATTTAACAATTAAGCTATCTTTTTGTGGAGATTTTTCAGGTTTTTGTCACTCTGTTTTCGAAATCGACTGCTGCAGATTTATTTGTATGTGGGAAGGGGTTAACCAAAGATTTGGTAACCTCTTCACCCAAAATAGTTTAGTCTTTTACTGTAAAAGTACATACTTATCAGTTGATAGTAAACAAACAACACTCTTTGATCTTTTTCTCATTTCACAAAGCCATAATCCTTTTTGTAATCTAGTTTACATCTAACATAAAAGAAATGTTAAGTTCTTCTGTTTATTTCTGTGAGTATAAAAGAATTTGACTGAGGAAAGAGCCACAGTTCTGTGAGTTACTGTTAACCCTTACCCTCATACGACAATTCTGCAGCAGATGCCTTGGAACATATTTTGTCAAAAAATGGAAAATCTCTATAATTGAATGGAAAACCTATGACTTAAAGTGGAAAACATTATGACAAAAGGAGAAATTGCTTGTTTCGAGCAAATTCTTTTTTTGTCACTATGTTTTCAAAAAGCCGTCTACTGCAGAGGCGTCAGAAAGCGACTATATGAGGGAAAGGGTTAAAAGCACTCAATGCAGCAAAACATATTACCAGCTGGGGTGAACTTTTCTCAAATGTCAGCTTAAGGGTTTACCCCTTTCCCTCATATAGACGCTTTCTGTCAGTATGTTTTTTACCCAAAAAAGAAGGTCACACTCAGCACCTTTAGCATTCAATGTGAAGAAAGGTATAAGATGTAACTATATTCCAAATATGAAAGCCCTAGCACAAATACTTATGAATGAACATGCCAACTTGTCCTAAAACTTTAACCGGACGCCGACGCCGGGGCGAGTAGTAAAGCTCTCATATTCTTCGAATAGTCGAGCTTATAAGAAAGAAGGTCAAAAAGTCATGGTGAAGGTCATCCAAAGACAATGATGATATTTGATTGTAAAAGATCACACTAAGGTCATGATCACATGTTTATAAATCAATGTAAAGGACATGTTTTCAAAAGGAACCAAGCTCTCATGTATATCTAGCTACTGAATAAGTTTGGTAAACATCGGATAATAAATAAAGACTTTATCGTGTTCATACGAAATTGTGGACAGACGACGGACAAACTTCACGGGGCAATCACAAAAGCTCACCTTGTCACTACGTGACAAGTGAGCTAAAAATAGCAGAGCTCTGGATATGTGGTGATTTGCATGTTATATTTGGCCCTATAACCCTATGTTGTGGGTACTCAAAAGAATCGTCTGATTGAGATGATTCTTTTGAGTTCTCCACAACTAATTTTAAAAGTGTTTGGTTGGATATTAAGAGAGATATTGTTGGGAAAAGAGCAGTATACCCCCCATTATCTGGATTGACATAATTATGTAGGCTTATGGAGAAATAAGATAGAGAGCATTGAGCCTTAGTCACATGAAAACCACCCATATAATTATACGGTTTTGAATTTATCACAAATCCGCAGCAGACGACTTTAAAAAAATATAGACAAAAATCTAATGAACAATTTCTCCTTTTGTCACCATGTTTTCAAAAGTTTTCAGCTGCAGATGCATCTGCAAGTTGGAAAGGGTTAATGGCATATGAGATTAAACTCCATGCTTGTATGGTTTGGCTTTTGTAATAACAGTATAACAGAGGTTTCCGGCATGATCCTAGAGCAGCTAGATTGTGGATAGTGAAAATCCTGGTGAGACCGGGTATACATGTAGAGGTCAAAGGTTGATCTAGGTCAGAGGTCCAGATGAAGAGGGATATTCAGCTCTTTTTCCCACAATTTCTCTCTTATTATTAAAGCAAACCCTATGTTGTGGTTACTCAAAAGAATCATCTCAGTGAGACGGTTCTTTTGAGTACCCGTAACATAGGGTGAGAAGGTCAAATAAGGATTTTAGAACAATGAAAATGCTCCTTATCTAGCGCTCTGTAGGAAAATATCACTTGTCACAAGCAAAGTCCAAAAGCATGATTTTCATACGATATTGCCGAGTTTGTCATTGTGGATAGTGAAAATCCTGATGAGACTGGGTATACATGTGGAGGTCAAAGGTTGATCTAGGTCAGAGGTCAAGATGAGGAGGGGTAATCAGCTCTTTTTCCCACAATTTCTCTCTAATTATTAAAGCAAACCCTATGTTGTGGATACGGTACTCAAAAGAATCGTCTCAGTGAGACGGTTCTTTTGAGTACCCACAACATGGGGTGAGAAGGTCAAATAAGGATTTTAGAACAATGAAAACGCTCCTTATCTAGCGCTCTGTAGGAAAATATCACTTGTCACAAGCAAAGTCCAAAAGCATGATTTTCATACGATATTGCCGATTTTGTCATTGAAAATTAAAGGTGATCATTAGAATTCCTGAACTTTAAAAGCTGATAAAAAAGAACATGAAAGGAAGGTGATGTATGTCCATGAATAACTAGGCCTCTGGAAATTAGACCAAAGTGCTAACCTTTAAATGATGCAACTCTTTAACTTTTTAGCTTTATAAACCCTTTCCCACATACAACAGATTTGCAGCAGATGACATGACAAACATCTAGTCAAACATGTGAAAAAATCTTTATCAATAAAAATATGAATATTGAAAATTGCTCATGTTGAGTAAGTTTTTTTCTTTTGCTACAATGCGTTCAAAGGCCCTCTCTTAGAGAATGTCCAAAGATGTGCATGCATGTAGGAAAGAGTTTTATATCTTATTTATATTAAAGCTTTTGTCAAGTTTTTCAAATGTCATTTCCACATTATTAACCCTTTCCCTCATACAGACGCTTTCTGACGCCTCTGCAGCAGACAGCTTTTTGAAAACATTATAAGTGACAAAAGAAGAAATTGCTCAAAATGAGCAATTTCTCCTTTTGCCACAATGTTTTCCACTTTCAGTCACAGGTTATCCATTCAAAAATAGAGATTTTCTATCTTTTGACCAAATCTGTTCAAAGTCGTCGGCTGCAGAATTGTTGCTTTCTTACACCTCTGCAGTAGAATTCTTTTGAAAACATTGTGGCAAAGGGAATAGTTGCTCAGGATGAGCAGTTTTTTCTTTTGCCACAATGTTTTCAACCTTATCCAAGAATTACTTCTACATTCACAGTGAGTTTCCATATTTTTCACTAAATGTCGTCTGCTGCAGAAGGGGTTAAGTTGACAACGAAATTCATTCAATATTTCATTTGTATGATCAAACTTAATATCTTTAAACACAAACAAAAAAACATTTTTAGAACCAGTATTTTTAGTTACAATCAGTTTGTCAAAATTAAAAGCATCCATTAATATTCACAGTGTCATAATTAAACTACAAAATCCAAATGATTAAATTGAAAAACACATCTTTGTTGCCCAAGGCCCTTTCTAATACTACATGTACTATCCCCCAAACAAACTAAACATACTATCACAGGAAACATTTTAAATTTGTTAATTTTATCATATTTCTTTAACCCTTTCCCTCATATAGACACTTTCTGACGCCTCTGCAGCAGACAGCTTTTTGAAAACATTGTGAAAGAAGAAAATTGCTCGTTATGTTAACAATTTCTCCTTTTGCCACAATGTTTTTATCTCTTTTCAGTAATTATACCTACATTTATAGAACTTTTCCATGCTTTTCCAAAAATACATTCAAAGTTGTCTGCTGCAGATTTGTTGTATGTGGGAAAGGGTTAAATCCATCAAGAACCAAAGCACTGATAGTGCTGACGGAATTGGGTCTACAGGAAAGTTGGAGAAGTAGTGAAAATGTGTAGGGAATAACAATTGCAGTTCATGTTTATGTATTTATTGTTAAAAAGTTGAAAGAACATATACAAAATAGTAAATATTATGAAACTGGCAATTGGAAAACAGAAGGACCTTGTTGGCCCTTTATCGCTCACCTGAGTGCAAGAGCTCACAAGCATACAAACTTAATTAAGACATGTAGAGTCAAAGGAAAATTTGACAGCAGGTTTAGGCAGAAACATTTTGAAGTTTCTGCCTCATTATATATATTGAGAAATATGTCAGTGTGTAATCAACTTCCACCAAGTAGTTTCTGTGTGTTTCACAAATCGCACCCACTCAAGCAAACTTGGTGGAGATTCAGAGAGAGAGGTTCAGTCAAGGAACATTTACATGAAATATTTTGAAATCCGGCTGGGCCAGTAGTTTCTGACAAGAAGAATTTTATATTTTTGTTGCCATGGCAACAAGTTGTACACTAAATGGAATTATGTGAACAACTGTAAAAGTGGGGCCAGCAAAGAACATTCATGCCAAGTTGTATCAACTTGCTGCCAGTGGTTTTTGAGGAGAGCTACAGACAGTGAGTGAGTCCAGAAGATCATCTATTATGTGAACAACTGTAAAAGTGGGGCCATGCAAAGGACATCCATGCTAAGTTTTATCAAGTTGCTGCCAGTGGTCTTTGAGGGGTGCTGCAGACAGTTCCAATAGATCATCTAGAGTGATTTAAAAAAACCTTAGGTTACAGGATCACAAAAACACTAGTATATTAAATACATCATTTCATGTTTAAGGATGACCACAGTGTTGGTCGAAACTGATAAGTGTAATTGGATCCAGCAACTAACATATTTGAACACATTGAAAGACATACACTATTACTAACAACTAGTTACAGAACAAGGTGAATGAATGAAAAATAAGTTTCACAAAGAGCAATATGCTTCATTTCATAAGCATGTGTTACTCCCACACATTGAAAGCATTAATTCATCATGTATCAGTTATGGATTGATTGCGTCCACTTTAATGGACATAGTGGAAAATAGCGGAGTAAGATAAGAGCATTCTGAACCCTAAGTAGACCATTTTTAATAACGTGCTGGTAAGGGATTGGGAAAATGTGTATTTAAAAAAATGCATCATGATTAACCATTACAATGCTTTGATAATTAAATGACCTAGTTTGAGAATATTGGACAGTTTTGAACAAGGCCCAAAGTACATGGGAAACAAAAAGTATGACATAGTTTCATGCTGATTAAATCAAAATTTAAAATTCTGCACTAATGCAATAAACTGAACTGGTAGTGATGTTGAAAAAAAAAAAATTGAAAGAAAATAATTCTCTGAACCCTGAACTAGACTGGGAGAAAGTGTTTGATCATGGCTATACTGAACATAAACAAGAGGGCCGTGATGGCCCTGGATCGCTCACCCCACCTCACTTTAGCCATGTAAGCCCCGCCCCCTGGCGGCCATTTTTTTAACCAATCACTCAGTCGCGTCACTACGGTCATGGTGGAGTGCCCTTGGGCAAGGCACATTTTCTAGCCTAGTACTGGTTTGTTTACCCAGGGAACATGAATAATTGAATTTAATTGCGCGCTAAATGACCTTAGCTGTCGATGCGCCATAAAACAATATACATTCATTCAACCAATCAACATGGCTTAAAGGAATCTGATAGAGGGTCACCCTAGGAATATTTCTACAAAGTTATTTGAAAATCGACCGAACACTTTCGGAGGAGAAGATTTCACTAAAGCCATATAAGGCAAAATAGCCCCGCCCTGTGGCGGCCATGTTTTCTACCAATCAACATGGCTTTAAGGAATCTGATAGTGGTACAACTTAAGAACATTTCTACAAAATTATTTGAAAATCAGCGAGACACTTACAGGAGAAGATTTTTTAAGTTTTCACTATAGCCATATAAGGCAAAATAGTCCGCCCTCTGGCGGCCATGTTTTTCGACCAATCAACATGGCTTGAAATAATTTGATAGAGGGTCACCCAAGAAACATTTCTACAAAATTATTTGAAAATCGGTCTGACACTTTCGGAGGAGAAGATTCTTTAAGTTTTCGCTATAGCCATATAAGGCAAAATAGTGCCGCCAGCCCCCCCCCCCTCCACCGAATAAAGTCCGCCGAAAGTGACGATCGAACTTGGCCTAGCCTTTAAGGCATTTAACCTTGTTACCAAGTTTGAAAAAAAAACGGTTCACATTTGTGGCAGTTATTGCACGGAAACAGCAAGAAACAACATTTTTTGTTAAATAAGGGGCCATAACTCCACCGAATAAAGTCCACCGAAAGTGACGATCGAACTAGGCCTAGCCCTTAAGGCATTTAACCTTGTAACCAATTTTGAAAAAAAACGGTTCACATTTGTGGCAGTTATTGCACGGAAACAGCAAGAAACAACATTTTTTGTTGAATAAGGGGCCATAACTCCACCGAAAAAAGTCCCCCGAATGTGACGATCAAACTTGGCCTAGCCCTTAAGGCATTTTACCTTGTTACCAAGTTTGAAAAAAACCGGTTCACATTTGTGGCAGTTATTGCACGGAAACAGCATGAAACGACATTTTGTGTTAAATAAGGGGCCATAACTCCACTAAATAAAGTCCGCCGAAAGTGACGATCGAACTTGGCCTATAGCCCTTAAGGCATTTAACCTTGTTACCAAGTTTGAAATAAAACAGTTCACATTTGTGGCAGTTATTGCACGGAAACGAAGTGTGACAGACAGACAGACAGACAGACAGACAGACAGACAGACAGACAGACAGACGGACAGACAGACGGACAGACAGACGGACAGACAGACGGACAGACAGACGGACAAACCGAAATTAATAACCCCCCATTTTTTCTTCGAAAAAGCGGGGGATAATTAAAAGCACATAGTGAACAAATTAATACAAGAGAAGCACAGGGGAGGTTTTGGAGCTTTTTTATCCTGCCCAGATATATTTAAAATGATATACCTTGCATTGAAAAATAAAATGTGCGTTTTCAATTCACTTCTGTGTTATGTAAACCCTACTGAGTGAAATGTTGTGTTTGGATCCGAGGAAACCACAATGCTACATAAATGTATTTTATGATAAATACAATGATTTATGTCATTGCAGTAAATCAAAAGTTAATATATTAAATAAAAGTATTTAGTCATCTTCTTGTAAGAAAACGATTTCTTCTTTTAGATCACTTCAGGCAATCAACACATTTCTCTCTCAACTATTTGTACCATAGCCAATCAACAAGTGAGCTTCTATCACACGTCAGTTTGTGGATTCTATTTCTAATCAACGGAGTTCTTTTGTTTATCAAAGCAAAACAACTCCATCCTTTCCTCCACCGCTGTTCTATAATAATTCGCTAGAGGTCAGGCTCTCTGATTGGTTGTTGAAAAATATAAACAACAAAACCGACAAGTGAAATGGCGTAAGTATGGTTTTAAACTAATATTTTTTTTATTTAAACTGAAATCGACAACGCCCGTAAATATTCGTACTTTTCCATTTCACTTTGGGAAGATGACTAATAACCTTTCAGAGTTGTCACCTCCCATTGCGCATTTGTCACGTGACATCTTTGTTTACCATTTATTTTTCGTCGCAATTTTCCGCGAATATTCGCAAACTTATTTTTCTTTTTGTCAAATATATTATGGAATATGAAATTGCAGGTAAAATCAGGCATGATGATTTGTTTCACAATGGCAAATGACTCTATTTAAATGTAATTGGACAATCTCTGTAAATACTCGAACATAGTGGTACTTTTCCATTCCACTTCGCAAAGATGATAATAACCTTCCATATTTAACTTCTAGGCGCATTAATTTCTAAGCATTTGTTAAACTTACATTAGAGTACTCAAGCTGTAAGTTTTTCACTGATGTTCAAACAACATTATAATGATCTTTTTCGGGTGATCTTAACCTTTTACAGGCAGTTTTGTTGAATCCATGATGATCTATTTTTTCCACGCAGTCTCACCCTAAAATGCCTTGTATGTTTACAGAAATTGGCAGGCATCCAACTCCGAAAAAGGTTTATCTACTATGACCAGGTGCTAAAGCCCCAGGCCAATAAAAAACAAATTATCACAAAATTCTGCATACAGTCTTATATCCCATAGTATGAACTCTTCACATTGACTCTTTCCCACATATTGACACTTTGCAATGCCTCTGCATCAGACATCATTTGAAAACATGTTTTCAACTATTTTAGGCAATTATACTGTTATTTATATATATTTTCTGAGCGTTTGCCCAGAATTTTTCCTAGTCATCTACTGCAGATTTGCTGTATGTGGGAAAGGGTTAAATCAATAAGGTATCTGCAAATTAACCCTTTTCCATATGAAGACGACTGAAAACATTGAAGCAAAAGGTCAATTGACTCCTGATGAAACATTTCACATTTTGCCAAAATGTTTTCAACTTTATACAATATATATACATATATATATTATGTTACTTTATCTTTAGAGATTTTCTGTATTTTTGCTGTGATGTTGTCAAAATCGTCTGCTGCAGATTTGCTGTTTGTGGGGGTGTTTGACCCTTTCCCATAAACAACAAATCTGCAGCAGACGACTTTGAAAACATGTTGATAAGAATAGGAAAAAAATTATATCTGAAACTCAAAGGATTGATTCTTTAATAGATTTGAAAGCATTGTGGCAAAAAAGGGTAAATTGCTCATCATTATTGAATTCATTGTGATAAGTGCCATTTTCTTCCACCAATGGGCAACAGTCTATGTGGAAAAGCAGCCAGTTGCTTGAAAAGATTAGCAAATTCTCCTTTTTTAACACCGTTAAAACAACGAATCTCTTTCAAAAACGCACAATACTTCAAAATGTTTTCCTATGATCTTTTCGAAGCAGATGACTCTAAACTCTTTCCCAAATGAAACAAGTCTGCAGCAGCTTTGTAATTGTTACGGCAAAATTATCGAAAATCTCTATAGTATAAAGGAAATTATAATAATTGGATAGAGTTGAAATACATTGAGACAAAAGATGACAATGCTTATAAGTTTTGTATGAGCAATTTCAAATGTTGTCACAATTTATCCAAGAGTCGTCGTTGAATAGGTGTGAAAATGTCTCTGTTTGACGAAAGGGTATACTGTAACATATTTCATATCAGGTAAACAAAATAACCCTTTCCCTCATATAGACGCTTTCTGATGCCTCTGCAGCAGACAGCTTTTTAAAAACATAGTGACAAAAGAAGAAATTGCTTTAAACGAGCAATTTCTCCTTTTGCCACAATGTTTTCCACTTTTAGTCATAGGTTATATATTATATCCATTCAATTAAAGGGATTTTCTATTAGTCGACAAAATATGTCAAAAGTCGTCTGCTGCAAATTTGTTGTATGTGGGAAAGGGTTAAGATCAAGGAAATGGCCAGTACTTCCTTGATTTATGTCTGACAACCTTTATCAACTGTAAATTAGTTTGACTGAACTGTAACCTCACATACACTCATAGATAAAAACAAACATTTAAAACTTGAAAAGTTGCATGTTTTTAACAATTTCTCTTTTCCCCTCATTTTTTCCTCCAAAAGTCTTCTCCTGCAGTGGCTACAAAAATTGTCTATATCAGGGAAAAGGCTTGACTACTGATGATGGCAATTCTATTTTCAACCAAAGTTATATTGTTTTCATAGATTGATTATGATTCAAATTGTACTGTTTACTTGATATCACACGTTAACCCTTTCCGACATAAAGATGCTTTCTGATGCCTTTGCAGCAGGCGACTTTTGAAAACTTTGTGACAAAAAAAGATATGGCTCATAACAAGCAATTTCTCCATTTGACACAATGTTTTCAAAGTCGTCTGCTGCCGATTTAGTGTATGTGGAAAAGGGTAAAAAATCATCTACTTAGAAAACATCTGAACAGAAACACTTATACACGTTTGATTTTTCTTATATCAAGTTAACCCTTTCCCACATACAGCAACTCTGCAGCAGACGACTTTGAAAACATGGTGACAAAAACCTGAAAAATTAAATAAAGTTGAAAACATTGTGGCCAAAAGGAGAAATTGCTCATCATGAGCAATTTCACCTTTGGCCACAATGTTTTCATAAGTCGTATGCTGCTATTGCGTTAAAATGTGCAGGTGGAAAAGAGTTAAACCGAATTTGTGAAATGGCACGGTAAATTTTCCTTTATAATGTTATGATGTTGTTTCCCACATACAACACATCTGCATCAGGCAACTAAGAAAACAAGCAGGCAGTATGTATTATTGAAAATCTCCATAAAAGAAAGCATTAATTATTATTGAAAGGAAGTGAAAACAGTGTGGCAAAAGGAGAAATTGTTAATTTAAATTCTATTTAATTTACCTTCATTTATAGATATTTTCAATCTTATTGCCCAAAAGGGTTTCAATTAAGTTGTCTGCTGCTCAGCTGAGATTTGTAGTATGTGGAGACAGGTTTCAAAAGAAAAAAGCTGAAGAACAAACAAAGCCAAGCAAAATGCCGCACCCAACTTTGAATTTAGTTAGGGGGTTATAGAATATGTGACCAACAGCTAGGTCAATAAACTGTACAAAAACAAGTTTATATTTGAGTCACTGTACAGCTTGTAGCCTGGACTTGTGAACGGATTGATACAACCCTCCCCTCATTTAGACACTTTCTGACGCCTCTGCAGTGGACTGGTTTTTGAAAACACGGAGAAAAAAGAAGAAATTGCTCAAAACAAGCAATTTCTCCTTTTGTCAACATGTTTTCAACTCTTATTCAATTATTGTTCTTTAATTTGAAAGGATTTTCTGTGCTTTTGCCTGGATGTTTTCAAAGTCGTCTGCTGCAGATTTGTTGTATGTTGGAAAGGGTTAACACTTTCCCACTTGCAGACGTATTTCTATGCATATGCAGCAGAAAACTTTTGAATACATTGTGACAAGAGGATAAATTGCTCTTTTCTTCTTTTGCCACTATGTTTTCAACTAGATCCAATAACTATACTTTCATTTATGTTAATTTTCAATATCAAGTCTGCTTCAGGTTTATTGTATGAGGGAAACGGTTAAATAGCCTTAGGTATACAAACCTAATGTCTTGTTTTATTCCTATCACAGAAATTAAAAAACTTTTGGAGGTTTTGAAATAAACCCTCTCCCACAGACAGACAAATCACCAACAGTCAACTTTTTAACCCTTTCCCACATACAACAAATCTGCAGCAGGCGACTTTGAGATCATCTAGACAAAACAATGGAAGGTCTCTGTAAATTAATGTAATATTACTAAAGGTGTTGAAAACATTGTGGCAAAAGGGGAAATTGCTTGTTTTGAGCAATTTCTTCTTTGCCAGAATGTTTTCAAAAGTCATCTGCTGCAAGGCGTCAGAAAGCGTCTATATGAGAGAAAGGGTTAAAACATTGTGGCAAAAGGAAAAATTGCTCATGATGAACTATTTCTTTCTATATGCCAGTGTTTGAAAGTCTATTTAATAATTATAATTTCATTTGTAGGGATTTGAGTAGAGATATTTTTAATGATGTCTGTGTAATTGACAGGTTAAATGATCGATGGATTTTTGTTTGTTTTATTGCAATTTTCGACATTATTTCAGCTTTACTACAGTAATAGTTCACTTAATCATAATTCCTGGGTAAGAAAATCAATAATAGGCTAGGAAATGTGCCTTGCAATAGGACATTCCACCATGACCACAATGACTGGGGATCGAATCCGGGACACCAAGTTCCAAAGCCCGGCACTAACCACTTGATTAATTGATTCATTGATTAGGGTTTTAACTCAGTTTTCAACAATTGTTCAGTCCTATCACTGCGTCCAGTTCACTACGCATACGTTTCCTGGTTTTCCCACACCAGTACACCACACAACATACTTTCCAAGCAACTGGCTGCTTTTCCACCTATACTCTTAAACAGATCATTGGTGAAGGACGAATGACGCATGTCACAGTGACTTTTGTCAAACGTCGGAAAGAATGTTGGCCGAGCTGGGATTCAAACTCACAACCTCTGGATTGACAGCACGCGTCTCTACTGACTGAGCTACCGGGGCTCGGCAACTAACCACTTGAAAGAGAAATGAATTGGACATTTAGGTGGTGATTAATCACTTTTCTTGATGAGAACTTAAGCCTTGTTTTAATTTCAATATGCATATTTAAAAGATTTATAACAAGGGAATGGTAAAGTTCCTTATCAACGGATAACCTGTAACAATTAACGTTAACCCTTTCTCACATCAAACAAATTTGCAGTAGACAACTTTGAAAAAATTAGTCAAAATATGGAAGCGCTCGAAATGTTTAATATCAAAACAATTATTGAATACATTATGAGCCTTTTGTCACAATGTTTTTCTAAAGTTGTCTGCTGCAAAGAAATCAGTAAGTTTCAAAAAGGTGCCATAACTTAATCAAAGGTTAGTGCTTAATGTTACCAAAATCAATCTTGACCAAGTCTTAAACCAGTGCAGCATAACTTCATTAAATATGTGGTCAGTATTAGCTTGATACTGTTTTGTTTTTTTGCAAATGCTAAGTTGAAAAGGGGGCCATAAAACAAGATGCCCACAGGCAACATGTCGAGCCCACTCCAAAGGTTTAATCCCAGACATAGTGCTCTCCCATGCAATTGCACACACACTCAAAGATTTGACGTGATAGCAGTTAACTAAAGTCATTTAGCGATACCGAAGTGGTTGTAAAATGTCAGACTCAAAGGTAAAATAACCCAACATTTTGTTTTTATTTTTGAGATACCATATCATTCTGATGTTTTGTGTATGAACGGTTCAGGCATATTTAACCAGGGACGTAGATAAAATCTACGTCCCTGATTTAACATAGGAATAATTGTACACACCGACACAAGAGGGTCTGATAAGGTAGAGTCCTATCAAACATTTCTCCTTTCGACATTTGACCTCTAAGTGAGACCTTTGACCTTTGAGGTACAGGCCTGGTTCATGTGAGCTACGTGTCAACTCATCATGGTGGGTGAAGGTTGAAAAGCCTTGTAGAAAGTTTCAATGCAATACATCAAGTAGTAACTGAGTTATGGTGTAATTTATGTGCTTGCATGCAAAACCTTAACCAAGATGTGATGCTGACGCCAGGGTCAGTAGAAGTCTCGTATTCTCTGATAAGTCCAGCTAAAAATGAGCCCATCTATATTGGAAAAGGAGAAATGGCTCCTTTATGCACAATTTTTCAATCTTTTAATAAAATACGAGCAATTTCTTTTTTAGTCACAATGTTTTCTAAAGAAGTCTGCTGCAGTGGCGTCAGCGAGTGTCTGTATTAGGGAATGGGAGGTTTAAATGAAATGAAATTTGCATTGTTTTGATTAGATTTGATATTACGTAACAACTGGTTGTTTAAAAAGTTGTGACCCAAAAATCACTTGCTTTCCCTGATATTGATGATTTATGAAAACAATATTGGAAAAGGAGAAATGGCTCCTTTAAGCACAATTTTTCAATCTTTGAATAAAAAATAAGCCCATCCATGCAGCAGGTACAAGATGACTGTTGAGAACAGGAAAGCAATTTCTGCTTTTGCCGCAATGTTTTCAAAAGACATATGCAGCTGATGCATCTAAAGGATTCAATGTGACGGAAACGGTTAAATTCTTGTATTTTATCATAACAACAAAATATCCAAATAATAACAACAGCTCTAGATAAGGGACATAATCCATGTTTTAAAACTTTATTGAAACATTTTGACCTCCAGTTGGACTTTTCTCTTGAGAAACCACAGCATAGAGTTTGGAAGTCGAATAAAGGATTTTATAACAGGAAATGCACACATATCTAGGCTGCTGCACAGGTATTATAGAAAATCAATACAACATCTATACACTCACACTTTTCCTGTCAAAAAGAGAACCCTTCACAAGGACCGGTCTATGTAAAAAGCCCTGTGAATGTGCTCTATGCTTCTCCTCCTGTTATGAATGCATGCATAGAAATTACAAAATCTAAGTAAGCTTGTCACATACTATAATAGACTGAGGCTTTCCAAAATAACAAATCTGCAGAAAAACTGTGCAGAATGCTGAATTTCTCCTCTTTCCCATAACGTTTTCAAAATTAATTTGCAGCGGAATCAAGAAAAGTTTATTATGCCAAGAACATAATGTAAACACAAAAACTCTTATCAATTCTGAATCAAATCAGTCAAAATGTCTTTTAACAAGCCTGCATTCAAACCCTTTCTGAGTTTATGAACCCTTTCCCTCATACGACAATTATGCAGCAGACGACTTTGAACATATTAAGGGTTAACCCAGATACAGATGACTTAGTTAGCCTTTACAGAAGATGATTCTTTGAAATATTGTAATATAGTGAAAAATGTAGAAAGTGAACAGGAAAATGTTTCATTCACACAATACTCTGTATCATGATGAAACTTTCTACTTTCCAGATGTGAATATATTTCCTTAGATGTGTTCCGAGAGGATGACACCGTGGGACCTTGACCTTTGCAAAGTCCAAAGGCATCTCCCTTTTGTCATGGTCATTTTATGTGTGACGCATAATCATAATAGCTTGAGTGATGATTTGCCTCGATTCAAGAAATGATTTTCAGGATTGTTTTCAAGGACTGCCACCTTGGTGCAGTGTTAGAGCTTGGGCCTAGAGTACGGGTTTGATCCCTGGTCGCGTCATACCTAAGACTTTTAACCCTTTCCCTCATACAACAATTCTGCAGCAGACGACTTTGAAAATATTTTGTCTAAAAATAGATAATCTCTATAATTGAATGGATAACCTATGACTAAAAGTGGAAAACATTGTGGCCAAAGGAGAAATTGCTCGTTTTGAGCAATTTCTTCTTTTGTCACTATGTTTTCAAAAAGCTGTTTGCTGTAGAGGCGTCATAAAGCGTCAATATGGGGGAAAGGGAAATGGTAGTATTGGCTTTCCCTCCTTGGTGCTCAGGATTTAGGGGTTAGCATTATGACTGATTCACTGATGTCAGATTAAATGGACCAGTAGAACCGGTACTTTACCCAGGAAATGCCGTGATATAACTTAGAGATTGTTGAAAGTTGCATGAAACACCATCCAAAGAGGACACTTTGGGGTAGTATTGGACCATAAATAATGGATGACTGTAAATGCAAACCTGTTTGAAATTAAAAGAAAGATGGATCTGTCCAAGAGATTATTTAATTCAAGCGGCTGAACAACCTAATTGCTATGGTATTTTAAAGTCGTCTGCATCCCTGTAATGTTTGGTTGAAAATGGCCTAGTGGTTAAGAAGTAGATGTTGTTAGTAGCTGTAGTAAATGACGGACATATAGCGGACAGAGAGTCGATACCAAAATGAGTATTGCTATGCAACACTTACCTGATCCTGATCTTTGTTCAGAGTTTTACATTACTGTTATTATAACTTGACACATGCTTTAACCCTTTTCCACATGCAGAAGCTTTCTGACGCCTTGGTAGCAG
The DNA here is from genome assembly GCA_031761405.1 of Serripes groenlandicus. Classification (NCBI taxonomy): domain Eukaryota; kingdom Metazoa; phylum Mollusca; class Bivalvia; order Cardiida; family Cardiidae; genus Serripes; species Serripes groenlandicus. Next base: position 12,548,521 of record JASEVX010000008.1, read on the forward strand.
ACATTTTTTAAAAACACTGCAACAAAAGGAGAAATTGCTCAAAACGAGCAATTTCTTCTTTTGCCACAATATTTTCAACTTTTATTCCAGGAAGTATACCTTCAGTTATAGAGATGATCCATATATTATGCTTAGATGCTTTAAAATATGGGTTAAATTTGATGGAAATACACAAAATAATAAGAACAAATATAATTTTTCAAAAAGGTCAGGATCAGGTTAATATTGTGAAGTTGTTAAGGGGAGAAAGGTCAGCTTACCATGTCCGCCGTAAGTTCACTGGAAGACATATTCTGTAAGACGATTGGTCCACTGAATGACCTTGACATTGGCAGCTGATTGGTTGTATCAGAATTATTCATGATATGTCGCTGACTTTTAACATACATCTCATGCTTCACCTGCAGCTTCTGGATGTCTTTTCTTTTCAAGCCCCGAATACCGAATCCAGTCTGTAACCACAGAGAGTACATGTATACACATCAGACACAAAAGAGTGAAACATACATTTCATGGGCTTCATGCAAAACGGTTGTAAATACATCTTAGTACAACTAGTAGTTACAACAGTTTTACATTAAGCCATTAATGTGTACATGTAACCCTTTTGAGAGACCACCTTTTAACCCTTTCCCACAAACAAAAATCTGCAGCAGACGACTTAAAAAATCCAGACAAAATCAATGAAAATCATTATTGAATAGCGTTGAAATGGCTGTGGCAAACGGAGAAATTATTCATCATGATTTATTCTTTCTTTTGCCACAATGTTTTCAAAAGTTGTCCGCTTGAGAGGCATCAGGAATCGTCTGTAAAATAAAAAGGATTAAAAGACAACTTACAGCATTCGCTTGGTTGGTCTCTTAAAACAGGTTTGACTGTATTCAAAACAACAGCCATTAAGTTTACCCCTTTTCCACATGTAGACTCATTTTGGCACATCTTCCGCAGACTTTTTATTTAAATTAATGCCGAGCCCCGGTAGCTCAGTCGGTAGCGACGCGGGCTGTCAATCCAGGGGTTGTGAGTTCGAATCCCGGCTTGGCCAACTTTCTTTCCGACTATTGACAAAAGTCATTGCGACATGCGTCATTCATCTTCCACCAATGGGCTAAGTCTATGTGGAAAAGCAGCCAGTTGCTTGGGAAGATTGTTGTGTGGAGTACTGGTGTGAGAAAACCAGGAAATGCATGAGTAGGTGAACTGGCCTACGTGATATAACTGAGAAATTGTTAAAAATGGCGTTAAACCCCAAACAATCAATCAATTTAAATTAATGATCCATTTCTCCTCTTGTAAAAATGTTTCAATTCTTTTCAATAATTTAACGTATTTCTTTTTTTTCATTTATAAACATTTTAAAACTTTTTCCTAGATGTTTTCAAAGATGTCTTTTGCAGATTTTTTGTATGATTGATGAGAGTGACGTGAGAGTACAAATACACCTAAATCGGAGTATCGGGTGACTGTTAACTTTTGCCAAATGTTTTTCAGTTCTACTCAAATATTATACTTTTCATTGTCACAGCATTTTAATTAGAAGATGGTAAATATTATCTTTTGAAATGCAAGCTGTGATAGCTCAGTCAGGAAAGAGGAGGGTTTCCAATCCAGGAGGAGTGAGTCCAAATCCCGGCTCAGTCATTCATTTCTCCAGACGTTTGACAAAAATCATTATGACAAGCATCACTTGCATACATCAATTGGCTTAACCCTTTCCCTCATATAGACGCTTTTTGATGCCTCTGCAGCAGACGGCTTTTTGAAAACATAGTGACAAAAGAAGAAATTGCTCAAAACGAGCAATCTCCTTTTGTCAGAATGTTTTCCACTTTTAGCCATATGTTAACCATTTAATTACAGAGATTTTCTATTTTTGTAGATATGTTCAAAGTCGTCTGCTGCAGAATTGTTGTATGAGGAGAAAGGGTTTAAGTCTATGTGGGAAGGTAGCTAGGTGCTTTGGAAGACTAATGGGTGGAGTACTGGTGTTAGAAAGTGAGGAAACATTGCGGGTAAGCCAACATGCCAGCATGATACAATTGATAGATTGATTAGAAGGCCGTAAACACTTTCCCACAAACAACAAATCTGCAGCAGCTGACATACAAAATGTTGAAGCCAAGATATATAAAATCTCTATGAATAAAAGTTAAAGTAGTGAACAGAGTTGAAAACATTGTCTTATCCCTTTCCCTCATATAGACGCTTTCTGACGCCTCTGCAGCAGACAGCTTTTTGAAAACATAGTGACAAAAGAAGAAATTGCACAAAACGTGCAATTTCTTCTTTTGCCACAATGTTTTCCACTTTTTATCCATTCAATTATGTAGATTTTCTATGTTTTGACAAAATATGTTCAAAGTTGTCTGCTGCAGAATTGTTGTATGAGGGAAAGGGTTAACATTAAACACCACCAACAGTAAAAATGCCCCTTTTCAAGAATCTCTCTTCCTCACACTGCGTTCTACTGTGTCAATGAATAATATGTGCATCTGATCCAGATAAATTATTACATGACATTGGTCAGACTAAAGGGAAAATACTCTTCAAAACTAGCATGGTTGCATGTTGAGTTATCTATCATAAGTGGCCTTTTAAACTCTTTCCCACATACAACAAATTTGCAGCAGACAACTTTGAAAACATCTGGTTAAAAATTTGGAAAACCTCTCTAAATAAATGTATAACTATTGAATAGAGTTGAAAATACTGAGGCAAAAGGAGAAATTGCTCATTTGAACAATTTCTTCTTTTGTCACAAAGTTTTCAAAAGTCTGTATGAGGGAAAGGGTTAAGTATGTCTTTCATGGTATATTTTTGCGCTCTAGTTTAGCATAGTTCACATTCAAATGAGCCTCCAGTTTTTTCTGCATTGACTCTAAAATTGCATACCTGTACAATTGATTCTTACATAACTCTTTCCTACTAACATGTACAACAAATCTGCAGCAGTCAACTTTGAAAACATATAAACCTAAGTATGGAAAAATCTGCCCCATCAGGTGTCAAAATGTGCCTGCATGTGGGAAAGTATTCAAAGCATTTTCCAGGCGCTTACGTGGTGTATATACTATTATATAAGTTATAAGTAATTTACATTTAGTAATTTATCTTATAAAAGTAAAACGTTATTTACCTTTACTTGTATAAATCACAAAAGTTGAAAGTTATTTACCTTAAGTAATTTAACTAACATAAGTTGAAAGTTATTTACCTTAAGTAATTTAACTAACATAAAATGAAAGTTATTTACCTTTAGTTATTTCATTTTCAAATGTTAAAAGTTATTTAACTAACAAAAGTTAAAAAATATTAACCTTTTATAATTTATCTTACAAAAGTAAAAGTTATTTACCTTTAGTAATTTATCTATCAAAAGTTATAAATTACTTTTCTTAAGTAATTTACCTAACAAAAGTCACTTACCTTTAGTAATTTATTTAAGGACACGGGCATTTCACGACAAAATTGTCGTAAAGATGATATGACACCTGGATTACCCAACTCATCTGTCTTTGGAAATACAGACTTTTTACCTGGAACAAAAAAATAATTACGTGGTGCTACAGGAATATGGCTTTAGCAATCAGAGTCGATCGAGATGATCCTGCACCTCCACGCAGTCAGATCTGGATCTACACCACTCGCTAACTAGTCACAGTGGCATTCAAGAAGTTCATTAATAACCCTTTCCCTAATACAGACACAATCTGATGCCTCTGAAGCAGACGACTTTTGAAAACATTGTGGCAAAAAACGAAATTGCTCATGATGAGCAATTTCTCCTTTTGCCACAATGTTTTCCACTTTTAGTCATTGGTTATCCATTCAATTATACAGATTTTTTGACAAAATATGTTCAAAGTGGTCTGCTGCATATTTATTGTATGTGGGAAAGGGTTAAGCAGACAGATGAAAAGATCATAAGGTATAGATGTGAAAATGGATCGGTTGCTATACTTGTCAGAAAACCTCATCAGGCTGCTAATGAGCTGCACTCTACAATAACAAACCATAGGTTATATGCTACACCCAGAGGACTAAACAAGGGGGAGTAAACTGGGTCCAATTCCACCAAACTTTATTAGCGCTAAGTAATACTTAAATACTTAAAAGCATATTTCATCATATTTCATCATATTTCATCATTTTTGTTTCCGTAATAACAATGCCCACAATTGTCATTTTTTAGCAAGTAGTCAGTACTATTTATGTCAGTACTATTGTTAGTCAGTACTATTTATGTCAACTTAGTCATTTACTTAAATACATTCCGCTATAAGCGTATTTCATAATTTTTGTTTCCCTAATATTGTGTAAAACATGAATGACTGAATGTATTTAAGTAAATGACAAAGTAGGCATAAATAGGTACATTGCTGACAAACAATATTTTTTTAAGAAATGAAATATTTTGGTATGTTTATTAGGGAAACAAAATGATGAAATACGCTGTTAAGTATTTTCCCTCATATAGACGCTTTCTGATGCCTCTGCAGCAGACGGCTTTTTGAAAACAAAATGACAAAAGAAGAAATTGCTCAAAACGAGCAATTTCTCCATTTGCCACACTGTCTTCCACTTTTAATCATAGGTTATCCATTCAATTATAGAGATTTTCTATTTTTTGACAAAAAATGTTCAGTCGTCTGCTGCAGAATTGTCGTATGAGGGAAAGGGTTAAGTATTTAAGTTTAACTTAGCCCTAAGTAAGGTTGGTGGAATTGGACCCTAGTCTTTTTCCCACACTATCTCTTTTATTATTCAGCCAAACCCTACTCAAAAGAATCGTCACACATAGATGATTTCTTTTGAGTACCCACAACATAGGGTATGAGAGTCAAATAATGATTATAGAACATGAATAATGTCCCTTATTTAGAGCTCTGTACACTGTATGTCAATTAGTCACTGCCAGTATTTAACCCTCCTTTCCCACATACAACAAATCTGCAGCAGACGACTTTGAATACATAGTGACAAAAACCTGAAAAATATCCATAAAAGATAACGTAATTGTTAAATAAGGTCGAAAACATTGTGGCCAATGGAGAAATTGCTCATCATGATCAATTTCACCTTTGGCCGCAATGTTTTCAAAAGTCATCTGCTGCTATTGCGTCAAAATGCTTCTGCAGTTAGGAAAGGGTTAAAAAATCTGAAAAACATTTCACAATTTGATTTGATTGGATCATGTGGATAAACAGACATAATCTTTGTCAGCATTTGTCATTTAACTGAAGAGTAGTTTCCTGAAGCATGATAACAAATATTTCATGACACCATTCCTTGAATCACCAACAACATTCACCTTTTCCTACCGCATTAATCCTTTTGCCACGTACAATAACTTTGCAGCAGACAATGCTGAAAAACTCCATAAATGAGCCCTTACTCACTTACAACAAATCTGCAGCAGATTAATTTTGAAAATATCTAGCCAAAAATATGGAAAATCTCTTAACATGAAAGTTAAATTACTGAATAAAGTTAAAAACATTGTAACAAAAGAAGAAATTGCTCATTATGAGCAATTTTTATTTCGCGACAAAGTTTTCGAAAGACGTCTGCCGCAGAAGCATTAGAAAGTGTTTGTAGGTCGAAAAGGGATATGTCAAAAATATTTGTTGTATGTGGAAAAGGGTTATGGCAAAAATATCTGCTGCAGATCTATTATATGTGGAAAAGGGTTATGGCAAAAATATCTGCTGCAGATTTGATGTATGTGGGAAAGGTCTGGCTTACCATGAGATTTATAAAAATGTGTTATGATAGACAAAACAACTCTGTAGAGGACTTTTACACCTTCCAATAGGTAACAATCAAATACACGAACCTGAAAAACAGTCCAAAAATACAAGATTCAATAAAAGAGATGAAAATCGTAATATCCGTCAATTCCCCACATTAAACAAATATGCAGGAAACAACTTTCTAGGAAAAAATATGCAAAATCTTTATAAATGAGGGTATAAATAATAACAAAAGTTAAAAACATTGTGGCAAGAGGTAAAATTGCTCATTTAACCCTTTACCTCTTTGAACATACTTTGTCAAAAAATAGAAAATCTCTTTAATTTAATGGATAACCTATGACTAAAAGTGGAAAACATTGTGGCAAAAGGAGAAATTGCTCGTTTTGAGTAATTTCTTCTTTTGTCACTATATTTTCAAAAAGCTGTCTGCTGCAGAGGCCTCAGAAAATGTCTATATGAGGGAAAGAGTTAAAGCAATTTTCTCCATTTGTCACAATGTTTCCAAAGATGTCAGAAAGGATATGTATGTGGGAAAGGTTTAACATTTTGCTCATAGTCTGCCCCAATATAAAACAAATGTTTATTGTTTTATTGGGAGAGGTGCCATACAGAAATCATTAGAATTCATTTTTTTCTGAGTTTAGTTAACCCTGTCTCACATACAACAAATCTGCAGCAGACGACTTTGGAAACAGGTGAACAAAAATATAGAAAATCCCTATAAATGAGGGTATATTTAGTGAAAAAAGTTGAAAACATAGTGGCAAAAGGAAAAATTGCTCGATTGGTATGAAATAAAAGTATACTTTTGACATAGATATATATATATATACAAACAAGAGGGCCATGATGGCACTATATCGCTCACCTGATTTAATAGATCTTCAATAGTTTTCAAAGTTTTTACTCTATACATATAAGGAAAACAAGCAACCCCCCTGGTGGCCTTGTTTAAACGGATCAGAATGAATTAAGCAACCTTGTCAGAGGGTCACACAAGGATCATTTGTGTCAAATTGGGCCAGTGATTTAGTACAAGAAGATTTTTTTAAGTTTTCACTATATTACATATAAGGAAAACAAGCGCCGCCCCCTGGTGGCCATGTTTTTATCAGATCAAAACAATTTCAACAATCTTGGTAGAGGGTCACCCAAGGAACAATTGTGCCACATTATTTTTTTAAAATCAAGCAGGTACTTTTGGACAAGAATTTTTTTAAAGTTTTTACAATGCACATATAAGGAAAACAAGCTCCGCCCCCTGGCGGCCATGTTTTTCAACGGATCAAAATAATTTGAACAATCTTGGTAGAGGATCTCCCAAGGAATATTTGTGCAGATTTTCAAATCGGGCCAGTACTTGACTTCACACAGACGAATTTTGAAAACATTGCAATAAAAAGTGAAATTGCTCAAAACGAGCAATTTCACCTTTTATTGCAATATTTTCAACTCTTTATCAATATAAATCTTTCAGTTTTCTAGATAGTTGAAATTGTTCGTCTGATGATTGTAAAGAAGACAACCTTTGAAAAGTCATGTGAAGTAATGGGTTAAAATGAAGACAAAACTTACCAGATATTGAAACGGGAGATCTTGCAGGATCCACCATAGCCATGTGTCAAAAACTGTATCTACATTCGTAGAGTTACGTACCAGAAATATGTAACCCGATTTCTGTTCAAATGAAAAAGCTATAAATACAGTGTCTATATTGGTAAAATCATTTGAATAAACAAGAGGCCCAAGAGGGCCAGTATGGCTCCAATGCCATTATACACAATTAAATCTCCAAACAGCCCCGCCCTCTGGTGGCCATGTTATTTGACCAATAAACATGGCTTGAAGGAATCTGATAGAGGATCACCCAAGGAACATTTCTACACAATTATTTGAAAATTGGTCAGACACTTTCGGAGGAGAAGATTTTCTAAGTTTTCACTAAAGCATTATAGGGCAAAATAGCCCAGCCCCCTGGCGGCCATAGTTTTCGAGCAATTAACATGGCTTGAAGGTATCTGATAAAGTGTCACCCTATGAACATTTCTAAAAGATTATTTGAAAAGATTTTTTAAGTTTTCACTATATAAGGCAAAATAGCCCCATCCTCTGGTGGCCATGATTGATCGAGAAGAAGACTTTTGAAGCAAAAAGTTGACGCACGCACAGACGCATGACGGATAATTCGCCATGACATAAGCTTGATTGGATATTCATAAATGCTTATAAAAAAGCAAAGGTTAAATTTTTGACCCAATTATTTTCAAGGGCAGATGACTCATCAGAAACTGTCACATCATGTAAATGGTTACATTCTCAAGAGGGAATAAATAACATTATTAGTAAAAAATAAATAAACGTTTTTTAGCTTACTGCATGTTTTTTAGCGAGATCCCGTACAACTAATTTGGAAGCTTCGTAACACACTTTGGTTTGGCTTACAAAAGCTGGGTTTCTCAACAGTGCATAGACACAATTATAACATTCGGAAGCGTCCATGAAGTGGAGAAACAAACACACCACCGGATACAACATTGGGCAGTACACAATGTCCGGGTTTGTGACCTCTAAAACCCCAAGGACTTTTTTGGCGGCCATCAATCCATCCTTATTCAAATAGAAGTTGGACAAGTGATGGGTGTCAACAAATGAAGGTAGTCGGACATCCTCTATCGAACCTGAAAAACAAGTGGAATCATTAAAGATTATGTATCTTACCAAACATATGTCTATCCGGAGCTCTAGATTAAAGAGACAATTTAATATGGTTTTTATATCATTACATGTATTTTACTTTCAAACCCAGATTTGTGATTATTCAAAAGATTCTTTTGATTACTCTTAGCCTTTTCCCACTTGTAGACGCATTTTTACGCATCTTAAGCAGACGCCTTTTAAAAACGTTGTTGTCAACATGTTTACAACTTTTTTCAGTAATTATACATACAATCATAGAGATTTTCTATATTTTTGAGAGGACATTTTCAGAGTCATCTGCTGCAGGTTAGCTGTATGTGGGAAATTTCAGATTAAAAAAGGCGGATGCACATTTCAATTTGGTTCTACATTGATCATAGATGACTATGTATTCCTGGAGCATTACTCATCTTATATGAGCCGTCCCATGAGAAAACCAACATTGTTGAATCTGCATAAAGTATCGACCTGGATCATCCTAAGTATGCTGCTGAGGCTAATACGGGCAGACACTTTTCGCCTCCTGTAGATTTTCTGTTTCAGCAATCATTACTCTATACATCTATCCCCCTGAGACTGAATGTGTGGACCGGATTAGCCTGCGTGGACTACGCAAGCTGAACTGGATCGATACATTATGCAGAGTCCAGAATGTTGGTTTTCTCGTGGAACAGCTCAATTATTAGGCAAGTGTTGAAAAGAAGAAGCCTCATAAAATGTCGACTTTTACCATCTACTGACAGGTCATCGGAAATCTCAAAAACATTATGAAAACTCAATTATACTACTGCACACAAACATCCTATTATATTACCGGCACAATTGTTTCTTGGGAAGATTGTTCAAACTATTCAGATCCTTTTAATACAGCTTTACATGAGCGGTACTAATGTAGATTCAACCAATGCATTAATGAAGACTTAACCCTTTCCCACATACAGCAAATCTGCTGCAGACGACGCTGAAAACATAGTGACAAAAAGCTAAAAAATCTCCATAAAAGATGGCTTAAATGTTAGATAAAGTTGAAAACATTGTGGCCAAAGGGACCAATATCACCTTTGGCCACAATGTATTCAAAAGTCATCTGCTGCTATTGTGTCAAAATGTGTCTACAGGTAGGAAAGGGTTAGGAGACATGACAGAGATAAACTGAAGTCTAACTTACCATTAGAGAACAAGGTTTCATCATACTCTTCAAACAGACCATCCATGTCAGCTTTGTGTAAATGTTGACACATCTCCTTCCACAGAACCTTACGAATATCATCCGTTGCTGACCAGCCTGCCCTTCTAACAGTCAACTTCATCTGTTTTCTCTGTCCTTTTGTTAAAAACTGCAGCAGCAATTCTGAGGTCACCTCCATATCAGATTCATACATGTCTCTGTGACTTTTTAAAGCTATACCTAAAGCATGTCCATTGACTAGGTCAGTGAAAAGTTCCACATTGTTTACACTATTTGATTCATCAGGATCATCATTTGTTTCACCAGGTGTATCAATGATTACATAGCCAGATTCACCACTTTCTTCGATTATTGTGAATTCAACAGGATTCTTAATTTCATGTATGTTTTCAGTTTTTCGTTTACCTTCTTGCTGTTCCATTTCTTCTATACTTTTGATTTCTTTAGCTTGGGCAGTTTCATCTATAATCCCAGGAACTGTTTTTTGATCTTCTGTAATACCTTCTTCATTTGGAATTGCAGTCGATTCCATTTGTGTCACACTTACTTTGTCTTCTGTTGCAACATTTTCACTGTCTTCAGTCTGTGTAACATCTTTTGCATCATCCTTGTCTATCTGATCAATTTTATCTTCGGCCTCTTTGGTAGCTGTTTCATCCCCAACTGATTGGATGACACTCTCAATGTTGTCTTTTTCCTGTTTGTTTGTTTCATTACATGTTTTCATTTTATTCATTTCTTCAGCTTGTGCACCTTTGCTTTCAGTTGTAAGTCTTTCTTGTTCATTTGTTTGGTCTCCTGTCTCAACTTCTTTCATTTCTTCTGTCAATGCTGCTCCCATTTCTTTCTTTGGTTTCTTTTTGGAAGGCAGTTTATCTTTCTTTGTCTTCTTGTCAGAACTTTTACTGCTTACACAACTCATGTTGAACAAATACCTGTTTAAAACTGAAAAACAAAACAATCCTTAACTCTTTCTGTCATACAGATGCTGTCTGACGCCTCTGCAGAAGACGACTTTTAAAAACATTAAGGCAAAAGGAGAATTTGCTCAATATGAACAATTTCACCTTTTGTCAAAATATTTTCAACTTAATTCGAAAACATTTCCTCTATTTAAAGAGAGTTTCTATAATTTATATTAAAGTCAATTACCCCTTTCCCTCATGCGACAATTCTGCAGCAGACGACTTTGAACATATTTTGTCAAAAAACAGAAAATCTCTTTAATTGAATGGATAACCTAGCTATGACTAAAAGTGGAAAACATTGTGGCAAAAGGAGAAATTGCTTGTTTTGAGCAATTTCTTCTTTTGTCACTATGTTTTCAAAAATCTGTCTGCTGCAGAGGCGTCAGAAAGCGTCTATATGAGGGAAAGAGTTACATATATAATTAACCCTTTCCAACATACAACAAACTGTGGAAAATGACTTGGAAAACACCGTTACGCAAAAAATATAAGGATAAAAGGATAGTTATTAAATAGAGTTGAAAAGCTTGTGTCAAAAGGTTGAAAATTGTTCATCAGGAGTATTTACTCCTTTAGTCACAATGTTTTTGAAAGGGTTAAAATAAACTTAAAAGGGAGCTTTCTGTCCTCTAGAAAAAAAAAAACCATTAATTAACCCTTTCCCTCATATAGACACTTTCTAACGCCTCTGCAGCAGACAGCTTTTTGAAAACATCGTGACAAAAGAAGAAATTGTTCAAAACGAGCAATTTCTCCTTTTGTCACCATGTTTTCAATTCTTATTCAATTATTGTACTTTCATTTAAAGGGAGTTTCCAAAAAAACTAGAAATATCACTAAAGGTGATGAATACCCCCAGCTGGTGCCTCAATATACATATGTATGAGAAATTCAAGGGGCCATAAATCATTTAAAAATAATTCCAGTGCAACATGCCCACGATATGCACAACTAGGCTTGGAATCAATCATTCTTGTGAAGTTATATTTAATTCTAACCAAGGGTTGCTGAGAAAGTGTTCACAAGAAATGTCTACAGACCAACTATGTATGCGAAATTCAAGGGGCCATAACTCATTTAAAAATAATTCCAGTGCAACACGCCGACAATATGCAGAACTACGCTTGGTATCAATCATTCTTGTGAAGTTATATTGAATTCTGATAAAGGGTTGCTGAGAAATAGTGTTCACAAGAAATGTCTATAGACCAACTATGTATGAGAAATTCAAGGGGCCATAACTCATTTAAAAATAATTCCAGTGCAACACGCCGACAATATGCACAACAAGGCTTGGTATCAATCATTCTTGTGAAGTTATATTGATTTCTGACCAAGGGTTGCTGAGAAATAGTGTTCACAAGAAATGTCCAGACCAACGGATCGACCGACCAACCGGACCAACCAACTAACAAACCAACCGACAAGAGTGACTCCTATATAGCCCCCATATACTACGTATCTGGGGGTATAATTAGGTATGTTTTCAAAGTCATCTGCTGCAGAGTTGTTGCATGTGTGAAAGGTTAGAATCAAACCAATAAAATATGATTTAAAACTTAACAATAATGACCTGATCCTGATAAAATTATTATTATATAACAGAGCTCTAGATAACCCTTTCCCTCATATAGACGCTTTCTGAGGTCTCTGCAGCAGACGGCTTTTTAAAATCATAGTGACAAAAGAAGAAATTGCTCAAAACAAGCAATTTCTCCTTTTGACACAATGTTTTCCACTTTGGTCATAGGTTATCCATTCAATTATAGAGATTTTCTGTTTTTTGACAAAATATGTTAAAAGTCGTCTGCTGCAGAATTGTCGTATGAGGTAAAGGGTTAAGGGGTGTTTTGCATGTTCTTAAATCCTCATTTGACCCTCTAACCCTATGTTTTGGGTACCCAAAAGAATCGTTTCAGTGAGACTATTCTTTTGAGTACCAACAACGTAGGGTTTGCTTTGATAATAAAAGAGAAATTGTGGGAAAAAGAGCTTTATCTGAACCTCTGTTACAATAAACATAATTATTTTCATTAACCCTTTCCCACATACAACAATTCTGCAGCAGACGACTTTGAAAGTATTTTGTCAAAACATAGAAAATCTCCATAATTGAATGAATAACCTATGACAAAAAGTGGAAAACATTGTGGCAAAAGGAGAAATTGCACGTTTTGTGCAATTTCTTCTTTTGTCACTCTGTTTTCAACAAGAGCTGTCGGAGGACAGCGCGCTCGACTATATGCCGCTTATTCACATAAAGCACTATTTCATTATATTGCACTTAAGTACTTTTAAATCATATACTCTATATGTAAAAGCAACTGAATAGATACATACATTTAAATATATTTAACTTAAAAAAACCTATCAAGGGCAATAACTCCATATTTAAGATACAATGGAGTTATCTAACCTAATTGTGTGATGTTCCTTAACAAAAGTGTGAAGTATGAAGTGATTTGAATGAATGATCACAAATAGAAAGGAACATAACCAAATATTATGAATTTATCTCAAATTCTCAAAATCAAACACAGCATCTTAAACATACAATGTGAAGAAATGTTTTATATGTAATTATATTCCAAATATGAAAGCCCTAACACAAGTACTTATTGAGAAAAAAAATAAAATGAAAATTCCAACTTGCCCTAAAACTTTAACCACCTAAAATCATGTTTTTGACCCCAAAAAGAAGGTCACACTCAGCATCTTCAGCATTCAATGTGAAGAAAGGTATTATATGTAATTATATTCCAAATATGAAAGCCCTAGCACAAGTACTTATTGAGAAAAATTAAAAAAATAAATAAAATTCCAACTTGCCCTAAAACTTTAACCACCCAAAATCATGTTTTTGTCCCCAAAAAGAAGGTCACACTCAGCATCTTCAGCATTCAATGTGAAGAACGGTATTATATGTAATTATATTCCAAATATGAAAGCCCTAGCACAAGTACTTATTGAGAAAAATTAAAAAATTAAATAAAATTCCAACTTGCCCTAAAACTTTAACCACCCAAAATCATGTTTTTGACCCCAAAAAGAAGGTCACACTCAGCATCTACAGCTTACAATATGAAGAAAGGTATTCGATGTAATTATATTCCAAATATGAAAGCCCTAGCACAAGTACTTATTGAGTAAAAAAAAAAAAGTTAAATTCCAACTTGCCCTAAAACTTTAACCACCCAAAATCAGGTTTTTTACCCCAAAAAGAAAGTCAAACTCAGCATCTTCAGCGTTCAATGTGAAGAAAGTTATAAAATGTAACTATATTCCAAACATGAAAGCCCTAGCACAAATACTTATGAATGAAAATGCCAACTTGCCCTAAAACTTTAACCGCACGCCGACGCTGGGGCGAATAGTAAAGCTCTCATATTCTTCGAATAGTCGAGCTAAAAAGCCATCTGCTGCAGAGGCGTCAGAAAGCATCTTTCTGATGCCTCTGCAGCAGATGACTTTTTGAAAACATTGAGGCAAAACAAGAAATTGCGCAATTTAACTGTGCCACCATGTTTTCAATTTTTTTTCAGTAATTTTACCTTCATTTATAGAGAGTTTCCATATTTTTGCCCATGCATATTATGCTTTCATGAAGTCGTCTGCGGCAGATTCTGTTGTATGTGGAAAGGGTTTAAACTGTTTGTCATTCATTCCACATGTGTTTTATTAAAACAGTTCTCAAATTTTATACAAGTACCTGAATTTCATAAAAACTCACATTGCACAACGGGCAGGATCAAGTCAAACTGATTGAGTAATATACCAGATGACAGGTACTCCAGATGTCCAGATGTCATTGTGTGAAAATGTTTAACCTTTTCCCTCATACAACAATTCTGCAGCAGATGACTTTGAACATATTTTATCAAAAAATAGAAAATCTCTTTAATTGAATGGATAACCTATGACTATGACTAAAAGTGGAAAACATTGTGTCAAAAGGAGAAATTGCTTGTTTGAGCAATTTCTTCTTTTGTCACTATGTTTTCAAAAAGTCGTCTGCTGCAGAGGCGTCAGAACTTTTTCCCTCATCCAGCAAATCTGCATTTGACGATTTTGAAAACAATCATGCAAAAAAATATAAGCGAAAGTATATTAAACTACTTAATAAAATTTGAAAACATAGTGGCAATAGGTGAAATTGCTTGTTTTGAGCCATTTCTCTTTTTTTTCTGTTGCAGATCTAAATTAAGCATACTTTAATTAAATAGCAAAATTAGAATATTGCTGGAAATGAAGAAATTTATAGTTTTGAGCATTTTTTTCCCCCGCAATGTTTCAAAAATTGTCTGTTTCACAGAATATTAGAAGTTTTATATAATTATATGTTAATGGAAGAGGTTTAAATAACCATTATACAAAATGGCATGAGAGATTTATGATATGAATTAAGAGGGACTCAATGAAAGAAGAACAATCCATTTGGATTGTAAATAAATGAAACAAGTATGTACCTTATATGATCCATCTTGTAATTCTCCATGATAAATATTAAGTTCTCTTAAGTCAACAAAAACTGCGCTTCTAGCTTACTGCATGACTTCACAAAATTGATATAAATACATTCAATATGTACATTCACATTAAATATTTTGTCATTACAAGACTATGTCATAGATAAAAATAATACTTTCATTTGTATCATGAATACCCAAAATAGTGCCTTTCGCAATACAAGGACATTGTATTTTAACCTAAATTTCCCACATACGACAATTCTGCAGCAGACGACTTTGAAGATATATTGTCAAAAAACCTCTATAATTGAACGGATAACCTATGGCCAAAAGTGGAAAACATTGTGTCAAAAGGAGAAATTGCTCGTTTTGAGCAATTTCTTCTTTTGCAACAATGTTTTCAAAAGCCGTCTGCTGCAGAGGCGTCAGAAAGCATCTATATGAGGGAAAGGGTTAACCCTTTATAATTTCAGAAAACATTGTGGAAAAATTGCTCATTATGAGCAACTTCTTCTTTTGCCACAATGTTTTTAACCCTTTCCCTCATACGACAATTCTGCAGCAGACGACTTTGAGCATATTTTGTCAAAAAAAAGAAAATCTCTAAAATTGAATGGATAACCTATGACTTCAAGTGGAAAACATTGTGTCAAAAGGAGAAATTGCTCGTTTTGAGCAATTTCTTTTTTTGTCACTATGTTTTCAAAAAGCAGTCTAGTGAAGAGGCGTCTATATAAGGGAAAGGGTTAAATGCTGTCTGCTGCAAATGTGTCTGCAGTTTGGAAAGGGTAAATAAACCCAAAATTCCCTGAAAGAATAAATTTAACCCTTTCAAAAAGTTGACACATTTTGACGCATCTGCAGCAGATAACTTTGAAAATATTGTGGCATAAGAAGAAATTGCTTATCATGCGCAGGTTTTAACTTTGCCTCGATGAACCTCTGATGATAACATGTATATTTTATATATATTTTATGTTAATTGAGATTTTTTATATTTTTGCCTAGATGTTTTCAAAGGTGTCAGCCCCAGACTTGTAATAAGTAAGAGTTACATTTTACAGCTCCGATACAGTGAAGCTATGAAAACATTGTGTAAGAAAGAGAATTAACTCAAAGTAAGAGACGATTCTTTTCTACTACAACATCTTTAATACATCTCTATCATGTACATTTATTGGTGCAATCTTTCCAATCTAAAGTTATAAACACTGTAACAAAAAGGAGAAATTGCTCGTCTTGAGCAATTTCTCATTTTGTCACGATGTTTTCAAAAGTTGTCTCCTACAGATGTGTCAAAATGCGTCTATAGGTGGGAAAGGGTTAATTTGGAAAATTAGAATAAAAACTAAACATGAGATAAATGGTTTATTGATTGTTTTCCATCCCACCAATATTTAACCCTTTCCCTCATATAGACGCTTTCTGACGCCTCTGCAGCAGACGGCTTTTTGAATACATAGTGACAAAAGAAGAAATTGCACAAAACATGCAATTTCTCCTTTTGCCACAATGTTTTCCAATTTGTTGTCATTCAATTATGGAGATTTTCTATGTTTTGACAAAATACGTTCAAAGATGTCTGCTGCAAAATTGCCGTATGAGGGAAAGAGTTAAAACAACAATCTTTAGTGAAAACCAACGAAGTCATTATGAAAAAATATTATTCTTTATCTCATACTGTAAAGTGAATAATAATTAACCCTTTCCCACATACAAAAACTTTGCAGCAGAAGTCTCTAGTATAAAGGACAGCTTAATCATTGAATAGAGTTGAAATCATTGTGGAGAAATTGCTCAATGTGAGCAATATCTTCTATAGTGCTAAATTTTTCCAGAAAGTCGTCTGCTGCAGAGGCATCAAAATGCCTCTTTAAGTGGGATAGGATTAAACCAATAATAAATTATTATAAGATTACTTTAAGTTGAAAGAATTAAATGGGAAATCTTAATAATAAAAGGAAAATTTTGATATGACTGAAATATGATTTAAAATCATTGTGACAAAGGAAATGTTGCTATTCTAGAGCAATTCTCCTTAACCATCAAAATGTTTAACCCTTTCCCTCATACTACAATTCTGCAGCAGACGACTTTCAGCTTGTTTTGAGCAATTTCTACTTTTGTCACTATCTTTTCAAAAAGCCTTCTGCTGCAGAGGCCTCAGAAAGTGTCTATATGAGGGATGGGTTAATTTCCTCAATAGTCAGTACTAGGATAAGGGTTAATTGGTAAATAAAATAATCAGAAAGCGATGAGAAGGGTTAAATCAATTAACGATAAAGGAAACAATTGAAATATATTGTAAGTACTGACGTGGTTAATAACAACTGTACTATCCCATTGTTGGTATTAAAGAAAACGGTGATCCGGGTTCATTACATCACTTGTGGTAATTTTGCCTCCCCCATTGTTGTGTCTTAAACAATTGGTACTCATATTTCCTGAAAATAAAAATGACGTTTAACCCTTCCCACATTTTGAATGGAAAATCTCTACAAATGAAATTATCATTTTTGAATTGAATATGAAAACATTGTGGCAAAAGGAAAAATAGCTCATCATGTACATTTTCTCCTATTTTACACAATGTTTTCAAAAATTGTCAGCTGCAGATGCAAATTACTAAAAATAAAACATGAACTTTGTGTCCTGTCATAAAAATAATGTTGGTCAGAGATACTTAAAAATCAATAGTCTTAGACCATTTCCTGTCTGGTAAACTTTGATTCAGTCCTGTAAAACTGTAAAAATTCCAGCCCATTCACAAAGACTGTATCAAGTTAAATTCTTACTTGCTCTTCTGCAGCAGACGACTTTTGAAACATTGTGACAAAAGGAGAAATTACTTTTGATGATCAATTTGTCATTTTGCCAAAATGTTTTCAACTTTATTCAATACATTTTTTTGACTAAATGTTTCAGTCCTTAGCTTAATGTATGAGGGAAAGGGTTAACTGTTATATCCAAACACAAACTTTTCAAGTTTTCAATTTAAACACAATTGTTGATATTTTCATAAAGCTTATCTTTTCATGGCATAGATTTTATAAATAATCGTGTCTCAATACAACAGGCTTTCAGGAATTTGGAAATTATTTAACGCCATTACAATCCAAATAACACTTCTTCATGACCAATTTTATGTCATATTCCAGTGAAAAACTTATAGTGAATGTGCTCATTATGTCTCCCTTTGCCACACTGATTTCAACTATGTTATATAAAAAGTCATACAAGAAAGCAACTTGAAAAAAAATGATGAGTTAAAATTATCCCTGTTAGTGTAACGAAATAAAAAAAAAAAAGCAATTGCCTGAAAAACAATGGGGTAAATACCCAATTCACTAAAAAAAATTGTGACTATGATTGCCTAATTTTTTAGGACAGTGAATGATCTATACCAAATAAGAGCCAGAAAAGTCCAACACTCTGTGGATAGAGATCAACAGAGAACAACAAATTTCATTCTATATTTAACCCTTTCCCACATACAACAAATCTGCAGCAGACCACTTTGAAAATATCTACTAAAAAAGATGGAAAATCTCTATAATTATATGTAGAATTACTGAAAAAGTTGAAAACATTGTGGCGAAAGGAGAAATTGCTTGTTTTGAGCAATTTCTCCTTTTGTCAAATTGTTTCGAAAGTCGTCTGCTGCAGATGCGTCAAAATGCATCTATATGAGGGAAAGGGTTAATTTCCCTAAAAGTCATAGGTGTCACTCCTCGATATGTAAGCAAAATTTAATCGTTTGAAATATGGCAACATTTGACTTCCACATCTCACCAATGTATTGTGGCTGTGCCTGCATGATTTGAAAGAGACTTGTCTTTTGCGTAATCAGAGTAGAGAAGATCTGTATTTATATTTCTCTGACCAGATAGTAAACAGGTGAGATCAGACTTCATGGAGGTGCAGGGTGGGCTTGTTCTTCATTGGTCACAGTCTCAAATGTTGCCTTGGTTTATACGGGTAAACAAATCGACGGTGTAGATGGCATTTTTTTCCCATCCAAAGGTAATGTGTTTGAAATTTGCTAACCATGTCTCCAAAAATTGTGTCCAGAAAAGACTTATGGCGCAGTCACGATATTCCTACGTTTTGGTTGGATAATAAGTAAATTTCAAAAAAATAAATACTTCTAAGAAATGATTAAATAAAATAATACCTACTCGACACAGGAATAAAAACAAGGAAGTATCTGATACGTGATAATAAGTAAATAACACTGGTTTTTCTATTTTTTCAAATGAGTTCAAATATTATAAGTGATAAGGTTTTTTTTAGCTAACCAAATTTCTATAATAGTGAAGTCATTGTTATGGATAGATTCATAGTACCGTACGGTAAATTATTGATTTGTTGTTATTGGAAGTACTTTATGAAGGGCTAGTCGATTATTGTCTGTACCTGTCATAATGTTTTCATGGATTCAATATCTTGGCCATATTTTAAAGTGGAATACATGCTTAAAACAGAAGATGATTTTTAGTTTATGTTCATAAGACTGGATGACTATAAAAAGTAGCTATGAGATCATGATAACCAGCATCACCATTCAGATTTGTTAGTTTAAACTAAATGCAGAGCTCTATATAAGGCGAGTATTTTAAATCCTAAAGCCCTTCACCCTTTCCCTCATACGAAATGTTTTGAGCAATTTCTTCTTTTCACACTATGTTTTCAAAAAGCCATCTGCTGCAGAGGCGTCAGAAAGCGTCTATATGAGGGAAAGAGTTAAACCTTATGTTCTGGGTCCTCAAAAGAATCGTCTCACTGACATAGGGATTAGGGTTTGGTTGAGTCATAAGAGGGACGTTAGTGGGAAAGGACAAGTTTACTCCACCTTATCTAGTCCTCTCTATATATGTGTCTCTGGTTTATCCGAAATAGGTAACACCTATATTCATATAAAAATATCATACATCAAGAAAGTGATTGTCAAAGCTTGAAAATCAGCGTTGTCGAACTCTGTCTTACCTGAAACGTCACGAGTCGCAATATGACCCAGTGTTGCAAAATAAATTTATCAAATCGTTTTCACAGGCATAATCTATGAAATCAAAAGTAATTTGCGATGTGTTTTATTAATTGAACCGAGCAGTGTATTATCTAAGCATAACCGGTACAATATTTCCCGAAAGTAACTAGCTTTTATAATAAATGACAGCAAATGATTTTGTCAATATTTACAATCAATTCCCAGCAAGGTCAAGGCCAAAAGTAAAACGGTGATTCGTCAAAAAAAAAAATCTGCGTGGAATTCACACAAACAAAAGGTTGTTGCAACATTCCTCATAGATGATCTCAATTGTAGCCATATACGACTGCACGTACCATATGTTTCATATTATTGAATATAATAAGCGTGGAAGCGCGGCGTCAGTATGAGATAGGTTTTTATTTTGTACCATGGGGTGATGTTTCGTTCGAGATGAACGATTCGTACCAACTGGTTTTCGCTCTTTGTTCTTGGGGAACTGACTTGACAATTTTATTTTGTTTATTTTTCAGTTTTCTACTGGCATGTTCAAAGCGATTAAAGTGACATTACAAATTAACAAAACAGACTTAATAAATATTGCTATATGTTGACTATACATGTGAAATTTCATAATGCTCAATCTTGATCATAAATATCTTTCTTCTTTTTTTAATTACTTCGTATTTTTTGTTTATAGTATACTCCCGTTTTTGCTATCATACTTCTGCTTAACCGGAAGGAGAATGGACTTCCTCCCTCTCCTTCCAAAGCTTGTGTCACACTTAACTTATAACTAGGGGCAATAAAACTTAATATATGTTACTATTTAAGCACCTATGTTTTTATTTTATCTAATTATATCTAGTTAGAGGATTTAAAACTTCAGCTTGTACGACCCATTATAGTTGCAGTGAATGTTAAGCAAACCGTAAACCAAAAGGACTAAACTTGTCATTTCACGACTACACTTCACATGCTGAATATCACGTAGATCGTAGCAAATAAAACGTTTAATTCCTACGTCATTGTTGACCCTTTCTGCTAGTGGTAACCTTTTTATATAGACTATGATAGCCAGGTGAGCAATATAGGCCCATCTTGGCCTTCTTGTTTAAAATAAAGGGACATTTGGCTTTCGTGTTCGAAATATTTACATCCTGTCTGCTTGCACAGGTTATTTAAATGTACTAAACTGCATCTGCTTCCTTTAAGTCATGCTTCAAAATCATGCGCGGCGTCTTTGATGCTTTGCATCACAATTCTTCTTGTTATGATCTCAAATAGTTGTTTGAGTTTGTTATACTTACTGTTTCATTATTGTTTGAACCTGTTGTTATCACCTGCACATTATACGGGTAAACAAATAGACGGCGAAGCCGGCGATGTTTCCTGTCAATAGGTAATGTGTATGAACTTTGCTATAACGTCTTTCCAAAAATTGTGTCCAGAGTGGATTTTTCGATACAATCACGATTCTGCTACGTTTTGATTGGATGAAAAGAAAATATCGAAACAAAAAAAACTTCTAGAGGAAATATATCTAAAAATGATAATGCGTACTCGAAAAGGGAACGAGCACAATTAATTTTATGTGTGATCATTTCCGTTTAATAATTAATACTCGTCGTCTATTTCTAAATCGAGTTCAAATAAAAACTCATAAGGGTTTTTTGACTTTTCGGAAGTTACAAATGAAAATTCCTGTAATATGACGTCATATTATGACGTCATTCTATTAGCGTAACGTAAATGATGAATAAATAACCAAAAGGAAAACGATAGAAATGATAGGAAGGGTTAGTTTGACTTGTCACAAATGTAGTTCCGTAAATTATGGAATCGTTTCATTTGAAGAACTTTATGAAGGGCGAGTTGATTATTTGTTGTACCTGTCATCATAATTTCATGGATTTAAAATATTGGTCATATTTTAAAGTTAAATATAAGCTTAACCTGATGATGATTTTTATTTCTTTGCTTAGGTCGGTAGGACTCGTAATTGACGTAAATGACTGATCATGCTGCAAGCAAGGGGCTAACTGCAGTTCACGGGGAAATATTTACCGATCACAAAAGTTAATAAATGTTTACCCGAAATAGGTAGCACCTATACTCATATTATAACTATATATCAGGGACACTATATTACAATAGAATTTGTAATGATATGAATAACATGTTCAAATGTTCAAATACTTTCACAAACTTAATGAGCTTATGAACTGCAAAAATAAAAAATAAATTGTCAAGTAGGCTTTAATTCGTAAAACCATCTAATCAAAGTTTAAATAATAGTCATTCCCCGAAAACTCAACATACCTTATATCAAAGATGATCTCCGTCGTAGACTACATGTACTTAACCCTTTCCCACATACAGACGTAGCGTTAATAGGAGATGATTTTAATGAGATTGATGTTTCCTTATTGGCACTGTCTGAACTCTGAAATGCTCATGATTGAAAATGACGTAATACCTCAAAGCAATGGCAACATGTTGGCGGGTATCCATATTAATGTCGCGTCATACCTGATTGTACGAGTGGATCGTCTTCGTATGGGTTTACACTACTATACCCTCAACTAACCAAAGACCAAACCTGGCTATGTCACTCTCTGCCATTTCCCATGAGTAATCCTGTCTTGGTGGAATATTCGAACAATCAGAAATATTATTTTCTTCTTCAAAATGAGAATAAGAGGGGAACACAGTATTTAAAGGACGAATGAAAATGTAAATATCTCTAAAGTGACTTAACCCTTTCCCACATACAAACGCTTTCTGACGCCTCTACGTGAGACGATTTTTGAGAAATTTCACCTTTTGTCACAATGTTTTCATTATTTTCAATACTTGCATTTTCATTTATAGAGTTTCCTTGTTTTTGACTTTTTGTTTTCAATGGCGTCTGCTCCAGATTAAATGTATATGGGGGAAAGGGGAAGTTAAAACAGTTAACATTCATCTCAGTGTTTTTTTATAAAGATACAAATATAAAAGTGGGCGGCGCTACAGGAAACCCAACCGAAGAAAATTTGGAACCAGATTTGCCCATCCACACAGTCTTCTCAGGGTCTGCACTGTTGGTTTGTAAGTCAACGAAGCATTTAAAAAGTATGTAAGGTACAGTGTACATTTATATCACGTTACATGGATGTGTAAAATGGTCGTTGTTCATGCTTGTGAAAAAATCTCTTAGGATAGGTTACGTAGAGCACGTCTCAATTGTATCTTTATTTCTTGATCGCGTTTTACCAAGTACTTTAAACATGCTAGTATTGGCTCTCCACTGCTTTGCGTTAACCGTGTGTGCGAACATCATTACGACTGGTGCCCTAAGTTGGTGAAAATACCAGCCGTACTGGTAATATACATAGGAAACGACGTGAAAGACTGTCGAAAGACTGTCGAAAGCGGCGTAAAACACACATCAAACACATGAGAAACTTAACCCTTTCCCTCATATAGACGCTTTCTGATGCCTCTGCAGCCGACAGCTTTTTGCAAACATAGTGACATAACCTATGACAGAAAGTGGAAAACATTGTGGCAAAAGGAGAAATTGCACGTTTTGTGCAATTTCTCCTTTTGCCACAATGTTTTCCACTTTCTGTCATAGGTTATCCATTCAATTATAGATATATTCTATGTTTTGACAAAATATGTTCAAAGTCGTCTGCTGCAGAATTGTCGTATGTGGGAAAGCGTTAAAGTTGTATAATTGTGCCAGAAAAGGGCGATGTGCCTTTGATGATACGTGTGCGTGTGTGATAGCTCCCGTTTACATTGAACTATTGCTTACATGGGCTACTTCATACAAAATCCAATCGTTTGGACATGTTTTGTTTTACAACATTGTTTCAGTTATAAAATGGCGACATTTCACTTATTATGCATGGTCTCTGATTAAACAATGATTGATTGTTTGGGGTTTAACGCCGTTTTTAACAATTTCTCAGTTATATCACGGCGGACAGTTCACCTACTCATGCATTTCCTGGTTTTCTCACACCAGTACTCAACACAACAATCTACCCAAGCAATCTGATTAAACAAACCAGTACAAGGCTAGGAAATGTGCCATGCCGAGGGGCACTCCACTATTTCTGCTTCCAAATCCAAGACGCTAACCACTCGGCCATAGACCAAGCATTTGGAACTCAGCGATCAATTACATGCTGCAAAACTCTCAGCGATCAATTACATGCTGGAAAACTCTCAGCGAGCAATTACATGCTGCAAAACTCTCAGCGATCAATTACATGCTGCAAAACTCTCAGCGTAGTCAGGTACTTGGCGTACTACATTAAATTAGAACGTCTGGCATGAACCAGTAAGATAGGTCACATCCACGTATATATATCACGATCGCATATACATGCATATTACATCAGTAAAGAAACAATTGATTCTGGTAAACTCTTCACCGGATCAATAGTACTTGATCTTTGGTATCAATACATAAATAATGAAGCTAACAACTTTCGGATTTTGAAAAGTTAAACCGGTCGGTCCACAATTGTCTCTATAGTCTTTTGCCTGTCATTCAATTTTCAAAGGACCTGTCACCCACAATATATTTGTAGGGGCAGGTTACTCCAGACTTAATGCCATGCCTAAAATCCATATTCGGTTTAGGTTTTATTATAGCTAGCTATCCTTGTGGCATGTTCAGTGTCTGCGTATGCTGATATGTCCGGCTGGCTTCACTACTTCCCTCTCGTGTGTTAAAAAGTTATTGTTTGCTTCAAAGGCAGAGAATGTCGACTATTTAAGCTAAGCGGTAACTTAATTAATTCAAAACGTGTTCTAACTGAAAACTTAACGAGAATTGGTACAGAGTGTTTTTGTAAGTCCCACTGATGGAACTCACTCATATTGGGATTCTAATTCTGGACCTCTGAATAAAGAGGCCGACATTTTAGCGTTGGACCGCTGTCTCGCACTGAACTTACGGTGAAACTGAAATAATTGCAATTTAATACAGGAAACGCCTCATACATGTATATCGGAGACAATCTTGAAAGCGACATTGAAAAGTTGAAAGTTTACTGTGTGACTTGTGTATTAAGACCACACATGGGAACAAAACACGGTGGTCTTTGGACACATATGGACCGTCCCGCGAAAAAACCCACATTGTGCGTAAAGTAAAGACTCGGATCAGCATAAGCATGTCGCACAGGCTTACCCGGATAAACACTTTTCGCCTCCTGTGGAATATCTGTTTACCCTATACCGCTATCCCCCCTGAGGCGGAATGTGTCGGCCTGGATCAGTCTGCGCGGACTGCGCAGGCTGATCTGGGTCGATACATTACGCAGAGGCCATTATGTTGGTTTTCTCGCGGGACGGCTCATGTGGTCTTTGTTCACATATTGTCTTTAGTTGCAGGGTCATTTATGCAGAAAATGAGTAAATGGGAAACTAAAAGTGTGGATGCCGCTATTCCAACGTGGTCTTTAGCACATGTTGTAATTAATTGTAAGTACTCAACGCTAAGTAAGGTTGGTGGAATTAGACCCAGCTTACATAATCAATATTCGCATCCTTGGTCTACATATTACGTTTCTCATTCAAGTTGTATCTATAAGCACGTCGTTTTGAATGCAAAAGTTGTAGACATGCATTGATTCACGTAGCGCAAACCCCGCCCTTCGACGGTTTGGATCACTGTACTTAATAATTTCAAATAAATGTTTGTTAAAGTATCTCTTATAAAACTAACGAAATGCAGTCTTATTGCAATACAGAATATTTAAAATCAATACATAATATGGAAAAACAATAAATAATTTGTAAAAACAACAACTAGTACGTAAAAACATTAAATAATATTTAAACTGTGTAAGAATCGTCTGTATGTGTAAAGGGATTAATCGAACAACTTCAGTCAGAGGTACATGTAGGTAATAAAAAAAAACGGGAAAAATCTATATATCCTTTTACACTTATTGACCTGCTTTATCGCGCCACCTAGTAGTTATACAAGAGTTAAATAGGTTTATTTTAATCCTTTCCCTCATACAGACGCCAATGACGCCTGTGCCGCATAATACTTTCAAACGCGTTGTTGCAAAATAACAAATTGCTCACGATGAGCTATTTCTGAGTTTGCCACCATGTATACTTTCACTTATAAAGATATTTCATAGTTTTACCTAGATATTTTCAAAGTCGACTGCTACAAATTCGTCACATATGGGAAAGGGTTAATCCCTTAATGCACCGATGTAGGTCAACTACATATACTACATATATACATGCAATAAACCCTTTCCCATATCTGAGGTATTGATATTGCACTACGATCATTATCAACACATTAAATAAATATGAATGCATATGGGAACATATTCAATACTCCGGTTGGACGAGTTCCTTCGGCTGAGTTGTCCGAGCTTCAGAAACGTGTTCATCGAGTTTGGTGAAGATCGGATAAAAACTGTTAGACTTATAAAAGCAGACAATGTAATTCAATGGCCATAAGTCAAAAGTGCCATTTGTGACTTTGCTGACTATCGAACTTGGCATAGACATTATAACCACAAACATGTTCAACAAGTGTGATGAAGTTCAGTTGAAATCTGTTCGAACTGGAGAGCGGCCAAGGCTAATTTTACATTTGTTTTGATAATTCAAGGGCCATAACTCAAAAGTGCCTTGGGCGATTTGGCTGGTCTTTGAAGTTGACCTAGAAATTATGCCCATACACATGTTTAGCAGGTTTAGTGTAGATCGAACTAAACTGTCAGACTTATGTAACGGACACAGCTAATTTGGCAATATTTTGATAATTCAAGGGCCATAACTCAAAAGTGCCTTGGACGAGTTTTATTTGTTATCAAACCTGACCGAGACATTATACCCACACACACATGTTAGACATGATTAGTGAAGATCGGATGAAAACTGTCTGACTTACAAAGCGGAAAACATTTGGACGCTGCACGCCGCCCGCCGCAGCGAGCAATGCGCAATTTCTCCCTTTGCCATACTAAACTCTTCGATTATTATACTATTATTTCTTAACCCCAGTCCATATTTTGCCAAGATATATTCCAAGTCGTCTGCTGCAGATTTGTTGTATTTGGGAAAGAGGCTAATATTTATATGTGTGAGTTTGAGTGTGAGATTCTTTACATAGCCATGCATTCACTGAAATAGTCCCCCTTTCTCTCACTTTCCTTCTAAGCTTTAGTTACTCTTTATGTATACCAACTAATATATCTTTTCTTACGAGATCTTAGGTAAATATACACTGTACCGGCAGGGGAGTCATTCTATATCTGATGTATCCTGTATTTTCATCTGCCCGTGCTCCTTTTTAATTGATGTTTTATTTTGTTTAAAGAGCGCCTCATGTGATACGGTTCTTGTCATATTGATTTCGGACTCTGTTTGTATACTATTGGTTTCGGATGGCAGTAAATATACAAACACCCACAAGGGATCATGTTCTATGTTCCTTGACCCTAGACACATCTTAACACTTTTCCACCTTTAGACGCATCTGCAGCAGACTACTTTTGAAATCATCGTGACAAAAGGAGAAATTGCTCAAAACGAGTAATTATTCCTTGTGCTGCAATGTTTTCAACTTTTTTCAGTAACTATACCTACAATTATAAACATTTTCCATATTCTTTAGTAGACATTTCAAAGTCGTCTGCTGCAGATTTGCTGTATGTGGGAAAGGGTTAATGTGATTTATTGTAACATGCTACATGGTAGACTTATCAGAAAACTTATTTATGCACATCTCGGCTCTATACTATATACGGGTTCGAACTCACAACATCTTGACTGACAGCTCGCGTCGCTAGCGACTGAGCTTACGGTGCTCCTTTTTGTGGTACATGCATGGACATCCAGAACAAAAGAACAGGACAACTTATTGATCCATTCTTGTAGTGACATCTCAGTCGGTATAGACGAGGGCTGTCGATCATAAGGCTCGGTTTCGGACCTCGATACGACCGATCATTCCTTCCGATGTTTGACAGAGTTCGTTATGACTAGTACCATTCATCTTCCACCAACGGTATACAAAGTATATGTTTGGAAAGTAGCCAGTTGCCTGGCTAGAGGGTAGTGTAGAGGGCTGATGCGAGAATGCTAGGAAAAACAGGGATTGGTGAACTTGATATATCTGAAATGCCGTTGAAGACGGCGTTAAGTACCAACCCATCAAAGCATAATATGAGCCGTTCCGTGAGATAACCAAGAGTATGGACTCTGCGTAATGTATCGACCAGATCAGCCTGCGCTGTCCGCGCAGACTGATCCGGCCGACACATTCCGTCTCAGGGGGATAGAGGTATAGAGTAATGATTCCTGAAACAGAAAATCCACAGGAGGCGACAGGTGTCTGTCCGGGTTAGCCTGCACGGCATGCTTAAGCTGATCAGGGTCGATACTTTACGCAGAGTTCACAATGTTGGTTTTCTCGTAATTTGGCTCATATTATGTGTAAAGTCGGGTTTCAGTCATAATCGTTTTACAGGCATTAGGTCTCGAACAGGGAAAACCCAGATCAGACTATGTAGAGGCAATGCGTTCACTGATCGATTTTCTTATGACATGATCCAAATTATAGATATTTATTTACAATACCATTAGAACAACTACAGAAGGTTCTCGCATATGTAACAGAATAGTACTGCTTTTGTGGAACGAGTTGAAAGGGTGATCTTACACGCATCTTGCAGGTAGATTACATAGTCTGGCACGCTAGCGATTATGCTGCTCCATGACAAAAGGCCATTAACCCTGTTCCACATACAACAATTCTGCAGCAGACGACTTCGGTATGAAAACATACCCGAAATTGTTTTGGAAACACTCTTTAACTGAAAGTACAATAATTGAATAGAGTTGAAAACATGGTGACAAGAGGAGAAATTGCTCGTTTTGAGCAATTTCTTCTTTTGTAGTCATGTTTTCTAAAAGCCGTCTGCTGCAGAGGCATCAGAAAACGTCAATATGAGGGAAAAGGTTAAACCAAATCTGCAGTAGACAACTATGAAAGCAGGTAAAAATAAGTATTAAAAATATAATAATTGAATGCATATTTATTGAATAAACATGAACACATTGTAACCGAAGGAGAAATGCGTGAGGGAAAAGGTTAAAGCGTCCGTCCTCTTCAAATGATTACCCGATATTTCGGTCGAATGTAATCATATTTCACTCGGAAGAGCAAAGGAACATCTCCGTTGGCAAATGAAAATGTTCGCTGTTCAAATAGGCCGATACTTACCGTCAAACCTATGGAATTGAAATAATTCAGTTAACAATGGTTTAACAACGGAAGTGTTTCAACTACACAAACAATATATATTGTAGGGTGAAATTAAATATTTTTCAAAAATATTCCCCCTTTGCTTCAATCCTTTCTTTTTATATTTTTTATCTGATAAACAAAATAACCTGAAGTTATGATTGTATACCAATGTAGCCCCAGATCAGTTTATACATACGCAGACAAGTCAGGTCCTGTAGTGTTCCTTTTCGAGTCAGTAGCATTAACCCTTTCCCACACACAACACGTCTGCAGCAGATTAAAATATCTAGTCAGAAACATGAATATTCTTTATGAATGAAATTATTATTCTTTTAATGCAGTTGAAAAAATAGTGGCAAAGAGGGAAAATTGCTCATTGCAATTGTTTGCTATATGTTTTGAATAATCGTCTACTGTAGAAAGCGTCTGTATGTGGGAAAGGGTTTAATCATATTTTGGAAGGAGATCGGATCAAGTATCAGGCATTAGGTATGTTTGTGAGATTTGGGACCACAGTGCTCCACTAGGCATGTTTGTGAGATTTGGGACCACAGTGCTCCATTAGGCATGTTTGTCAGATTTGTGACCACAGTGCTCCCAAAACACCTTTGGATTTTATTTCGGCGTCGAGGATTATTCCCTTTCCCATATGTAGACGCATTCTGACGCCTCTACTGCAGACGAGTTTTAAAACTAGTGTGGCAAAAAGTAAAGTTGCTCATGATGTACAATTTTTCCTTTTACCATAATCTTATATTCCATTATTATACTACGAACAGTGGCGAGCCTCTGCATTCGCTTATTTTTGTCAGATCTCCACCGCTGTACACCCGTATGTGATAACGTCAGGGTGATTCCATATGGATGCACAATACCCCTTATGTTCTACCTGAAGCGGTTTACATGAGAAGTTCTACGAGAAATTCAACATTATGCACTATGCGTAAAGTATCGACCCGGATAAACCTAAGCATGCCGTGCAGGCTTACCCGAACAGACAATGTATCGGCCTGGATAAGCCTGGTCGATACATTGCGCACATTCCATAATGTTGGTTTTCTCGTGGAACGGCTCATATATTTACACTCGTTACATATAATTAATATTCACGACTGGCTGTTCGGGGTAAGCGGTATTAAAGTCAATTCGTTAAAAAAAAGCAGAATTCAATTCACGATCAAATTCATTTAAAAAATATATCCTTTCAGGTATACAAATCAACGTTCACGACAACCTTTGCATGCACAGGATTATAAATATTGTTATTTTAAAAAATCTGGATGATTAAATCAAATTTTATTGACATCAAACCTTTAGATCTTTACCTTCATCGACAACACATTTTCAGCAGACGACTTTGACAACTTTCTTTAAAAAAATGTACAATAATTGACTAGAAGTGAGCACATTACGGCAAAAGGAGAAGTTGCTCATGATGAGCAATTTCTCCTTTTGTCACAGTGTTTTAAAAAGTCGTCTGCTGCAGATACGTCAAAATACGTCTGCATGTCGAAAAGGTTACCCTTTCCCTCATATAGACGCTTTCTGACGCCTCTGCAGCAGACGGCTTTTTGAAAACATAGTGACAAAAGAAGAAATTGCTCAAAACGAGCAATTTCTCCTTTTGCCACAATGTTTCCCATTTTTAGTCATAGGCTATCCATTCAATTATAGAGTTATTCTATTTTTTGACAAAATATGTTCAAAGTCCTTTGCTGCAGAATTGTCGTATGAGGGAAAAGGTATACCAGAACGCCAATTCCTTATAACTGCCTGCGGAAGAAGTTTAATTGATGGTCACAGATCGGACAAATGCGGCATACAGAAACGATGCATTGAAGTTGAAAATGTGTATTGTTGCTTCTCGACCTTGGCATCATTTACCTTTTACCACATAAGAAACACCTGCAGCAGACGACTTTGAAAGCATCTGGGCAAACTCTGAACACTCTCTTTATGTATAAGTGTTAGAATAGAGTTGAAAACATTGTGGCAACCGTAGAAAATGCTCATTATGACCAATTACTCCTTTTGTCACAATGTTTTCAAAGGTCGGCTGCTGTAGTAGCGTGAAGGAGTGTCTCCCAGTGAGAAAGTCTTAGACGTAGCATTGCCTAACACATAGTTGGGCTACATCTTTAGATCCATTTATGTCCATATTATAATACTATGGCTCTGGGAAATATGCACTGATTTTATTCCTCGAAAGTTTTCACGTACGCAAATAACCCCTTATTACGTGCCTCGACACGTGTTGTTCTATAACAGGTAAACGTTTAAGGCTGCCAAAAGTATTATATTGATCCAAACAACCCTTTGTATAACGTTGACACAACGATTAGTGCACCTCTGTTACGGAATGATTAATCGATTACACTCGGAGTATGGGTCTTTTACACTTGAAGGATATTGCCGGTGCTTTTCGGGTTGAACATCGATTTATAACGGTGTGAGATGTCGAATCAAGAACCTTGAGTTCAAAGCTTGGCGTTGAGCTTCGATAACACGATCTGTAATGCTGTGATATGTCGAATCAAGAACCTTGAGTTCAAATCCTGGCGCAGACCTTCGATATCTAGACCTGTAACGCAGTAAATTGCCGAAACAAGAACCGTGAGTTCAAATTCTGGCGCAGAGCTTCGATAGCTATATCTGTAACGCAGTAAACTGCCAAAACAAGAACCTTGAGTTCCAACCCTGAAGCTATGCTTCGAAAGCTATATCTGTAAAGCAGTAAACTGCCGAAACAAGAACCTTGGGTTCAAGTCCTGGCACAGAGCTTCGATATCTTGATCTGTAACGCAACTAAAACAAGAACATTGAGGTCAAAGCCTGACGCTATGCTTCGACAGCTATATCTGTAACACAGTAAACTGCCAAAACAAGAACATTGAGTTCCAACCCTGAAGCTATGCTTCGAAAGCTATATCTGTAAAGCAGTAAACTGCCGAAACAAGAACCTTGGGTTCAAGTCCTGGCGCAGAGCTTCGATATCTAGATCTGTAACGCAACTGCCAAAACAAGAACATTGAGGTCAAAGCCTGACGCTATGCTTCGAAAGCTATATCTGTAACACAGTAAACTGCCAAAACAAGAACCTTGAGTTCAAATCCTGGCGCAGATCTTCGATAGCTTTATCTGTAACGCTGTACGATGTCGAAACAAGAACATTGACTTCATAGCTTGACGCTATACTTCGAAAGCTGCATCTGTAACGCAGTAAACTGCCGATACAAGAGCATTGAGTTCAAAGCCTGACGCTATGCTTCTATAGCTATATCTGTAACGCAGTAAACTGACGAAACAAGAACCTTGAGTTCAAAGCCTGACGCTATGCTTCGAAAGCTATATCTGTAACGCAGTAAACTGCCAAAACAAGAGCCTTGTGTTCAAATCCTGGCGCAGAGCTTCGATACCTAGATCTGTTACGCAGTAAACTGCTGAAACAAGAACGTTAAGTTCAAATCCTGGCGCAGAGCTTCGATATCTATATCTGTAACGCTGTACGCTGCAGAAACAAGAACCATGAATACAAAGCCTGACGCTATGCTTTCGATGGATATATCTGTAACGCTGTAAACTGCCGAAACAATAACCTTGAGTTCAAAGCCTGACGCTATGCTTCGATAACTATATCTGTAACGCTGTACGCTGCCGAAACTAGAACCATGAATACAAAGCCTGATGCTATGCTTCGATAGATATATCTGTGACGCAGTAAACTGCCGAAACAAAAACCTTGAGTTCAAAGCCTGAAGCTATTCTTCGAAAGCTATATCTGTAACGCAGTAAACTGCCAAAACGAGACCCTTGAGTTCAAATCCTGGCGCAGAGCTTCAATAACTATATCTGTAACGCAGTAAACTGCCAAAACGAGACCCTTGAGTTCAAATCCTGGCGCAGAGCTTCAATAACTATATCTGTAACGCCGTACGCTGCCGAAACAAGAACCTTGAGTTCAAAGCCTGGCTCCTCCGATGATTGACCGAAGTCAATGTGACACGAAATGTGTGTATGCTATTTTACGCTGCTTTAAACAGTATATCAATCGCGTCACGGCTGCCAGTACTGCTGGTAGACTTATCCTGATACCTACCAGCACAGCAGCCGTAATTTTGCAAACCCGAGCACCAATGAAGAAAGCCGCTACTGTCATTTTTAATGTTGTTGGTAATGCCCGTTTATAAATCTTAATTTTAATTTAAGAGGTATCTCTCTCATTTTGACAGACAATTTTTTTCCTTAAAGACGTATTTATCAAACTTAGTGAGATATGTCCCTATTAAAGATAAATCTTTTCTCATTGTGAAATTTATTTTTTAACTTGGCGAGATATATCTAAGATTTAGAGAGATATCTCTATTTTAGAGATATATCTGTCATTGTGAGAGCTATTTCTCTTACTTAGATATCGCTCAAATATAGTGAGATATCTCCCTATTTTAGATATACCTTTCTCATTATGAGGGAGGTTTCCCTTAGTTTAAACTATGTCATTCAACGTCGTTTAGACTGGTTTGTTTACCCAGGGATCATGAATGAGTGAACAGTCGCCGTGATATAACTGAAATAATGTTGAAAGCGGCGTAAAACCCCAATAAAATAAATAAATCAACGTCGTTTAGTAGGATCCGTTCCACGAGAAAACCAACATTATGGACTCTGCGTAATGTATCGACTCAGATCAGGATAATCCGGGCCGACAGTAAAGATTCCTGAAACAGAAAATCCACAGGAGGTGAAAAGTGTCTGTCTGGGTTCGCCTGCGCAGCATGCTTAAGCTGACCAGGGTCGATACTTTACGTAGCGTCCACACTGTTGGTTTCCTCGCGGGACGGCTCAAGTACATCTCTAATAAGGTGACGTACATCAAAAAATACATCGCCTACGAATAAATAGTTCCATGGGCTTTTCTTAAAGGTTTCGTTTTGATGCCTCTCCCACGTACATTACATATACTGCCGACGACTTTGAAAACACATATGTTAACCCTTTCCTTTATATAGACGCTTTCTGACGCCTCTGCAGCAGACGGCTTGTTGAAAACATAGTGACAAAAGAAGAAATTGCACAAAACGTGCAATTTCTCCTTTTGCCACAATGTTTTCCACTTTTTGTCATAGGTTATCCATTAAATTATGGAGATTTTCTATTTTTTGACAAAATACGTTCAAATGCAGAATTGCCGTATGAGGGAAAGGGTTAATCATAATCTCTACAAATGAAAGTATATTCATTGAAAAGAATTGAAACATAGTGATAAAAGAGTTCTGCTTCAAAAATGTAACATAACATAACATTTATTTATATATTAAGCATTACAGCTCATAGCCAAATGATGCAAATATAATAACTAACATACAGTGTAAAATGGCATGGTACATATTGTCATGTATACACAACATTATAGGTGTAGACGTGAGGTGAGAGCACTGCTTAAAAGACACATATAGGGTCATCGACATGCTAATTTGATTTCTGGTGCATAAGAACTCTTTTTAACTGCATGGGCATTTCATTTATTTTGAAAACATTTGGTTTTTACGACAAACATAAGAACATATAATACATCGTGTGCTTTTTGTGTATGTAATTGGTAGATAAAAGTATACTAGTAAGTCACATGATTGGATTCGAATGAAAAATGTGCAGTCACTTGTTAATAGTTGCAACACAATCTTTCTTTACGCGAGGGTAAAATACGTCCTTTTGAAAGGAAAGAGCCGCGATGCCCATGCGAAAGAAAATCCTTACAAAACATTGTTTAAAATGTCTTTGAAGCATGTAGTTGCTTAAATTACTCGAGTGTTTGACAAAGTCCTTTACTGAAACGAAATGTAAAGGATCTATGTCATAGAAAGATAAATATATTTTGCATTGAGTGACAACTTAAAGGATCTATATGTCATGAATACATCTCCAGATGGGAAAGGGCTGAGACCACGTAGACAATACAGTGATAAACAGACGATGCATATTTTGAGTAGTTTTCTTTTTCTCTCGTGGGTTGCAGGTGCGTCTCAATGCGTATGGTCCGTGTAAACGCGTTATAGATTACATTGTTTTTCAAAAAGTGTTGTTGCCAATGAATATTTATGTGACTCAAAAGATCAACAATTCAATTGTTTAAGCATTTCCCACATACAATAAATCTGCAGCAGATGACATTGAAATTTATTTGGCAAAAGTGTGAAAAGTCTATATAAATTTAAGTAAAATTACTGATAATGTTGAAAGCATTGTGGAAAAAGGAGAAAAACGTCATTATAAGCAATTTCTTCTTTTGCTCCAATGTTTTTCGACGTCTGTTGCAGATCTGTCGTTTGTAGGAAGGGTTAATAATTTTATTATTGTGACCTTGTACCCTATACATCCCATATGGTCAAAAATTGAAACCCATATGATTGAAAATACAGGGTAGTCAAAACACATATGATTGAAAATGCACAGTAGTTAAAACCCATATGT
This sequence comes from Serripes groenlandicus, assembly GCA_031761405.1. Lineage (NCBI taxonomy): Eukaryota > Metazoa > Mollusca > Bivalvia > Cardiida > Cardiidae > Serripes > Serripes groenlandicus. The sequence goes on from JASEVX010000008.1 coordinate 12,584,347, forward strand.
TTGGTACATATGGGTTTTGACCATATGGGGTTTGAGTGTCCCTTAATGGTAAAAGGCACATATATCTACGCAAAGCGTAAACCTACTAATAGAAGCATCGTGTTAATGTGTAAATGAAACTCGTGGGTTGCAGGTGCGTCTCAATGCGTATGGTCCATGTAAAGACTTTATAGATTACATTGTTTTACAAAAAGTGTTATTGCCAATGAATATTTATGTGACTCAAAAGATCAACAATTCCTTTGTTTAACCCTTTACTTGATTCTCACATACAACAAATCTACAGCAGGCGACTTTAAAAACATACCCGAAAAAAACTGGAAACTCCCTTTTAATGAAAGTACCATAATTGAATAGAGCTGAAAACATGGTGACAAAAGTAGAAATTGCTCGTTTTGAACAATTTCTTCTTTTGTTATAATGTTTTCAAAATTCCGTCTGCTGCAGAGGCGTCAGAAAGCGTCTATTTACTTGATTTGATATTTCAGAGTTGTCAATTTACAATTTAAATCCGTCAAATAAATTGATTTCAAACGTCGTCTGCTACAAACATGTAGGTGTTTATAATTGTCGTCTGCATCCGGGATCTTCTGTGCTCACAGACCAAACTATTTAACCCTTTCCCACATACAGCAAATATGTTGCAGACGACTATGGAAACATCTAGGCAAAAAAATGTGGAAAAGCTTTATAAATGACAAAGTTATTATTGAAAATGTTGAAAACATCCTGACAAAAGGAGAAATTGCTAATTTTCGAAGGCGTCATAATGTGTCTATATGTTGGAAAGGGTTGAATTATTTATAGGCACATGAATATTCACAGATCTTCACGTCTAGTACTCTTTTTCCTCTTATATCTCTGGGGTGTCTTTGTGACTTTAATTTGTATGTATGTATTGTTCTCTTTATATAAGCTGTATACATACAAAGTATACGTTAATAATAAATACATCTTGCCACACTTTGCTTTTACACCAGTTACAAAATGCCATTGGCGAGTTCAACATGAGTTTACTCTATAAATAAAATAGTTATGCAACAGTGGAATAATCAATATAGGACAGTTAAACGTTTAAACCGTTGACCGAATCGTTAAACAAAATAGAAAACAATGTGAGAAAAGAAAGCACATCCGAACGTTCTGATCTAGATCTACATTGTTTAAATATGACAGAGCTCTAGATAGTAAGGTGCATTTTGCATCTTCTAAAATCCTTATCTAACCTCTCTAACCTATGTTGTGGGTACTCAAAAACCTCGTCTCAGTGAGACGATTTTTTTGACTACCCACAACATAGGGTTTGCTTTAATGATAAGAGAAAAATTGTGATAAAAAGAGGTGAATACCCCTCCTTATCTGGACCTCTGAATTATATTACTCACACACGCTTGTTAGAAGATAATGTCAAACCTGTGTATGTTCTTGAAAAACTAAGCCGGTTGACAAACTTATCAGATCTTACGCTGTTCAGAAATGCCAACTTGAATCTTTTATCACACACTCTTCTTGCCAGCATGCCTTTTTGAAAACGGATTGCTTATATCATTGTTCATCCTCAGGTCGGGTCAAACCAAAGACTTGGTAGTAATGGCCGCCCTCCTTGTCGCTCAGGGTTGCACGGTTAACATTACGACTGACTGGCTGGTGTCAGGATAAACGGACCAGTAGCGCTGGTAACTTACAAAGGGAACGCCGTGATATAACCGACACAATGTTGAAAGCGGCGTCAAACATCAAATAATCAATCAATCAAAGATTGTTCATTCTACGGACAAATTGAGACCAAATTATGCGATCACAGTAGACAAGATCTGCTTGCACAAAAAGACACATGCATTCAGCTGTTGTTAATCTGCTGCGTTCTTCTCCGAATCCTTTCCCTCATACAACACAACAAATCTGCAGCAGACGAATTCGAACACATCTTTTCAAAAGTATTTTAGCTCTCGCTATATATATATATGGAAGTTCAACTATTGTATAGGGTTTAAATCATTGTGGCAAAACTAGATAAGGAGCATAAGAATACCCGAGTACTACTATCAATATTTGTATCCATCCCTAATTCAAACCCTATTCAATAGTTTAACTTTTATATTAAGCGAGAGCTTTACTTCTTTCGTCACAATGTTTTATAAAAAGTAGTCTGCTGCAAAGACGTCAAAATGCGTCAGCAGGTGAAACAAGAATCGAGTTAATTAAGTAAAGATCACGTGATAAATGCACGGCGATATTTTTAGTAGATTTAACGAAGAGGAAAGTCGAAAATCTTTACGCTATATTAATGATTTGTATCTGTCTGCAAATCTCATTGCCTTACATGCAAAAACATCAAGGCAATAGCATTTTTTAGCAATTTTCTTTTTTTCTCGCTATTCTGTTATATGGACTTCAGCCCCTTTAACGACAACTGAGCAATCTGCATGTGGGAAAGGATTAAACAGTTGATGTATGAGCCGTTCCACGAGACAACTAACGGTATGGACACTGCGTAATGTATCGATTCAGATCACCCTGCGCAGTCCGCGCAGGCTAATCCGGGCCGACACATTCCGTGTCAGGGGGATAGAGGTTTAGACTAATTATTCCTGAAACAGAAAATACACGGGAGGCGAAAAGTGTTTCACCGGATTATCCTGCGCGGCATGCTTAGGCTAATCCCGATCGATTCTCTAGTCTCGATTGGTTAATTTCAATCAGGCGACGTTTAGTGTCTTTTTATTTCAATAAAGGGTTTTTGTTAAACACCAAGATTCATTGTATATTTCAGAAACCGTTTTATTTATTCTTTCATAAAAAATGTTTAAACGTTCCATTTACTCATTTGTTATTCACACATTAACAAAATTCTTCTAATAGTAATATCACGCTTTGCGTAGATCTATGTATCTGTTAGCCTTTCCCATACGTGCACAGGGGACATTCAAACCCCATATTGTAAACAAATATATGGTCCAAAAATATGGGTTTTGACTACTGTGCATTTTCAATCATATGGGTTTTGACTACCCTGTATTTTCAATCATATGGGTTTTGACTAATTGAAATCATATGGGTTTTGACTACCCTGTATTTTCAATCATATGGGTTTTGACTACCCTGTATTTGAAATCATACGGGTTTTTGACTACCCTGCATTTGCAAGCATATGGGTTTTGACTACCCTGTATTTTCAATCATATGGGTTTTGACTACCCTGTATTTGAAATCATACGGGTTTTTGACTACCCTGCATTTGCAAGCATATGGGTTTTGATTACCCTGTATTTGCAATCATATTGGTTTCATTTTTTGACCATATTTATTTCGACATATACTCTACATGGACGCTACCTTGTATAGAGTAGAAGGTCAGAATAATTCAATAATTAACCCTTCCCAAACCCGACAAATCTGCAGCAGACGACTTTTGTACCTTGTACAGAGTAGAAGGTCAGAATAATTCAATAATTAACCCTTCCCAAACCCGACAAATCTGCAGCAGACGACTTTTGTACCTTGTACAGGGTAGAAGGTCAGAATAATGCAATGATTAACCCTTCCCACACCCGACAAATCTGCAGCAGACGACTGTTGTACCTTGTATACAGAGTAGAAGGTCAGAATAATACAATGATTAACCCTTCCCACACCCGACGAATCTGCAGCAGACGACTTTTGAAAACATTGGAGCAAACGAAGAAATTGATCATAATGACGTATTACACCCTTTGCCACAATGCTTTCAACATTATCAGTAAATTTAAAGTCGTCTGCTGCAGATTTGTCTTGTGTAGGAAGGGTTAATTATGTTATAATTCTGACCTTGTACTCTATACACGCTTATGAAACCCTAATGATTACTACATGCTATTTAAGTTGTTAAACCCTTTCCCTCATACGTCAATTCTGCAGCAGATGACTTTGAACATATTTTGTCAAAAAATAGAAAATCTCTATAACTGAATGGATAACCTATGACTAAAAGTGGAAAACATCGTGGCAAAAGGAGAAATTGCTCGTTTTGAGCAATTTCTTCTTTTGTCACTATGTTTTCAAAAAGCCGTCTGCTACAGAGGCGTCAGAAAGCGTCTATATGAGGAAAAGGGTTACAACTTTCACCCTTCACCACTTATAGACGCATTTTAACACATCTGCCACAGATGACTATTTTAACACATCTGCCACAGATGACTATTTTAACACATCTGCCACAGATGACTATTTTAACACATCTGCCACAGATGACTATTTTAACACATCTGCCACAGATGACTATTTTAACACATCTGCCACAGATGACTATTTTAACACATCTGCCACAGATGACTATTTTAACACATCTGCCACAGATGACTAATTTAACACATCTGCCACAGATGACAATTTTAACATATCTGCCACAGATGACTATTTTAACACATCTGTCACAGATGACTATTTTAACACATCTGCCACAGATGACTAATTTAACACATCTGCCACAGATGACAATTTTAACACATCTGCCACAGATGACTATTTTAACACATCTGTCACAGATGACTATTTTAACACATCTGCCACAGATGACTATTTTAACACACTGTGGCAACAGGCAATTTCGCTTTTTGCCACAAAAGTGTGTCTGTTCTTTTCAATAAGTATGCTTTCATGTAAAGCGATCATGTGTTCCACATTGCACCTATAAGTTTTCAAAATAGTCTGCTTCAGAGTTGTTGCATGTGAGAAAGGGTTAACCATTTCCCAGATATAACGACGACTTTGAAAACATATAGTCAAACATATGAACAAATCTCTATAAATGAAAGGTAAATCATTGATAAGAATTGAAAATATAGAGGCAAAAGGTGAAATTGCTCATCATGAACAATTTCACCTTTTGCCACACTGTTTTCAAAGGCCGTCTCCTTCCGAGGCGTCAGAAATCGTCTGTATGTGGGAAAGGGTTAAAGATTGAGCCCAGTTTCAGAAAATTCAACATAAAATTAAATACTAAATGAGCCGTCCTGCGAGAAAACCAACATTTTGGCGTCTGCTTTATGTATCGACCAAGATCAGTCAGTGCATTCCTCACGGGCTAATCCGGGTCGACACATTCCGTCTCAGGTGGATAGAGGTTTAGAGAAATTCCTGAAACAGAAAATCCACAGGAGGCGAAAAGTGTCTCTCCGGGTTAGCCTGCGCGGCATGCTTTAGCTTATCTGGATCGATACTTGACGCAGAGTCCACAATGTTGGTTTTCTCGCGGGACGTCTCAAATAACAAGTGTTTGAGTTATTTGTAAGAAAAAAAATGTCTTCTTTCAAACGTATCATTTCTAAAATGTGTTTTATTGCCAAAAGTCGTCTTATTCAAATGCACCAAAAGTCGTCATTAAAAAAAGAAATATACATGTATATAACATAGAAATATTTTATTCTCATATACCTCATTCGAAATAAACTTTCCTTTGTACAAACAACTATTGACGACCTCTTTGAAAACATTTTGCTCAAGTAGAAGTATGCATGTCTTCTTTCGTCAGAATTATACACAATAGATACGAAGTTAAGCAGGAAAACTTTCACCAACAAGTGATATTCGTTTCTTGATTTATCCTTACTTGTCGACCCGAAACTATCAGATAAATAAATGAGCCGTCCCGCGAGAAAACCAACAGTATGGCCTCTGCGTAATGTATCGACCCAGATCAGTCCGCGCCGACTGACCCGGGTCGACACATTCCGTCTCAGGGGGATAGATTAATGATTCTTGAAACAGAAAATCCACAGGAGAAGAACAGTGTATATCCGGGTAAGCATGCGCGGCATGCGTAGGCTCATCTGTGTCGATACTTTACGCACGGTCCACAATGTTGGTTTGCTCGCGAGACGGCTCAAATGTCATTTTGCTGACGCTACGTTACGTTTAAAACGTTTGGTTAACGTTTGGCTCATACAGTTGACGGTAGACGTATTTACAGCAGATGGTTTTTCTAAACGTTGTGGGAAAAGGGAAAATTCCTCAAGATGCTTTCCACTTTGTATCAACATTTCACATCTATTTCACGAATGAGAAGCGCTCTACGAAAACCATCCGTAACGTACTAGCGATCAGTGTATATTAGGAACAGCCAGCGCATCTGCGCAGCCTGATCTGGCTTTGCACTTTCCGCTGATAAGTCTTAGAATGGTTCACGAAATGTCGATGAAGGCTCCCTAGCATGAAATCATAGGCAGGTATTTTACAGAGCACCTCTGACATGGTAGACTTTGATCCTTGTTTCACAGCAGTCGAGTATATTCAACTGTTCATAACACAGAGTATTGAAAATATTTAACAAGCATACTTTTTACCTTTATTGGTCACATAGGTTGTAGGCTTTATTGCTCTTTGGCACCATTGATTGTGTTGCCATTTGTATTATTATTTACAAGTCTAGATGAGGAGGAGTAAAACAATATCTCACTTATTATTCATCCCCAATACGATTGTTTTTTGAGTAACCACAACATAGGGTTTGAATTTCAAATAAAGATTTAAGCAAGTGAAATACTAGTTTGCCCGTTTTCTAGAGCTGTTTTATATACATTATGTAAAATTGAAAGAGCCGTTAGCTCCGTTGTTTCCGGGGCACATACTGGCCATGTTCACATTATTCCATTCAAGAATTATGATATCCATCAAACACCTTCGGGGATGACACTAAATACAACTTCCTCCCGCTTGGAATGCTGGGTAAGCGGGTCCGGTGACTTAATGAACTTTCATCTTCGGAGACTTCCAATTGTCTTGCAGGAGAATTACCGTTTCTTCCAGAAATAGGCGTTAAAACACGTTTAAGATTCTTTTGCGAATTTAGTATGCCAAATACGTCATTGGTATTCGCTGATAAACTAGATGGTCGACTACCGGCCTCAGGCCTTCGTTTATAAAGGTTACTATTTGTTCTATAAAGGCTGTTGGAACGTGAGAAACCTTGCACTGGCGTTCCATGTCCATAAATTTCATCTGCGTAATTGGGGGTAGTGTCACGTGACATCGCCATGTAGGGCCCTTCCAATTGTTTATTTTCTAAAATAGGAGATTCCATGTGTTTTATTTTCTCCATAAAAGCACTTCTTGATGTGCTCCGCGAATGCGGCGTACTCGTATGAGATCGTTGGAGAAAATTCTCATCTTCCAGAAGCCTCATGAGTCCAACCTGGTTTTTCACTTGTTTTGGGTCCGCGCGTCCCTCGCTCACAAGCACCTTACAGCATTCGGACATCTGTAACTTAATACTCAGTTCAAGCGCATTTAACCCTTGCCCATTTGTAACTTCCATCTTAATAGACGCTTTCGTTGACGTTGAATTCACTAAGATCCGAATGGCCGAGGCGTTCGCACACATAACGGCATACATGGCGGCCGTGTTCCCATCCCTGTCCTGTAAGTTAGCGTCACACGTTTTACATCGCGAGATCAACCGAACCAAATCTATCTTTTCGTTATCCATACAAGCGTGCATCAAAGCACTCTGGCCATTTTCATCTAATGCGTTAACATCACAACCGCCTCGTAAGAGCATGCGCACGACATGAGTTCGTATGCTATCTTTGGCCACACAAACGGCAAAGATCAGCGGCGTTTTCCCGTCCTCTGTCCGTTGTTCTAAGCTTGATTCTTGATTTGTTAAGATACTGTTAATACTTCGTACTTTTCCATGTGAAATTGCATAAAAAATCGACACACGTCCACTTCTATTTCGCTCCGTCATGTTGTCAATGTTTAAACAATACACTACTCACGATATCCAGGACTCGACAATTAAATGATAATCAAAAATCAATTAATTAAATATTAACACGATCGATGACTGTTACTCGACTCATATTTCCGTTAAATCTCAAATATAAACACGAATAGGTCTGCACATCGATAAACATATTTTAGAAAAGTCGTTCACCGTCAAATTTAATCCTTTTTAATCCAGAGCGTAACATTTGAGCACTGGTTTTAAAACCGGTTAGATAATAATCAGGTTATGTTTCGTCTAACCAAATATGACCGTACGGTAACTTTATAGTATAAATCCAATGTCAGATACTCGTCAAAATGAATGTCAGATTATACCTAAATATATTAAGCACATTTCAAACTTGTAATCCGTATAGTATAGAATATACGAATCATCAAACCTTTTCCGAATATATACGAGTATAGATGACTGGCAGCAGACGAGTGTTGAAAATACTGAAGCCTTTTCCCCCTGAAAGAAGCAACATCTCATATGATTACGATTCCATTAATTCTATACTTGACATTTATTGATCTCATACTTCTTATTCCAAATTTCCACTGTCTTTAAACATAAAAACCTCATAAAGATTACATCTGATAAAATTGTTAAATAAACAGAGACTAAGAACTACCACACTGACTGTTTTATAACTCTAAATGACCTAACATTAATTGATTTTCTTTCCCGTTCTAAAAAGAGGTCGCATAAGGATACAACGTACCACACCTCTGTTACTTTTATTTATATATGAACCATTTCTGAAGATTAAGGTTATGTTACATGAACAAAGAGTAAAGACTTCGGTGAGCCTGTGTATACGCTCAGTCTCACTAGAGTAATTCACTGTCCCTTAGAATATATATGAGCCGTTCCACGAGAAAACTGACAGTATGGACTCTGCGTAAAGTATCGACACGGATCAGCTTAAGCATGCCGCGAAGGCTAACCCGGACAGACACGTTTCACCTTCTGTGGATTTTCTGTTTCCGGAATCATTACTCTATACCTCGATCTCCCTGAGACGGAATGTGTTAACCCGGATTAGCCTGCGCGGGCAGATCTGGTCGATACATTACTCAGAGTACATTATGTTGGTTTTCTCGTGGAACGGCTCATATATAGTATAGACATACCTTCTGACAAAAATAAGAACTGTGGCCCCAGAATAAATCGCTCTGCGTGAGACGAAGACGCAGATGTTATACGACCGACCCCTAATAACGCAAGACGCGTCCCCTATCTACATCGATCCAGTCAGTTACTTATAAAACTGTATATCCAGTTATTTAAAGGCTGAGATGCTGACACTCACTCTACCGCTACCGCGCTACAGGTACAACTACAATGGCGGAGTCTAGAAGCAATATTTACCTCCGTATTTAAGTATTTATGTCTACTCTTAGACCTATATTAACACTTAACTCCGTAATATACTTTATACGAATTGTATTGCCCTTCTAGAAGTACCCTTTGCCTTATACAGACTTGTCTAGACGCAATACCTCAGTCGGTACCGAAGAGGGCTAACGATCCAGCGGTCGTGGGCTCGAATCCTAGGTCGGTCGTTCGCTCTTTCCGATAATTGCCAAAAGTCAGCGTCATTCGTCTTTCGACAACGGAGTAATATGTAGCCAGTTGCCTGGGAAGAATGTCATACGGAGTTCTGGTGCGAAGGAGGAAGAGAACACTTGATTGGTTAACTGACCCACGTGACATTACTGGAATACTGCTGAAAACTACTTTAAACTCTTACAAATCACAATCTGTCTTCTTACGCAAAAGCTGCCCTATTTAACACCAATATCTATGCAGTTTTGAGAATTGATTATGTCAATAAATGAAAGAATATTAATTGAATAGAGTTGAAAACAGTCTGGCAAATGGAGAAATTGCTCAATAGTGTCATACATGGTTCTACAGTGTCCTACATGGTTCTAAATGGTTATACAGTGTCCTACATTGTTATATAATGTCCTACATGGTTCTACAGTGTCCTACATGGTTATACAGTGTCCTACATTGTTCTATAGTGTCCTACATGGTTCTTTAGTGTCCTACGTGGTTCTGCAGTTTCCTTCGTGGTTCTGCAGTGCCCTTCGTGTTTCTTCAGTGTCATACAGGGTTCTACAGTGTCCTATATTGTTCCACAGTGTAATGCATGGTTCTAGTGTCATACATTGTTCTACAGTGTCATACATTGTTCTTCTACAGTGTCATACAATGTTCTACAGTGTCATACATTGTTCTACAGTGTTCTACATTGTTCTACAGTGTCCTACACGGCTCTACAGTGTCCTACATTGTTCTACAGTGTCCTACATGGCTCTACAGTGTCCTACATGGCTCTACAGTGTCCTGCATTGTTCTACATTGTTCTACAGTGTCCTACATGGTTCTACAGTGTCCTACATTGTTCTACAGTGTTCTACATTGTCCTACATGGCTCTACAGTATCCTACATTGTTCTACAGTGTCCTACATGGTTCTTCATGGTTCGGCAGTATCCTACATGGTTCAATTTAACATTTTCCCTAATAGAATAAAAGTATTCTGTTGCAGACAACTTTGAAAACATTTAGTAAAAAAAAGGAAAATATCTATAACAGAATATTTATTGAATTAAGGTTAAAACATTGTGGCAAAGTCTCTTCTTGTGCAACGCTGTTTTTTCTAAAATAGTCTGCTGCAGGGGTGTCATAAAACGTCTATTTCTAGGGAATGAGTTAAACATTGCCCACACTGTTTCATAAATAATTCCTGTTGAACCGGGTTAAGGGGATGATCTAACATTACAGAACGGTATGAGCCGCGTCTGTTCATTTGTATTGTTTTACTGCATCTGCGCACAGTGGAAATTCGGATCAGCCTGTTTACACGCGTAGTGATGAGTCTTCAGTGTCCACCTATATCTCATAAAGTCATAAATACATATTCTGACCAAACACCTAGAAGTGTAGCCACGCTAGTTATACACCCAGTGTAACTTAAAATTATGCCAAATCTGAGAGAGAATATACTTCTCCAAATCGCCCAGTCTCGGTTCTCATTGACTTTGCAGTTGGCATCATTACAAGACCGCAGTAATTCGATGTGTAAGACGAAGAACAAAGGAGTTTAAATAATAAAAAACCCAGCAGATCAATACAAGATAAACCTAATTGTATAGAATGTCGTATTTTGAAGAATGGGAAAAATACTATGCGGAAGAGCCGCGTCAGTTGACTAGGGATCATTCGACATCTACGTTGTTGTACGTATCTTGATGCGCAATTTCTCCATTTGTCAAAATGAGCCGTTCTAAAAGTAAACCAACATTATGGACTCTGCGTATTGTATCGACCTAGATCAGCCTGCGCAGTCCGCGCAGGCTAATCCTGGCCGACACATTCCGTCTCAGGGAGATAGAGGTATAGAGTAATGATTACTGAAACAGAATATCCACAGGAGGCGAACAGTTTATGTCCGGGTAAGCCTGCGCGGCATCTTTAGGCTGATCTGGATCGATACTTTACGCAGAGTCAACAATGTTGGTTTTCTCGCGGAACGGCTCAAATGTGTTTAACCCTTTAAACTAGACTTACCTTAACACATATTTTCCATAATGATGCATAGATGTTTTCAAAGTCGTCTGCTGCGCTTTTGTTGTATGTGAGGGAAGGTTTAACGGTACCATAAGCAATACACCCTTTCACACATACAACGATCCTGCAACAAACGACTTTGAAAACGTCAATGCAAACATACGCAAACAATCATTGAAAGTATCATTACTGAATACAGGTGAAACCATTGTGGCAAAAGGTCGACTGCACCTGATGCGTCAAAATGCGTCTGCAGGTTGGTTGGTTAACTTACAACTGTAATATTTCATAAGTGGATGTTAATGCACTGGAGTATTCCCATCCTAAACAAGTGTCAAGATTGTTCATCATTTCCCTCATACACCACAACTGCATCAGATGAACACATGTATGCAAATAACGGGTGATTATTAGATACAGCTGAAAACAGTCTGACAAAATGAGAAATTGCTCATTATGAGCAATTTATCCTTTTTCCACACTGATTTCAAAATTCGTCATGCACATCTTCATGTAAAGTGTACGGTAAGATTATTCAAATATATTTGTCGGACGACACAATTTCAGCTATTTACGTGTCACTCCTTTAGAAAGAAGACCCGGCCGTTTCTGGCCTATGAGTATGAACTAAGTTTATAATAGCGCCACCCTTATAGAACGAAAGCCTAGCAGTTTATGACCTATGTGTATGAACTAAAGTTTATAATAGCGCCACACCTATAGAATGAAAGCCTAGATGTTTATGACCTTTGAATATAAACTAAAGTTTATAATAGTGGCACCCCTATATAATGAAAGCCTAGCAAAGTATAACCTTTGAGTATGAACTAAAGTTTATAATAGCGCCACACCTAGAAAGAAGGCCAGGCAGTTTATGACCTATGAGTATAAACTAAAATTTATAATAGCGCAAACCCCCTATAGAAAGAAGGCCAGGCAGTTTATGACCTACGAGTATAAACTAAACGTTATAACAGCGCCAAAACCCTATAGAAAGAAAGGCAGGGAGTTTATGACCTATGAGTATAAACTAAAGTTTATAATAGCGCCACCCCTATAGAAAGAATGCCAAGCATTTTCTGGCCTATGAGTATAAAATAAAGTTTATAATAGCACCACCCCTATAGATTGAAAGCCTAGATGTGTATGACCTATGAGTATAAACTAAAGTTTATAATGGCGTCAAAACCCTATAGAAAGAAAGGCAGGGAGTTTATGACCTATGAGTATCAAATAAAGTTTATAATAGCGCCAAACCCCTTTAGAAAGGATGCCAAGCATTTTCTGGCCTATGAGTATAAAATAAAGTTTATAATAGCGCCACCCCTATAGAACAAAGGCCAGGCAGTTTATGACCTATGAGTATAAACTAAAGTTTATAAAAGCGCCACCCCTATAGAAAGAATGCCTAGCAGTTTATGACCTATGAGTATCAAATAAAGTTTACAATAGCGCCAAACCCCTATAGAAAGGATGCCAAGCATTTTCTGGCCTATGAGTATAAAATAAAGTTTATAATAGCGCCACCCCTATATATTGAAAGCCTAGATGTTAATGACCTATGAGTATAAACTAAGGTTTATAATAGCAGCACCCCTATAGAATGAAAACCTAGCAGTTTATGACCTATGCGTATAAACTAAGTTTAAAATAGCGGCACCCCTATATAAAGAAGGCCTAGCATTTTATGACCTATGAGTATAAACTAAAGTTTATAATAGCGCCACCCCTATAGAATGAAAGCCTAGCAGTTTATGACCTATGAGTATAAACTATAATTTATAATAGCGCCACATCTATAGAAAGAAGGCGAAGCATTTTTGACCTATGAGTATAAACTAAAGTTTTTAATAGCGGCACCCCTATATAAAGAAGGCCTAGCATTTTATGACCTATGAGTATAAACTAAAGTTTATAATAGCGCCACCCCTAAAGAAAGGGGGCCTAGCAGTTTATGACCTATGAGTATAAACTAAAGTTTATAATAGCGCCACCCCTATAGAATGAAATCCTAGCAGTTTATGACCTATGAGTATAAACTAAAGTTTATAATAGCGGCACCCCTATAGAATGAAAGCCTAGCAGTTTATGACCTATAAGTATAAACTAAAGTTTATAATAGCGGCACCCCTATATAATGAAATCCTAGCAGTTTATGACCTATGAGTATAAACTAAAGTTTATAATAGCGGCACCCCTATAGAATGAAGGCCTAGATGGTTATGACCTATGAGTATAAACTAAAGTTTAAAATAGCGGCACCCCTATAGAATGAAAGCCTAGCAGTTTATGACCTATGAGTATAAACTAAAGTTTATAATAGCAGCAACCCTATAGAATGAAAGCCTAACAGTTTATGACCTATGAGTATAAACTATAGTTTATAATAGCGGCACCCCTATAGAATGAAAGCCTAGATGTTAATAACCTATGAGTATAAACTAAAGGCTATAATAGAGGCATCCCTATAGAAATAAGGCCGAGCATTGTATGACCTATGAGTATAAACTAAAGTTTATAATAGCGGCACCCCTATAGAATGAAGGCCTAGATGGTTATGACCTATGAGTATAAACTAAAGTTTATGCTAGCGGCACCCCTATAGAATGAAGGCCTAGATTATTATGACCTATGAGTATAAACTAAAGTTTATAATAGCGGCACCCCTATAGAATGAAAGCCTAGCAGTTTATGACCTATGAGTATAAACTAAAGTTTATAATAGCAGCACCCCTATAGAATGAAAGCCTAGCAGTTTATGACCTATGAGTATAAACTATAGTTTATAATAGCGCCACCCATATATATAAAGGAGGCCATGCAGTTTATGACCTATAAGTATAAACTAAAGTGTATAATAGCGGCACCCCTATATAATGAAAGCCTAGCAGTTTATGACCTATGAGTATAAACTAAAGTTTATAATAGCGGCACCCCTATAGAATGAAGGCCTAGATGGTTATGACCTATGAGTATAAACTAAAGTTTATAATAGCGGCACCCCTATAGAATGAAAGCCTAGCAGTTTATGACCTATGAGTATAAACTAAAGTTTATAATAGCGGCACCCCTATAGAATGAAAGCCTAGCAGTTTATGACCTATGAGTATGAACTAAAGTTTATGCTAGCGGCACCCCTATAGAATGAAAGCCTAGATGTTTATGACCTATGAGTATCAAATAAAGTTTATAATAGCGGCATCCCTATAGAAAGAAGGCCGAGCATTGTATGACCTATGAATATAAACTAAAGTTTATAATAGCGGCACCCCTATAGAATGAAAGCCTAAATGTTAATAACCTATGAGTATAAACTAAAGGCTATAATAGCGCCACCCCTATAGAAAGGAGGCCTAGCAGTTTATGACCTATGAGTATAAACTAAAGTTTATATTAGAGGCACCCCTATATAATGAAGGCCTAGCAGTGTATGACCTTTGAGTATCAAATAAAGTATATAATATTGCAACTCCTATAGCATGAAGGCCAAGTATTTTATGACCTTTGAGTATAAACTAAAGTTTATAATAGTGGCACCCCTGTATAATGAAGACCTAGCAGTGTATGACCTTTGCGTATGAACTAAAGTTTATAATAGCGCCACCCCTATAGAAAGAAGGCCATGCATTTTATGACCTTTGAGTATAAACTAAAGTGTATAATAGGCTAGCGCCACCCCTATAGAAAGAAGGCCAGGAAGTATATGACCTATGAGACTCCGAAGCACATTTCGAGGGCTTGGCGTGAAACGGTTGTAACTAAAATCGGTATTTGTTTACCAAGGTTAATCACCTAGCCATAGCAATGGCACCTAAATTTGCATTGTTTACAAAGGGGTCAAAATTGCCCCTAAACTAGGGTTTTCAAAATAGGTTTTTAGTTACAACCGTTTCACACCAAGCCCTCGATTTACTTCCCGAAATCCTTCGGTTCTGGCAGGACAATGACAGTTAGGTATTCGGTATGATTATTAAATAAACGGGTGGCTCTAAAAACGGACAACATTGAAAATTGTGTCCTAGAAGCAGATGCCGTTAACACTATGAAACCTGGACCGTCCCATATAGGGTTCTTTAGAAGTGTTCGTTTACCCCTTCTGTAACAATGCCCATAATCGCCCATCATAGTTCACGACTGTTCAATGGTTCTTCTCAATCAGTGAAGCGTAAATATATCATTAACCCATTCCACGCAAACTTGTTCCCAGGAGCTATATATATATATACAAGAGAAAGTTGATGCAACGCATCAATGTCGCCGGATATCCATAGTGCAGTTATGCATAACACTAACATTATAGTAGTTGAATAAACAGTTATCAACTGAGGGGCATATTGGAACATCAGGGGTGGGGTCAAGTGAAAATGTATCATAACTTGCATTGTTTTGTCAACGAAGTGAATGATAATTGAAGCCTTTCATTGTTTATGATCAATCTCCATTCCAACGTAGGTTGACCATACACACAACCAACTAATTATTGATCATAAACAGTAATGGAAATGAGTAATCTTGCCAATCATTAGTCTTAGTATGTATACAGTGCTTTCATTAAGGAATAATTATAAGATTTGTGAATTCCACATACACTTTTCAAGATGTTTGTCAGAATATTTGAATTTTATTATTTTTCAATAAAACCACAAAACAGACAATTTAGGATTTGCATGCAATAGCACATCATTTTACCTTTCCTCTTTTAAAGTCAACAGTGGACACCTTTGCAGCAATCTACTTTTAAAACAATGAGATACGGGTTAAATCGCTGAAGACATGAGTTTTCTCTTTTTCTCAAAATGATATTAGCTTAGCATCCTAATTATATCATACTTTAACAAATGTTGAAATGTAGTCCACTATTTATAAATTAGACCACCTTCGAAATATAATATCAACTAAACAGTTAAATCTCATTGTAATTGTTGTATAATTTAAACTTAATTTCGAACATAAACTTAGCCCTTCAACATGTTAATTTATTTTAATTCTTTCCTTCCTTTTTTATAATGAAAACAACAAACTACTCATGCTTTAAAATTATATTATGATGAGCGCCTTTGTTTTAATGATGCATAACAATATGCAGATCGGAAGCAATGTGCCTTTAGGGAATTAAATGACACATTTAAAATTGTCAAGGACGAAATAATTGTGTACGAAAGACCCGATTCTTTCTTATTCGCAGAGGTGAACGTCGTTCTTGAAACTCTCTTTATAGGCAAGGAGTGTTCGTTCAAAGTCATGTTTCCATTAAAACCAGTTTTTATCTCGGTTTGTTCTTTTCTTCATTTGTTTCGAACCAAATAAACATTTTAAATCACCTATAATTAACTATTTGTAAGTGAGTGTAAAGAGCGGCTCTCTGCAAAGGAGATTGATCTACGCAGTTGGTATTCGCGAGTCAGGCTTCAAGCAGGTGCGCGTAAGTAAACAAATTAGACTGCGACGTAAAGGTTTGTAGTTATCGACTTTTGATTACATGTAGTAGTGTAAAATAAAGTATACCAGTCTAGCTAATAGGGACAGTTTTGTCTTCGTAAATAAAACAAAAAAACATAAATGCGAGTCAAAATAAAGAAACTGAAAATACCTAAAACATCGGAATATTTATTTCATTTTAGATGTGTCATTACTTAGTGTTTTTAAACAAACACAATTATAATATGTTCAAGACATCTAAATGTGTTTCTTACTAATAATAATCCCCCCTCCCATGTGATTTCAGAAAACCTATTAAAAATAGAAGTCGCGGGCTTCTGCCCGGTGACTAATTAACCCTTTCCCACATACAACAATTCTGCAACAGACGACTTTGAAAACTTAGTGACAAAAACCTTACAATCTCCATAAAAGATAGCTTAATTGTTAAATAAAGTTGAAAACATTGTGGCCAAAGGAGAAATTGCTCATCAATTGCTGAGCAATTCTACCTTTGGCAACAATGTTTTCTAAAGTCGTCTGCTGCTATCCCAACAAAATGCGTCTGGAAGCACAGGCCTCCCAATTTCTAATACAACAAAAAATGCGGAAAATCACACAATACCTCGTTAAAATACACAAAAAGTCTCTCTATATTGTCTATACGCTTTGATAAATTGATCGTAATGGTAATTTGGGGAATCCCGCACGTGTTACTATAAATAGCCCCTCTATACGTCCATATAGTGTAATAATGACAAGGTGTGCAACGGCGTTTTACCCCTTCGCTCGATTCGGTCTATAATTTCCTCAGAAAAACGTCTAAAACGACCTGGTCCCAGGTAGAGACAGGTTCATAAATGATTTTTTTCGTAATCCACCACATCAATATTTGTCAACCGACAAATACGCCGGCGTTTTTAAGCTTAATGTTCATTATATGTGGAAATTTGCAGTTGTCCTTACCGCCATGCGCTGACGTCACAATAATCACGTCCGCAGCGAATATTTAACGCGAAATGACGCGGTTTTTTAGAATATTGTACCTGAGCAATGTTTGTTAGGGTTGGCATTTAATCATTTTTCTTCCGAAAATAATATTATTCATAAAAAATACGGTATATATTTGTACGTTTTCGAAAGGAGTATAAAAAATATTTTTTAGAACGTGTTTTAAATCGTTGTTTGATTAATCTGTCGCTGCGGAATGTTGCAAATTGTGACGTCAGCGCATGGACCAGGTCGTTTTAGACGTTTTTCTGAGGAAATTATAGACCGAATCGATTGTTTATTATGGGAAATATCTCCTTGTATCACTACGTTTTCAAAAGTCATCGGCTGCATTTGGGAATGGATTAAAATGTGTAAATACAATTATCATTTAAATAAGAGAATATTTTTTAATCAAATGGCTATGTAGCCTTTAAACAAGAGCACCGCGTACGGCACAGACGCTCGACTGATAGAAAACAGAAAAAAAGCTGAGCTGAACAAAAAACCTTAACCCAGACGACTACGCCGCGGCCGCCGCCGCCACCGGACGACCACGCCGACGACGACAATAGCTCTCGTTTTTCAAAAGTCGAGCTAAAAAGGTTTTTTTAATCCACAATGAGTCCAAGTTGTAATTGCATCCAAACATGATATATACATTTTACCCTTTCAAACTTGTAGACGCATGTTGACGCTTCTGCAGCAGACAACTTTTGAAAACATTGTGGCAAATGGTGGAATTGCTCATGATAATCAATTCGTCTTTTGAAACAGTGTGTTCAACTCTAGTTAATGACTACACATTGATTTAACTCTTTCAGCGCCGAATTGTTTAAAGTAGACTCTTCCATGTTCAAAATCGGGCGTCTACATTTCTCATATAATTAAATGTTGGACTTTTTTGATAACTAAAAGGCAAACAATGCTGATTTCAGCTGAGACAGCTCGTTACGAGCTGACTCGCCTGAATCAGTATTGTTTGCAAAAACCTGAATAATGCCTTTGGCGATGAGAGTTAAAGAGAATTTCCATATATTTCCTATGCGTTTTCGAAGCCGTCTGCGGAAGTTTTGTAGTACATGTCAAAGGGTTAACCCGTTATCACATACAGGAAATCTGCAACAGACGACTTTGAAAACATCTAGGCCAAAGTATGGAAAATCTCTACAAATGATGATATAGTTATTGAAAAGAGTTGAAAACATTGTGGCAAATGGAGAAATTGCTCATGATGAGCAATTTCTTCTTTTGTCACAATGTTTTCAATAACCGTATGCTGCAGAGGCGTTAGAACGCGTCTGTATGAGGGACAGGATGCGTATTAATACTGTGTCCCCTGCCTTGGCAGTGTGATGCACAGGGATCAGTTCTCAGTCATTGGTCCGGTCGTCTGCCAAGATTCACCTTACGTACATTTGGCAACTAATGTGTTCCTTCGATTTATCATTTTTGGACTTAAAACGTTTTCGGTGTTACATATTAATTAACTAAATAGAAAAGAAAATGCGTTTTAAACAAACTGTGCTGTTTTTATTATTTTCCGTGTATGACGCGACATTTGAACTTTCTCTGAATGATGTACTTAAGTGTACATTTTTATGAAATAGTCTAATGTTCCTCACATGCTCCATTTTGTTCAATTTTTTTTTTTTTTTTTTTTTCACGGGTCACGTTCTCGTTTGAACGTGTTTTTATAATCAACTTCTATATATATAATTAAAACGGTCAAACACCTGCGACAATAGTCAATTAATTTTTCAAAATAGCAAAATATGGTTACACATTTAAAATTTATTTGAACATACGACACTTAACTACATTCTTCGACTCTATAGTCATACCCGCGTTGAGCAAGAGATCACAACTGATGAATGTCTCATCTCAAGTCAGGGGCGTAGCTTTGCAATAATCAATGTGTAGGCCGTCTCGTGAGAAAATCAACATTGTGGACTCTGCGTAAAGTATCGACCCTGATCAGCCTAAGTATGCCACACAGGCCTACCCGGATAGACACTTTTCGCCTACTGTGGATTTTCTGTTTCAGGAATCACTACTCTTTAAATCTATCCCCCTAAGACGGAATGTGTCGTACGGATCAGTCTGCGCGGACAGCGCAGGCTGATCTGGTCGATACATTACGCAGATGACTATCGCTGCAGCTGCATTTTGGGGCATTTTGAGAAAAAATGTGTAGGCACGTGCCTACAGTGCCTAAAGGGAGCTACGCCCCCTGCAAGTGATGATGCTGACATATAGTGCTACTTTTTATTTACATATGTAAACAAAGGACACACTAATCGGAGGCGAATTAAGTTCAGATTTTAATAACTTACTACACTTATTCATGATCAATACAAATTAAATACGCAAGCATTATATTATTTAAAAAAGAAAAAAAATATTTATTTTTCTTTGAATGCTATCAGAGCGACGTCTCAAATGGACTGATCGGATTCCGTGGTGACCCGCTAGTTGACGAGGTGCCTCCAAATACGGAATCCCCAGTCGTGGAATCTTGGGGCAAATTTAGCGTCGGAAATCCAAAAGTAAAAGGCGTCGGAGTACTTGGTGACGTCACTGTGACATGCGTAGTGACACTGCTGTCATTTGCTTCAGTCGCCGTATGCGTGGTTTCCGTCGTTAATTGATTTGGAGATAAAGTACGTGGTTCCACTTTCTTCAGGGGCAATTTTCTGGCGTGTATCGAGTCTACAAGATGTCCAAAATGCTTTGATTTGTCCTTTAGAAGCAGTCTTTTCCTGACTGGGTCGGAATGAACGCCGTGTTGACGTTCTAAGTACCGGTTATACGTCATCAGTTCTAAATACTGCAGCGCCCTCTGGCTCTGACGGATAACACTTAGAACGCTTTTGGCTTCGTTCGACCCTTTGATGTTCGTGTATTTCTTGTACAGCGATGGTTGATTTTTCTTCACTTGCACGTGCATCTCATGGTCGTCCGGGGCTGAAAATGACAAATGAGCGTCACTCATTATAAGAGAACCTGACACAGCTCAGAATAAATGCACATGATCACACAGATGAAATACCTTTTAAACTATAAAACTATACTAAACGAATGCAGTTAAAGGTGAATTTCATTTTTTTATTAGAATGTAATGCATTTGAAAACGAGAGAGAAGCAATAATTTCCGAAGTATACCGCATGAATTACTACTTTCCAAGAACATGCATTTCGGATTTGATATCCGCAACTATATTTGCAGTCGAAAAATGGCGGTTTATCGTTCTCCATGTGTATTACCTAAAGTTGAGACAAGGAGTCATTTTGTGTTGAAAGCATCAATCTGACCGTCTCAGGTATTTAGGAAAAGAGGTATCGAACATAAAACCGGGCTACTTTCGCTCATGAGAAACTGAATGACATAAAATAATGCGAGTTACTTTGGCTATAATCGGTGATTTTGACAACCGATCATTTACAGATAACAAACAAATACACATGTGCTGGGCATATTCATTTGAATCCTATGCGAGATGACATGAGTGTAGTGCTATCAATTAACGTCCAAAACAGGTCATAGTGTATCTATATAAGATTGCCACGGTGGCCATGCAGCGCTCATCTGAGAACCATGTATCTATATGAGTATGTGTTCATAAGCAATATCTAAAACAGTAATTTGATATAGACAAAGACACTACAATATCGATATATAAACTTAAAAATAAAATATTTTATCAAATCTTCATAAATATCAAGTAAACAGTTTAGACTCGAGAGGATCAGCAACCTCTTGCCTTTAATTAGACCTAGTTTTGAACCGACATCAACCGGATTCAAACCTGGTCTAGATATTATTAAAGCCTTTCCCTCATATAGACGCTTTCTGACGCCTCTGCAGCAGACTGATTTTTGAAAACATAGTGACAAAAGAAGAAATTGCTCAAAACGAGCAATTTCTCCTTTTGCCACAATCTTTTCCACTTTTAGTCATAGGTTATCCAGTCAATTATAGAGATTTTCCATTTTTTGACAAAATATGTTCAAAGTCGTCTGCTGCAGAATTATCATATGAGGGAAAGGGTTAAAGAAACAACCTGACAACAACTCATCAGGAGATTACATTTACAACAAAGTGTTTCTTTAATGTGAACTATGCCCGAGTGTCTTGCCCTGATAATACTAGCCTAGACATCGTGAAGATAAACATTCTAACACAGTTTCAGGTAAAATTTCGACCTCATGAATGTCCACATGGATTTAAATATTTGACCTAACATGACCCCTACGCGAACTTCGCCTAGATGTCACCAAGAATTATATTCCAACAAAGTTTCATCATTCTGCAGTAAAACAAGAAGCGCCACAATGCGACGAAACAAGGTTTTCAATGATTGACATAAGAACTTCAGCCTGTGTTTTGGGATTTATAATTAAGCTTCGTTTTTATATTTTTAGTAACAGATTGACCTTGACCCTAGAGGCCAGGCCCTAAACAGAATCCCATGAAAGGTCTCCATAAACTGTTTCTACAAATCAACTTTAGTTACAATATGTCAACCGTAACTAAACATATTCAGTTTCATAAGTGAGTTTGACCCCGTTCGCCCGCCCACCCGAACAAAGACATCATATTTCTAATAACCAGGTTGCAACTATGTTGAAAACCTGGTTTAAAAAAATGTAACTCTTAGATTGGCCGATACATTTTTTCCTCCGAAATTTGACATAATGACCTTTTTCTTAAAACGAAATAAGCTATATTTAATCATAGCTGACACACTTTCTAACAAAGTTTCATCATTCTAGATTCAAACTTTCTAGAATTCTAACATAGCCGAGTAATCATCGGACAAACGACGCAGTTTCAATATATTCAAAATTAGAATGCGGCCTCAAGTGGGCTTACATGACTAGTTAGGCTAGAGACCTTTTCTTTTTTGTTATCCAACATGATTCATATTTAAATATAGACTAGTTATCATCACAACAAACGTTTTGAATAGGCTTTATCATGCTCAAGTAACATATAAGATCTCGAGAGTGTCCACACTATTTTGCTTTATTAACACTTTTCCTCATATAGAGGCTTTCTGACGCCTCTGCAGCAGACAGCGTTTTGAAAACATAGTGACAAAAGAAGAAATTGCTCAAAACGAGCAATTTCTCCTTTTATCACAATGTTTTCCTCTTTTAGTCTTAGGTTATCCATTTAATTATAAAGAATTTTCTATGTGTTGACAAAATGTGTTCAAAGTTGTCTGCTGCAGATTTCTTGTATGTGGGAAAGGGTTAAATTCTGCCTAGTAACCTTAATTGTTTCTCACCAGAAATTACTTGGCCTGGATATCATCAAGACAAATATACTGAAATAGTTTCTTGACTATTCAATGAAAACTGTGTCCTTTAGAGTGTCCACTCCCAAATCGTTGATGACGAACGGGGGATCATGAAAGACTACATTGTGGGTCAATTATTGGTTTTTCTTATAAAATGAACAATTTATTATACAGTAGTATCACGATAATTCGGACATATCGTTTAACCCTTTCCCACTTGTAGAAGCATTCTGATGCATCTGCAGCAGACGACTTTTGTAAACATTGTGACAAAAGGAGAAATTGCTCAAAACGAACAAGTTCACCTTTTGCCACAAGGTTTTCAACTTTGTTCAGTAATTACACTTTCGTTTATAGAGATTTTCTATGTTTTTGCATGATTGCTTTCAAAGTCGTCTGCTGTAGATTTCCTGTATGCTGAAAGATGGGGTTAACTCGAATCATTTTCTGAAACGGATATGTTTTGAAAAGAGCATAGACGCAGACGAATAATCAGATTTAATGCTGTGCTGTTTGACGTAACGGTATCGGGATAAATAAAACCGGTAGTTCTGACAATTTACCCAGGAGACACCGCGTGATATAACTGAAAAACTGTTGGAAGCTGCCTAAAACACCATTCAAACATACATCGATAACTCGAAGTTACGCATGGGTCACTATCGATCTCTATCGATTAGGACCTGTCGCGAGCACACTGTATATAAAGGCCTATATGATTGAGAGAAAAAAAAACCCAATTAGACGCATAGTACCTTCAGATTGAAGAAACTTTATTTCACATTTCTTGTCCAGGATGTCCTCGTCCAGAGCCTTGCTATGTAGTTGGCATCGGGATATCATGCAAATCAGTTCCTGAATCTCCGCTTCCATCGCCATGGCGTCAGCGCGCCGTCTCCCCACCCTTTCTTGGTGACGGCTGAAAACAATACCGGTCTATATAATATCGACAGTCATACCGTGGAAAAGTTAACACAGTTCGCATCATTTATAAACAACAACAAAAACAACAACAACTGTCCGTTTAGGTGACGTGATACCCCCGCTGTTCAGTAGGGAAACCTTCAGATTACTCCGAGTAACTCGAATGTACGTGATCACAAAGTATGTCTTGCATATATTAGAACGGGTACGCATGTTGTTTACAATGTCTTAGTTATTGAAGAAGTAGCTCGTTCACCAATGTGATTGTGTCATACTTACCAACCGACAAAGATAACCAACCAATCAACAGACCGACGCTGGGACATTGTTTCCGGAGGGTAAACATATTCAGATTACAATGAAGTATGTGAATACTAGCAGCGTGCTATACCAATTTATTATAGTACGTCTGGTATTGACTTCCCGTAACGGAGTCATATAACGCTAAGTGGGCGTGACAGCTAATGGGGCTATACATAGCGTGTTTGATCAACAGACGCATCTTGGACCGACGTACATGCGGACGGACAGTAAAGGCTGTTTAACCGAGTATTCACTGTGCGCAAATATAAATGAGCCGTCCCACGAGAAAATTAACATTGTGGAATCGACCCGGATCAGCATAAGCATGTCGCGCATGCTAACCCGGGCAGACACTGTTCGCTTCCTGTGGATTTCTGTTTCAGGAATCATTACTTTATACCTCTAACCCCCCTGTGACGGAATATGTCGGCCCGTATCTGGGTCGATACATTACGCAGAGTCCACAATGTTGGTTTTCTCGCGGAACGGCTCATATAAGATCAGAACTCACTAGATGAGTCTCATTAGTATTCGACAAGCAATAATTGCATTTCTTGAAATGAGTTAAAGAAAAGAAATTTGGCAAAAAGAAAAAATGCGCGTTTTAAGCAATTTCTTCTTTTGCTACAATGTTTTCAAAGTCGTCCGCTGCACTGGCGACAGAAGGCGTCTTCATCTGGGAAAGAGTTCATACGCGCCGATTCTTCATGATCTTGCAAATAGAAATTGTATACCATCGTTTGAGGGAACCGACTTAAATCACAAACAATGCGGAACAAGATGACACCGCGCGTTTGCACATGCTGCTCTGGTCACTGGTTTTCCTGGAGTAACGCTCAAATAAACCTTTCCCGTTCCTTATAAACAGCAAAACAGTTTCTTCGTTTGCGTTCTACCGCTTCGGTAATGTAGTGGTAGAGCGTCCGCCTCGGCTGCGGGAAGCTGCGGGTTCGATCCCCGGTCGGGTCATACCAAATACTTTAAACAATGGTAGTAATGGCTGCCTGCCTCCTAGGCGCTTAGGGTTGCGGGGTTAGCAATACGACTGACTGGCTGCATGGTGTCAGGATAAATGGACCAGTAGTACTGGTAACTTACCCAGGAAACGCCGGGATATAACTGAAACATTGTTGAAAGCGGCGTTAAACATCAATCTTTCGTGTCTTATTTTGCTTTGATGTATCATATCATACAAATAACAACGGTAGTCAAACAACTTCGAGTACGTTTAATCTGTTAATGCTCCGAAAATACCCTAAAATCACAAGAAATCCGTGTATTCCAACATTCACTCTCGTACGATATTTATTAATTAACCCTTTCCCTCATACGACAATTCTGCAGCAGACGACTTTGAACGTATTTTGACAAAACATAGAAAATCTCCATAGTTGAATGGATAACCTATGACTAAAAGTGGAAAACATTGTGGCAAAAGGAGAAATTGCATGTTTTGTGCAATTTCTTCTTTTGTCACTATGTTTTCAAAAAACCGTCTGCTGCAGAGGCGTCAGAAAGCGTCTATATGAGGGAAAGGGTTAAAAATAATGTCCAAATTGAGTGCATAGTTAAATACCTTTTTATCTAATTTGGAGGTTATTTGCCAGTCCCTTAATATTCTGTATTAAAATGTCAAGTTACATAATTATCTGGGCTACATTCTCGACAGGTTATATGCGCGTGCAATAATACACCTAGCTCATACCTTGTATATAAATAATGAATAATGAACAAAGTCATTTTAAAGGTGCTGAACTATAGAAAATAGATATTATAGTCAAAGTTTGCGAACTTTTAAAAAATTGTCTTGAGATATTAGAATCATAATGGGATAAAAATTACGAGTAATAATTTCACTTTCCAGTACAATAAACATCTAATTATTGATCGTTTCATCATTACTGGGAAGACAAACCCAGTTAGTCACATTTTGTACATTTAAAATTTAATTTTCAATTGACAGTTTTTCAACATTTACTGCCAAAAAAGTTTTTGAACTACTTCTTACTTTCTTTGTTGTCACTATTAGCAATATTTGCAGAAGTTTTAACATTTCAGAATTTTGATCTCCATCCAAAGTTAAGCAGCTTTAACGTCATGATTTCATTGCCATTTTTGTTAACAACTATCGGTAAACACTATAAATATGATTAAAACTCTTTAATAATCAAAATTTTAGAATATCTTTATAATAATGAAAGTAGACATGCAGAAATTAGACAGAGTATAATCTCAGAAATTGACAAGTGATTATTAAAGAGTTTTAATCATATAAAGTGTTTTACTGACTTTCTTCCCTTTGGAAGACATAATATACAAAGTATCGGTAAACAGCTTAGAACAACAAACACAAACCATGTAGATGGAGCGCCCATTTCGGTTATACTAAAATATTATATGAAGTATAGAACCGCTTCGGTTAAATGTATTTTTCCTTCAATAATTATAAAAAAAGACAATTAAACACTGGCTTAATTAAATCGAATCAACAACTTACTTACTTCATTGATTTTAGCTGTCGTCTCATCTCCGTAAGCATTGCTTCTTTCTTGTTGTCTTCGTCACTGTCCGAATCCGAACTTGTTAGATCCAAACAAGCTTCAGTTGTAAACGTAGAAGGTATGTCTGTTGAATCTTCATAGGAAGTAGTAGTTAAGCGTTCTTGTCTCTTAGTCCCAGTGTTCACTTTGGGATCAGCTTTTGCCTTTTTATTTTCAGATCGTCTTTTAATAATTTTTTGAAAAAACGCCATTTCAATTAATAGCGGTACCAGCGATGCATGTTTTAAAATAATGAAGATTAGCATACACATCTGTTTGCACGTGAACGAATTGAAACTAATATCATCTCCGAGAAAATGTATTGAACTACATCGTCCATTTTGTTTTATGTTTTTGACGTTGCACGGAAACGTCCTATGACGTCACTCGACAAAACGGGCGTTTAAAAAATGCAAGAAAACGTCACTCTAATAGTTCGATTGATTACTATTTGACCTAAACTAATCCAGTAAAGCGACAGGTAGGCAATAGTCAAACATGTTTTGTCCATAACATAATTTTCGGTTGAATTGATTGGCCCATATTTAGGAAATATCCATAAATCACGTCACGTGGGATGGAAATGAACCAACGTGTCCCGCTCTTTTAATGCTCTGACTTGAAATCTTTTATGAAAATGCTAGTAACACCAACGTTGTTGTACAGTTATCTTTATAATGAGTTTGTTACCATTACAAATAAGGATAATACTATAGATAATAATGCAACACAAATTATGAAGATCTTTAGTAATTCAAAAGAAAAAAGGTAACAAGATTTGATTGTTTGGCGTTTTTACGCCGTTTTCAAACAATATTGCAGTTATATACCAGTAACAAGGAAAACCTACTTCACCTTCAAGACCTTGCGAGAAGCGAAGATTCAGATCAACTATAATCCTTTCCTTCTGTTAAATCTGCAGCAAACAACTATCGAATACATTGTGGCAGAATCAGCAATTCGTTTTGCTACAATGTTGGAAGATTATTCAATAATTAAACTTTCATTTATAGCCGTTTCCTACGATGTTTTTTCAAAGTCGTCTGCTATAGATTTGTTGTATGTGGGAAAGGGACAAGTTTACCCAATACAGTGAATTTGTGCTTAAATATCTCATTGGTCAGAAGTCTTATTCATTCTGAAAAATCGGGTATATAGTTTCTCAGCACACATAACGTTTTCAGAGTGATTATGGTTTAACGCCGTTTTCAACAATTTTCCGTCATATCACGGCTGCCAGTTCACTTACCCATGTATATCCCGGCTTTCTCATACCAGTCCGCTACTCTTCAATTGTTCAATACAAGTAGCTGCTTTTCCACATAGACTGTTGTGAAAGAGTGAGTGAGACGAATGACGCTTGTCGCATTGACTTTTGTCTTACGTCGGATCGAACTTTGGTCGAGCTGGGGTTCTAACTCACAACACCTAGATTGACAGCCGGCGTCGCTCGGAGAACGTTTTCAGTTTCGGGGCCTGAACACTTATTTTCGAGCCAACCAAGATTATTTGGGAGCGATCTGGCTGGAAATCGAACATGATCCAAATATAGTCCCCGCAGAGGACTAAAGGAGTAAATTTGTATCTTCCAACCAGTATCACTCAAATGAATCAAACAAACCCTATGATGTGGGTACTCAAAACAATCTCAACAAGATGATTATTTTGAGTATCCACAGCATCGGGGTTGAGTGTTAAATAAGGAGTAAAATACGTACTTTATCTAAATCTTTCCCCCCATTAATATTGTGCACAAGTATGGTACATATCAGACAAAGATTGTACCAGTCAGACTGCGGACATCTTTTGTGGGCGCCGTCCGCCAGCAAATCTGTGAGTTCACTATATTATACGCCCCGTTTGAAATCGTGTGTATGAAAAAAAAAAAAAATCTCTAAATGAATATTTTGGACATTGAATGAAAAACCTTTACCATTACAATTTATATGACTCGGATTGTGTAATTACAGGGGTTTTGTATTAACCCTTTACAACATACGACTGATGCAGACAAGTTAAAAAGCGTTAGCAAATGGAAAAGGCTTAAAAGCAAAAAAAATCCGACATGTTTAGAAGCCACAGCTTTCAAGCTTTAAGTGCGCCTTAACTTAAAACTTAACGATCAATGACGCGCAAACATCGCCGCATATAATAAAAGCATTCAGTGCTGACGGCCTGCTGGAAGGTTGGATTTTTTGACGCACGGGCCCTTCGGCCTCTGGTTAATCCGCCACTGTTGTATTTCACGTGACTTCTTTCGTGGGGTGGGTTGGAGTCGGGCACGGGCCCCCGCTAAATCCGGCACTACATTTGCCACGCTTTTTCTTTGTTTACCATTAACTTTTCGACGCACCCCCGGTTAATCCGCCACTGTATTATTCACGTGAATTCTTTCTTTTTTTCCGTTCCTCTTCGCGAATATGGACAAGCGTCCATATTTGACCTCTTAAAGCCCCAGGCCAAAAACAAATGGGCCAAGATAGCCCTAAATCGATCACCCGAGTGATAGTAGAGTAGCAAATGCTACTGCTAATAAAGGTGAAAATTTGATCAAGAGTGGGAATGAACTTCAAACGAAACAGCTTATCAGTAAAGGACATTTGTAATAAGGCATTAAATATTTGATCAATCAAAAAGCAGGAACATTCCTGTAAAGTTTGGTCGATGTCTGTCCATTGGATCAGGAGTCAACGTTCGCTTTACCCATTTTCTATGGTGTGTGGCAGCTATCTTTTTTAACCAATCAAAAATCGCTGGAAATAATTATGTACAGTTTCACTAAAGGATCATGTCTGCTAAACTATCTTTAAATCAGACAAGAATATTTATAAGAATGGAATTTTAATAGTTTGCCCCTTTAGTGATGGCACCTGGAGGCCATGTTTATCAACCAATCAATATGGCTTGAACTCGAATAGTATTTTTATCAAATTATCTTGGAATCAAACAAGCTGATTCAGAATTTTCAATTTTTGAACAAATTTGAAAGAGGACCCTCCAAATTAACATACCCATTGAGTTTGATTAAAATTGGTCCAGTGGATAAGGAGATGTCATTTGAAGCTAAAAGTTGATTTTACCCCTTTTCTGAATCCAACTGCTATGTCTTTCAACAAATCATAATTTCTTGAAAAAAGTATGCAAGGAAACATTTATACACATTCATCTAAACATCATACAAGCACTTTCATGAGAATAACAGTTTGAAAAATTAAGAATTTTGCATCTTTTCTGATGCCACCTGGATGCCATGTTTTCAACCAATAATATGGCATTTTTGTAAAAGGTCGCCAGAGGAACTTTTATATCAAATTAAATTGGAATCCAACAAGTTGATTCAGAGGAGAAGAATTTTATGGATTGGCCATTTCCCCTCGCAGCAACCAAAGATCTTGATAGGATTTAAATCTTTCAACAATTTGAACTAGAAATATCACTGAAGGTGATAAATACCCCCAACACAGCACCTTGACTCAAAATATGGCTTCCGACTGACCAACAAAAGGGCCATAACTCTGTAAAGTAACATGCAATTGTAAAATCTTAATAAAATGCACATCTCCTCTTGGTATAGAAGCTTCATGTAAAATGTTATTGAATTCCACCCAGTGGTTTGTAAGAAATAGGCCGGACAAAATATGACCAACAACTTAATAAGTAAAAGGGCCATAACTCTGTAAAATAACATGCAATTGTAAGACCTTTAGGGTATGCACATCTCCTCTTGGTATAGAAGCTTCATGTAAATTTTTATTAAATTCCACCCAGTGGTTTGTAAGAAATAGGCCAAAAATATAACCAACAACTTAATAAGTAAAAGGGCCATAACTCTGTAAACTATCACACAATTGTAACCCCTTTAGGATATGCACATCTCCTCTTGGTATAGAAGCTTCATGTAAAATGTTATTGAATTCCACCCAGTGGTTTGTAAGAAATAGGCCGGACAAAATATGACTTTGGACAAAATATGACCAACAACTCTGTTATTTCCAACAACTTAATAAGTAAAAGGGCCATAACTCTGTAAAATAACATGCAATTGTAAGACCTTTAGGGTGTTGTGCACATCTCCTCTTGGTATAGAAGCTTCATGTAAAATTTTATTGAATTTCACCCAGTGGTTTGTAAGAAATAGGCCGGACAAAATATGACCAACAACTTAATAAGTAAAAGGGCCATAACTCTGTAAAATAACATGCAATTGTAAGACCTTTAGGGTATGCACATCTCCTCTTGGTATAGAAGCTTCATGTAAATTTTTATTGAATTCCACCCAGTGGTTTGTAAGAAATAGGCCGGACAAAATATGACCAACAACTTAATAAGTAAAAGGGCCATAACTCTGTAAAATATCATGCAATTGTAACCCCTTTAGGATATGCACATCTCCTCTTGGTATAGAAGCTTCATGTAAAATGTTATTGAATTCCACCCAGTGGTTTGTAAGAAATAGGCCGGACAAAATATGGACAAAATATGACCAACAACTTAATAAGTAAAAGGACCATAACTCTGTAAAATAACATGCAATGGTAAGACCTTTAATGTATGCACATCTCCTCTTGGTATAGAAGCTTCATGTAAATTTTTATTGAATTCCACCCAGTGGTTTGTAAGAAATAGGCCGGACAAAATATGACTTTGGACAAAATATGACCAACAACTTAATAAGTAAAAGGGCCATAACTCTGTAAAATATCATGCAATTGTAACCCCTTTACGATATGCACATCTCCTCTTGGTATAGAAGCTGCATGTAAAATGTTATTGAATTCCACCCAGTGGTTTTGTTTGTAAGAAATAGGCCGGACAAAATATGACTTTGTTTTTTGGGGGTATAAAAAGGGCCACCAAAGGATCATTCCTGTAAAGTTTGTTTGAAATTGGTTTTAGGATAAGATGTTGTTTAAAGCTTAAAATTAACAACAACGGCCATAGTGATAACAATAGATCACTTTGAGCCTTTGGCTCAGGTGATCTTATAAAGAACAACAAACAATCAGTTGACATAGACATGCTCAATTATTGCACTTTTACAGTGTCCAGTACAACAGCTACTGTTTATAATTCCAAGGAAAAGTTCTTGGCAAAAATAAGGAATATCTTTACAAATAAAAATAAAATTATTAAAAGAGTCTTTGGTCATAAGAATGAATTCTTAGATCTGAAACATTGTTGAAAAAAGTAGAATATTATTATTTTTTTATAATTTTCCTTTAAAGTTTTATCCCGTCTTTATAAGACTTTCAGTTGTACCCATTAACATATATGACATGAGTCACATGACCCATATTTAAACTTAGCCTACATATCATCAAGACAAACAATCTGACTTCATTCATGACTCATCCTTCAATCAAAATATGAGGTCTCTAGAATGCCCACATATTATTTCACAAATTTGCCGTAGTGACCTATTTTTGTCCAGACATGACCAATATTTGAACTTAGTCTAAATAACATAGACAAATACTCTGACTAAGTCTCAACATGCTCAAGGCAAAAATTCGGTCTCTACAGTCTTAACAAGATTCTTTTCAAACTTGTCCTAATGACATACTTGTTTACTGCACATGACCCTTACACTTAGATATTATCAAGACAATTTGGCAAAGTTTCAAAATGCTCACGTTAAAAATGCCGTTTCTAGAAAAACTTTCTTCAAGTTGAGCTAGTTTTTGGCCCAACAAGACCTATATTCAATCATGACTTAGAAATCATCAAGGTAAACAAACTGAAAAAGTTTCATGAAGATTGGATGATAACATTATCCTCTAGTTAACAAGCAAATTGTTGAAGATAGATGAAGAAGGGATGACTTAGGACGAAAAATAGTCAACACTTTGTGCTTAGGTTAGCATAAATCCATAAAATCCATTGTATACATGTATTTACTTATTTATTTATTTGTGATATGATAACAAGAGCGCCAAATGTCACAAAATACGCCCGTCCTGTATAGTAATAATTGTTATTGAGCTGACAAGACCAATTTTAGGTAATTTCTATAATAAAAGGGCGATAACTCTTGACTGACTAAAGGGATATGGCTAGTTATCAAACTTGTCCGAGATATTATGCCAATACACATTCTGACCAAATTTGATGATGATTGGACAAAGGTTTCTAAAGTTATTGAGCTGACAAGACTAATTTTGGTTAATTTCTATAATTAAAGGGCGATAACTCTTGATTGACTAAAAGCGATATGGCTAGTTATGGAACTTGTCCGAGATATTATGCCAATACACATTGTGACAAAATTTGGTGATGATTGGACAGAGGCTTCTAAAGTTATTGAGCTGGCAAGACCAATTTTGGGTAATTTCTATAATTAAAGGGTGATAACTCTTGATTGACTTAAGAGAGATGGCTAGTTATCGAACTTGTCCGAGATATTATCCCAATACACAATCTGACAAAATTTGGTGATGATTGGACAAAGGTTTCTAAAGTTATTGAGCTGACAAGACCAATTTTGGGTAATTTCTATAATTAAAGGGCGATAACTCTTGATTGACTATAGCGATATGGCTAGTTATCGAACTTGTCCGAGATATTATCCCAATACACATTCTGACAAAATTTGGTGATAATTGGACAAAGGCTTCTAAAGTTATTGAGCTGATAACATACTGGACGCCGCCTGCCCGTATGCCGCAGGTAAAACTATAATACGATCCGTTTTTTTCAAAACGGGCGTATAAAAAGGGGGAGGTGACCTATCCAGTCGTCATTGTTGGTTCATGCCAGATGTACTATTTTACTTAAGTATTCCATGTACCAGACCAGACACACAAAGAATGGCGAAAGAATGCCTAATATTGTGTTATTCTGCCAAGGCAGAAATAACAACAAGAGGGTCAAAATGGCCAAAATGCTACAGCTAATAAAGGTGAAAATTTGATCAAGAGTGGGAATTAAACTGCAAATGAAACAGCTTATCAGTTACGGCTATTTGTAATAATGCATTAAATCTTTGAACAATTTGAAAGAGGACCACCACAGGAAGATTCGTTTGAAGTTTGGTTGATATCAGTCCATTGGTTTAGGAGATGTCACTTGGAGCTAAAAGTTTCTTTTAGCCCTTTTCTGATGGCCCCTGGCATCTGTCTTTTTCAACCAATTAAATTGGCTTGAAAATATTATGTACAGTGTCACTAAAGGAATAATTTTGCTAAACTATCTTGAAATCAGACAAGAACTTTAATAAAAATGGAATTTTAAAGTATCATCTTTTTGCCCCTTTTTAGATGCCTTCTGGTAGCCAATTTTTTCAACCAATTAATATGGCTTGATTTTTTTTGTAGAGGGTCTCTCTAGGACCATTTCTATCATATTATCTTGGAATCCGACAAGTGGATTCAGAGAAAAAAGATTTAAAGTTATGGCATTTTTCTCCCTTTCTGATGCTGCAGCAACCAAAGTTTGGAAAGAGAGCCCCCAAAGTAACATTCCTATAAAGGTTAGCTGAAATTTATTTCACCCCTGCATGCTTTGGCTTACAACCAATATCCTGGAAACTTTATGTAGAGGTTTACTGAGGGAACTTTCCTGCACATTTATCTTGAAATCAAACAAGCACTTTCATAAGAACGAAACTTTAAAAAATAAATTGCCAGCAACACAATTTCCTTATACATGTAGAATTTAAATCTTTGAACATTTCTGAAATAGGACCACAAAAGGAGCATTCAAGTGAAGTTTATTTGAAATTGGTCCAGTGGTTTATGAGATGTCGTTTAACCCTTAGCCTCATAGGACAATTCTGCAGCAGACGACTTTAAACATATTTTGTCAAAAAATAGAAAATCTCTATAATAGAATTGATAACCTATGACTAAAAGTGGAAAATATTGTGGCAAAAGGAGAAATTGCTTGATTTGACCAATTTCTTTTTTAGTTACTATGTTTTCAAAAAGTCGTCTGCTGCAGAGGTGCCAGAAAGCATCTATATGAGGGAAAGGGTTAAAGCTAAATTTTAACACAGACGCCGAACAGTGTTCAGAATAGATCAACTTGAGCATTTGGCTTAGGTGATCGAAACACACTTGTGGAGCAATAATTTTCTACCCAGTTTAGCAAATGTTTGCATTCTGTGATGACGATGTTGGTAGTGGAGGTTGTGTTGATGATGATGAAGAGGATGATAAATGATGATCAACCCCCTTTCCAACATACAACAAATCTTTAGCAGACAAATTTGAAAACATGGAGGCAAATATATGGAAAATCTCTATAAATGAAAGTAAAATGATAGAATAAAGTTCAAAACATAGTGGTAAAGGGAGAAATTGCTCATTATGAGCAAATTTCTACTTTCTACTTTTGCCACAATGTTTTTAAAAGTCTTCTGTTGTTGATTGTTCAACAAGGGAGAAAGGGTTAAAACAATGGTGGAGCAACGTTATTGTTCCCAAACTGTCTAACACCAGAACTGTGGGAGGAAGTAAATGAAGACTGTGGAGTGTCATATGGATAGGAGGTCTCGTTATAGGACGAGGTTCGAACACGATTTGTCGAATATCCGCTAGCTTTCGTTTTCTGCTGTTGTGGAATGTTCTGCTGCAATATAGGCAAACTCTGGCTCTGCACCAGCTCTTCCAGCGCTTTGAAATGTTCCCTGGTTATCATCTGTAGTTCTTCACACACTGTAATTATAATAAGGCAATTATAAGTAAAGCATAGAAGTACGTCAAAAATTGCTAAAACACTCTCCTCTTGCGGTTTTCAGAAGCAAGAGGACACTTTCCCTGATTCAGGCATGATAAATTGATGCCTCTGACGCAGATTGCTTTTAGAAAACATTGTGGGGAAAGGAGCTCCGTATCATAATTAACCATGCAATCTCCAGACATCACAACTTTGTACTCATATGTTATCAAACCCTCTGAACCCTTCCCTACATTATACAACAGATCTAAAGCAGTCAACTTTGAAAACATCTAGAAAACAAGAGGGTCATGATGGCTCTGGATTGCTCACCTGAATTATGCAGTGTGATTGGGATGCCTACCACAATAACTTTTACCAATCAACATGGCTTGTAGGAAACGGATATACAGTCACCCAAGGAACATTTCAGCAAAATAATTTGGAAATCGGACCGATACTTTTGGAAAAGCAGATTTTTAAAGTTTTCACTATTGCCATATAAAGCAAAACAGACCCCTGGTGGACATGTTTTTCAACTAATCAACATGGCTTGAAGTTGTTTGGAAATCAGAAAGTATCTTTTGGAGAAGAAAATTTTATGTCCATTTATATGTGTCACCCAAGGAACATTTCTACAAAATTATTTGAAACTCGGCAAACCAGGTTGTGAGAAGAATCCTGGAGGGTACATTGAGAAGATGGTTGCTGTGAAGTTTCATCCCAATTGACCCACTGGTTACAGGGGAGAAGATCTTGACAGACGCACACCGCATGACGGAAGCCGGAAATAGGGCGATCACAATAACTCACCTTGAGCACTTTGCGCTCAGGGTAGCTAACAATATAACAAATATCAATAAAGCATCAATAGATGGATATGAAAACCGTGGAAACAAGGATCCCGAGTTTAAAGCCTGCCTCCTCAGATGATTGATAAAAGTCAATGTGACACATGTTGCGTTTAAGGCGTTCTATGCCATTTTCAACAGTATATCAGTCATATCTCTGAGTTTCCTAGGTTTGTTTGCTTGTAAGGTGTTGTAGTCGCTTTAAACAAAATATCATTTATATCAAGCATTTCCTGGAAGCAAACAAATTTTGAAAACATTGCAACAAAAGGAGAAATTGCACAAAACGAGCAATTTCTCCTTTTGTCAAATTGTTTTCAACTCTATTTAATAATTAAAACTCTCCTTAATGGAAATGTTTCACATTTTTGCCAGGATGTTTTCAAAGTTGTCTGCTGTAGAATTGTTGTATATGGAAAAAGGTTAAGTGATATAATGATATTTCAACACAGATTTATATTTCTATATCGTGAAAGAAGGTCATCATCCTTTAATGCATACAAATAATCTGCAGCAGATGAATTAGAAAACATCTGGGAAAATACATTGAAAATCTCTATTAATTAAAGTGTAATTATTGAATAGATTAAAAGTCGTCTGCAGCAGACATGTCTGCAAGTGGGCAAATATAAGAAACATCTCTATCAACGAAAGCCTTATTATTGAATAAAGTCCTACATATTGCAGCAAAATTTTGCCACAATGTTTTTTAAAACTTAACTACTGCCGAGGCGTTCAAAAGCATCTACTATAAGGATCTAAAAGGATAATACTGTATGGAGGTGCCCACTTTACCCTTTACCTCATACAGACGCTTTCTGGCGCCTCTGCAGAAGATGCCTTTGAAAGCATTGTGACAAAAGAAGAATTTGCTCAAAACAAGCAATTTCTCCTTTTGCCTCAATGTTTTCAACTCTTTTCAGAAATTATACCTTCATTCATAGAGCTTTGCAGAAAGGTTGCCTAGATACTTTTAAAGCTTTCTGCTGCAGATTTGTTGTATTTGGGAAATGGTTAATGAGGTCTTATAGCTGGTTGCAAAATACGTAACCATTTAGAAACTTTAAACAGCAAGAGGGCCAAGATTGCCCTAAATTGATCACCTAAATGATAGAATGAATGTATATTGTTTTATGGCGCATCGACAGCTAAGGTCAATTAGCGCGCAATTGAATTTAATTATTCATGATCCCTGGGTAAACAAACCAGTACTAGGCTAGAAAATGTGCCTTGCCCAAGGGCACTCCACCATGACTGTAGTGCCGTGACTGGGGATCGAACCCGGAACTCCCGGTTTCGAAATCCCGACGCTAACCACTCGACCACACCTAAATGATAGAAGCAATTGTGTAACTGCTGATATCGGAGATTTTTTCTCAAGAGTGAGAATGAAACTGCAAGCAGTGGACACTGTAAATTAAACAGTTTATCAGTAAAGGACATTTTTAATTAGGCATTAAATATTTGAACAATTAAAAGAAGACAACCAAAGATACATTTTTGTGAAGTTTTGTTGATATTGGACCGATGGTTTAGGAGATGTCCCATGAAGCTCAAAGTTCATTTTACCCATTTTCTGATGCTGCCTGTTGGCTATTTTTTTTAAGCAATCAATATGGTTTGAACAAATAATGTAGAGGATAAAGGGTCACCAAAAGAACATTTGCGCATAATTATTTTCAAATTACGGGCAATACTTTTGGACAAATAGATTTATAATTTTTCTTTTGAAATTGAGTTTTATATGGATTTAAACTCTTATAGAAACTCTGAAAGGACAATATATCCTAAGGAACATTCCTGGTTAAAATTGGTCAAGATGTTAAGGAAGAGATGTTTTATAATAATTACTTAATAACTTCCTTGAAGTGGCCATGGCAAAAAGAGTTTTGCATGTAATTTAATCATTTTAGCAATTCTAAAACATATTCACCTACGGAACATTCCTGTAAAAGTAAGTCTAGATTGACCCAGTGTTTTAGGAGGAGATGTATCTGCAGATACAGATGACTTTTGAAACAATTGTGGCAAAAGTAGAAATGCTCATGATGACCAATTTCTCCTTATGCCGCTTTGCTTTCAACTCTATTCATTAATTGTACTTCCATTTATAGAGATTATCTATATTTTTAACAATATGTTTTTAAAAAAGTCTGCTGGATTAATGTTGTATATGGAAAAGGGGGAATAAGAAAACAACATTGACCTGGTCCAGCATACAGTTTCTGGTCCGGTGTATGTATGAGAATTTTCTGTAGAATATTGACCATGGCGGCAGTAGCTAGCACTCTGTCAGACACGGGCAGCATGGTAAAGTAGTTAAAATCTATCTCAAACGGATTTCTTGGGGCTGGGTATGTACATAATTTAACAAGTTCCGTGATTATGTCCCAAACAAAGATATCTGAAACAGTAAACAAGATCAATATTACAGGTTATTGCATCCGTGTGGTAAAATATTGTGTTGGTCATGTTCCTTTGGTTGAGTTGTCCCAAGCTTGCAAGAGTTCTGCCAAATGAACGAGTCCCAAAACAATAGTTTCCCATAATCATGCAATAATCTTTTTATTATATGATTTGATATTGGCCATTTAAAATTTGTAGTTTTGTGTTTTTGAACAATTATTACAATTTAGATTTTAGAGTAAAGCAAATACACATCTTTTTGGTCCGGTGTATGTATAAGTATTTTCTGTAGAATATTGACCATGGCGGCAGTAGCTAGCACTCTGTCAGACACAGGCAGCATGGTAAAGTAGTTAAAACTAGTTTTGCATCAAAAAAAATTCTATCGATTTTTAACTGCGTGTCATCTACAAATGATGTACTAAATATTGTTAGCTGGTCTCTAAACTCATCTTAAGTTGGATGGCGTGCAGGGCTGTACAAAAAAAAAATTCAGCCACTTGTCCAGGACAAGTGACTTTCAGAATGCCACTTGTCCTGCTAAGATTCTCACTTGTCCCACTTTTCTGCACACTAAGTTTAACATGCAACAAATTTAAGAATTGTGTGGTAGCCCGGATCGCGGTTCCTTGAATGTTTTAATTGTTTTTTAGTGTTTTTTTTTCTAGTTCTGTATAAAGATAACATTAAGAGCACACACTGTACATGATTTGAGGGTAGTGACCAATTCAAATAACATTATTGCAAAAGACCTCTAGTGCAGCATTCAGTTAATAAAAATGAAATTTGGAAAAGAGATTATTTTTCACTATGTTATTTGAAATATTCTGCATAAAATGTATACATGTATTTTATCCATATTTACAAAAGATTCAAAAGCTATTGACAGAAATGTTAAACTTGAGACAACATAGTCAAATGATGCAATAGCACTCTTCAAATTGAAGATAACAAAATAATAAGGTCCCTCACCGAAACAGGGCAGTGTTCGATACGTATGGTCAGTTTTACAAAGAAAGACATATTAAATAAATTCAATTTTATTAACCAAATGTCAAATTTATCAGGTTCAATGTAGTTATTAAATATTCTCAAAAAAAATGAAAGACAACAAAACATTAAATTTGTTTCATGTGTTGCGGCCAATCTCATTAAAATCGTCTCCTATTAATGCTACGCATTTACATTTAGTCATATTGGTGTTGCGGTATTATTCGCAACATAGCCGCCATTTTGATGACTCAATGTTAATCATGGTTCCCTACTCTTTGAGAATTAGAAATCGGTAAACAGCGTTGAATGTAAACATCGGGGTCGTCAGGTCGCGAATGTCATTCACCCAATTTCTCATTTCATCCAATGAAATCGCAACTATTAAGTCATGATTTTTTTCCCCGCCGTTTATGCTAATTAATTTTGGTAAACAAAGCCGTGATTTGGCAATTATCATACTCGGGCGAATCATTTATATATTTCATTCCAAACAATTTTCTTTGTGTCTCTGATATTACGAATAATATGTCGATCTTGAAGGTATTTCAAATTGATAAACGGCAAGATAGTTTTTAGCAGTCGTCGTATTGTCTTTAATTTGGATCAAATTTATTTTATTAACTTCTGCATGGCGAAAATTTCTTCCAAGTCTTTCTGAACCGGTTTGCACCAGTTTGCAAACATCGCATACCGAAAGTAGAAATATGGATCAAAATACATTTAAGGGAATATTTTAATGAGATCGATCCATAGGTAATTCCCTAGCTTTCATGAAATAACACAGCCCCAAGGAACAATTGTCACTTATGATTGGACAGCCTTATTGGATACATATATCACATTAATCGACTATTACTGACGCGATTCGGTTGGCTGAAATCACTTGATCTGACAGGTGGGTAACTCCGCCTACTGTTATTGATTTGTTATGGTCACGCGCGAGTGGTTTTTCGCATGTAACATACAGTCAAATTTATACACGACAGACATGTGTGTTAGTAATTAAGCCGGGCTACCAGACACAGGAATTTACATTCACGTAACCCGTAAATGGATTCATATAATGGGACATGGATTTTTGGAAAATGCCACTTGTCCGGGACTGAGATGTTGCAATTAGCGACTTGCCCGATGTGATTTATGACTTGTCCCGGACGTCGGGCTATGGGATTTGTACAGCCCTGGCGTGATGTAACTAAAATATTGTTAAAAGCAATGTAAAACATCATAAAATCAAACTAATCATTTTATAATGGGGTTTCACAAAGCATAAATGCAATGCTCTTGAATTCATTTAAAATCCCAACATTTTGTAGGAGTTGGTTGCAGAGGTGTCAAAGCACGCTTGTACCACTGATATGAGGAATTTATGATAATGAATAGATGGATTTCTTAATTGACTGTTTGGTTGAGTAATAGTGGGTAGGTAAGTCCAAGTAGGCTGCTTGACCACCCCAACCTCACACTGAATTTCATGTGTCCTTTGGTTACTGTATTGATTAATTGATTAATTGATTGGTTGATTGACTATTGGTGCGGGTAATTCAAAATACGCGTATTTGGCCAAAACCTGCTCATTTTAATGTATGAATTACATTACATTAATTTCAGGTGTCTTTCTGTTTTTCCATGTAGCAATTTTTATGCCTAAAATGGTCGTTTGTAACTTATTTCAGTTTGTATAGACAGAAGAACCCACATACATTATTAATGTTAATATCGCGAAGGTGAAACGGTCTCTAAAACAGTATTGCTGATACAAATCTTAACTCGCATTAAATCAACCCCTCTTATGATTCTCATGTCTTAAAATTCTCACAATCAAACTGTTAGAATTGTTAGATCTTAACCCTTTTCCTCATATAGACGCTTTCTGACGCCTCTGCAGCAGAAGGCTTTTTGAAAACATAGTGACAAAAGAAGAAATTACACAAAATGTGCAATTTTCTCCTTTTGCCACAATGTTTTCCACTATTTTTCATAGGTTATCCATTCAATTATGGAGATTTTCTATTTTTTGAAAAAATACGTTCAAAGTCATCTGCTGCAGAATTGCCGTGTGAGAGAAAGGGTTAAGAAAGTTTGCGATTCTCATGCTACACCGGTAACGGAAATTTCTACATGTGGGAAAGGGTTAAGATCACCTACCAGTATCTTTCCATTTATGAGTGGTTTTCAGTTTGAGTGGACAGTCTTTCTCTCCGGACGAATCACCAGTCAGTTTGACAAGCCTGTCGTGATTAGATCTGACCCAAACATACGGACAGTTGTAACGACTATAACCTGCTATCAGAAACAATGTTGATTTTTCGTCCTGAAATGAAAATAACTCTCTGTATTGACCCTTTCACTCATACTGACACTTTTTGACGCCTTCACAGCAAACAGCATCAAAAACATTGTGATAAAAGGAGAAATTGCTGCATTCAATATATATAAATTATAATTTCGTTTAACGAGTTTTTTGT
Source organism: Serripes groenlandicus (assembly GCA_031761405.1). Taxonomy (NCBI): domain Eukaryota; kingdom Metazoa; phylum Mollusca; class Bivalvia; order Cardiida; family Cardiidae; genus Serripes; species Serripes groenlandicus. Next base: position 12,626,529 of record JASEVX010000008.1, read on the forward strand.
ATATTTGTGTTAACCCTTTCCCTCATATAGACACTTTCTGACGCCTCTGCAGCAGACGGCTTTTTGAAAACATAGTGACAAAAGAAGAAATTGCTCAAAACAAGCAATTTCTCCTTTTGACACAATGTTTTCCACTTTTAGTCATAGGTTATCCATTCAATTATAGAGATTTTCTATTTTTTGACAAAATACTTTCAAAGTCGTCTGCTGCAGAATTGTCTTATGAGGGAAAGGGTTAAGATGTAATCAAAATTGCCTACTGCTGATCTGGTGTATGTGGGTTACCCTGTTTACACTGTTTTATCTAGTCCTCCTGATGTTGTGGGGAAACTACCAATTTATTCCCACTTATCTAGAGCTCTGTTCCATATATCAAAGTTATAATCACCCTAAACATTTTGCACATGTACTCTGATTAACCCTTTCCCTCATACGACAATTCTGCAGCAGACGACTTTGAACGTATTTTGTCAAAACATAGAAAATCTCTATAATTGAATTGATAACCTATGACAAAAAGTGGAAAACATTGTGGCAAAAGGAGAAATTGCACGTTTTGTGCAATTTCTTCTTTTGTCACTATGTTTTCAAAAAGCTGTCTGCTGCAGAGGCGTCAGAAAGCGTCTATGTGAGGGAAAGGGTTAACCCTTATCTACATACAGACACCTCTGCACCAGGCGTCTTTAGAAAAAATTGTAGCAATATGAGCAATTTCTCCTTTTGCCACAATCTTTTCAACTAAATTCAATAATTGGCATGTTTTTTATACAGAATGTTCAATAATTTGTGCAACATGTTTTTAAAATCAAAATGTCTGATGCAGATTTGTTAAATGTTGTAAAGGCTTATTATTCCTTATCAATATGCTGATGCATTTTCAAAACAGTGTGAAAAATTGCGAAATATTTCAATGTCTATTCAATTATTATTATCTGGTTTATAGAAATGTTCTGTATTTTCACCAAGATGTCTTTAGAACTTTCTGCAGCAGATTGTTAGAATGTGGGAAAGGGTTAATAGATGAATTTATCACCTCTTTTTAATACATTAAAAAAATAAGTTTTACTCCCTATAAAAAAGATACAAAGTGATTTCGTAGAAATGGTGACAAAGATGAAAACATTTTGGATTTCACATTTTTAACAGTATTTCAGTCAAAATCCAACACAATTATAGACTGGATAAATCAGAAACATGACAAGTCCAAAGGCAATTACTCTTCCTAGAACTAGAACGATCACTGAAGATGATAAATACAGCCAAAACAGCACCTTGAGCTACACCATTACATAATTCTGTAATATAACATGCAATTGTAAGACCTTTAGGATATGCACATCTCCTCTTGGTATAAAAACTTCATGTAAAATTTTATTGAATTCCACCCAGTGGTTTGTAAGAAATAGGCCGGATAAAATATGGCTTCCGACTGACCGACAGCCCAACACAGTGACTCCTATATACCCCCTCTTCTTCGAAGGGGGTATAATAACCCTTTCAAATATACAGCAAATTTGCAGCAGACTAACTTGAAAACATCTAGGCATAAATATGGAAAATCACTATAAATATTAGTAAAGTCATTGAATAAAGTTGAAAACATTGTGACAAATTGCTCATTATGAGATAATTCTCCATTTACCATAATGTTTTCAAAAGTCGTCTGCTGCAGAGGCATCAGAAGGCGTCTTTATATGAGAAAGGGATAAGCAAGCACCTTTGAATTCTATGAACGGAAAGTCACACATCTGCTTGTAATGCTTGATCATTTAAACCTTTCCCAAATACAACAAATCTGCAGCAGACACCTTTGAAAACATAGTGCCAAAAACCTAGAAAATCTCCGTAAAAGATATCTTAAATTTTGTAAAATAAAGTTGAAAACATTGTGGCCAAAAAGTAGAAGTTGCTCATTATTAGCTTTGGCCAGATGTTTTCAAAAGTGGTCTGCTGCTATTGAGTCAAAATGCTTCTGCAGGTGAGAAAGGGACCAAATATATTGAAAATCCAACCACATGTATCTGTACCAATTTTTTATAGACAATACCTGTACCTGCATCTAAAATACACATTGACTGGGGTTCTTGTACTTATAAACCTGTACATCAACTCTAACAAATAATTTAATTTAAATTGAATAAATTTTCCATATAATTGCCTGTTCTGTTTTAATTTTATCTACTGCAGATCACTATTCTATGTTAGAGGCAAAGAAAATATGAGTAGTGCTCATTGAAAACCAACCCATAATTAAAATATGTGTTGACCTGCCTGTGCATTTGTGGTGCGGATTAAAGAGAATACACGCTTTACAGAAATTCTGTGATTATATTACAAACAGTGCAGAGACTGATCAGACAGCATTAATGCACTGGGTGGATATGGATTGACACATGTTGCAAATGTCCTTTGGTTGGTTTTCGCAGAGTTCTACATGTACTAAAACATATATTACTTTAGGCATAGATTCATGTTCACTGGGAGAGGCGGGGGGCAGTCCAACATTTTGAACTCCATGTGTACTTAGCACCATCTGTGATCGGATTGACAACATCAGGGATCGCCTGTAACAAAACAAAATGTACATGTTTATGATTTTGTTACCTGCAAGATAATATTATAGTACAAAATACTAATTGTTTTCTATGGAGACTTCCTTGAGAATCAGTTTACGAGTCCTTAGGACTCATACTTTGAAACTTGTACTAATATCATTCCATATGCATGCTCTCCTCCAAGAAACAGAGGTCAAGACATGGAGGAAGTAAACATTTCCCTGCCCCACAATATCCCTCTTATAACCCTGTTAACCCTTTTCCACATACAACAAATCTGCAGCAGACGACTTTGAAAACATCCTTGCACAATTTTGAGAAATCCCGTTAATGGGTATTTTATTATTAAATAGAGCTGAAAACATTGTGGCAAATGGAGAAATTGCTCATTATGAGCAATTTCTCCTCTTGCTACAATGTTTTCAAAAGTCGCCTGCTGCAGATTTGTCAGAATGCATCTACAAGTGGGAAACGGTTAAACTGTATGCTGTGGATGCTGAAAATAATCGTCTCAGTTTGACGGATCTTTTGATTACCGGTAGCACTAAATAGGGTTTGAAGGTCAAATAACGACTTCAGAATGTGACATACTCCTCCTATCTAGAGGTTTGTTTCAAAGAACACATGTGCCGATAGGTCACAAACTGAAAGCATTATGGAGTGACAGATAGAGAAGTGATCCATTAACCCTTTCCCTCATAAAGATGCTTTCTGACACCTCTGCAGCAGACAGCTTTTTGAAACAAGAGGGCCATGATGGCCCTTGAATCGCTCACCTGATTTTTTATTTTTTTTTTCACTTTAGCTATATAAGCCTTGCCCCCTGGCAGCCAGTTTCCGACCAATCAACTTGGCTTGAAGGAATCTGATAGAGGGTCACCCTAGGAACATTTCTACAAAATTATTTGAAAATCGGCCAGATACTTTTGGAGGAGAAGATTTTTTAAGTTTTCACTATAGCCATATAATGCAAAATAGCCCTGCCTACTGGCGGCCATGTTTTTTGACCAATCAACATGGCTTGAAGGAATCTGAAAGTGGGTCATCCAAGGAACATTTCTACAAAATTATTTGAAAATCGGGCCATCACTTTTGGAGAAGAAGATTTTTTAAGTTTGCACTATAGCCATATAAGGCAAAATAGCCCCGCCCCCCCCATGGCGGCCATGTTTTTCGACCAATCAACATGGCTTGAAGGAATCTGATAGAGGGTCACCCAAGGAACATTTCTACAAAATCATTTGAAAATCAGCCTGACACTTTCGGAGGAGAAGATTTTTTAAGTTTTCACTATAGCCATATAAGGCAAAATAGCCCCGCCCCCCTGGCGGCCGTGTTTTTTGACCAATCAACATGGCTTGAAGGAATCTGGTAGAGGGTCATCCAAGGAACATTTCTACAAAATTATTTAAAAATCTGCCAACCAGTTTGGGAGAAGAAGAATTTTGAAGTTTTTTTCGTTTCGTTGCCATGGAAACCAGAATTCTGCATGGATCCCTAAAATTTGAAGGAATTCTGGTGAGGTCATTAAGAGGATGCTTTCTGTGAAGTTTCATCCCAATTGACCCACTGGTTACTGAGGAGAAGATGTTGAAGATTTTTTAAGTTTTCACTTTGGCCATATAAGGCAAAATAGCCCCGCCCCCTGGCGGCCATGTCTTTTGACCAATCAACATGGCTTGAAGGAATCTGATAGAGGATTACCGAAGGAACATTTCTACAAAATTATTTGAAAATCGGCCTGACACTTTTGGAGAAGAAGATTTTTTAAGTTTGCACTATAGCCATATAAGGCAAAATAGCCCCGCCCCCTGGCGGCCATGTCTTTTGACCAATCAACATGGCTTGAAGGAATCTGATAGAGGATTACCGAAGGAACATTTCTACAAAATTATTTGAAAATCGGCCTGACACTTTTGGAGAAGAAGATTTTTTAAGTTTGCACTATAGCCATATAAGGCAAAATAGCCCCGCCACCCCTGGCGGCCATGTTTTTCGACCAATCAACATGGCTTGAAGGAATCTGATAGAGGGTCACCCAAGGAACATTTCTACAAAATTATTTGAAAATCGGCCTTACACTTTCGGAGGAGAAGATTTTTTAAGTTTTCACTATAGCCATATAAGGCAAAATAGGCCCGCCCCCCCTGGCGGCCATGTTTTTCGACCAATCAACACGGCTTGAAGGAATCTGATAGAGGGTCATCCAAGGAACATTTCTACAAAATTATTTGAAAATCTGCCAACCAATTTGGGAGAAGAAGAATTTTGAAGTTTTTTCGGTTTCGTTGCCATGGAAACCAGAATTTTGCATGGATCCCAAAAATTTGAAGGAATTCTGGTGAGGTCAATGAGAGGATGCTTTCTGTGAAGTTTCATCCAAATTGACCCACTGGTTACTGAGGAGAAGAAGTTGACGCACGACGCACGACGGACGCCGGACAAAAGGCGATCACAATAACTCACCTTGAGCAAAGCTCAGGTGAGCTAAAAATGGCAACAAAGGTGAAATTGCTTATGATGAGTAGTTTCTCCTTTGGCCATAATGCTTTCAACTTTATTTAACAATTAAGCTATGTTGTCAAAGTTGTCTGCTGCAGAGTTGCTGTATGTGGGAAAGGGTTAAGGCTATTGACACACAATAGAAGTTATAAATACCAAAGTCAATGCAAATTAATAAAATTCAAAATTCATAGATTCAAAGGTTTTACTTAATGATGTATTACATTTCAAACACTGTCACTTTGTACAACATTCAATTTGAATGATTTAGTTAGTTGAACCAGAACCCAATATATATATCTTTAAACATGATAACTGATCTTGGTCTTCATAAATCATCAATTTTTAAAACTGTATGCTTCCTCAACCTTATAACAGTGTTAACTATACTTCCTTAAGCAGAAAACTTTTCCCACTTGCAGATGCTTTTTGGCGTATCGGCTGCAGATTACCATTGAAAATATTGGGGCAAAAGGTGAAATTGCTTAGCTTTATTAACCCTTTCCCACATACAGCAAATCTGCAGCAGACGACTTTGAAAACTTAGTGACAAAAACCCTGAAAAATCTCACTAAAAGATAGCTTAAATGTTAAATAAAGTTGAAAACATTGTGGCCAAAGGAGAAATTGCTCATCATGAGCAATTTCACCTTTGACCGCAATGTTTTCAAAAGTCGTCTGCTGCAAATGCCTCGGAATGTGTCTGTAAGTGGGAAAGGGATAAAAGTTGTCTGCTGCAGACTTGTTACATGAGGGAAAGAGGGTTAAGCAGTTTCTCATTTACCAAATCAGGGGTAGACGACTTTTGAAATCATTGTGACAAACGCAGAAATTGCTCATAATTCTCCTTTTGCCACAATGTTTTCATATTCATTCAATTATTTTACTTTCATTTATATAGATATTCAATTCTTTAGTACAGGGCCCGTATTTAACAAACTTTCAACTTTGGACTTGAGACTGAATCCAAATCCAAAGTTCGCTTTTTGGATTCCCCAAGATTTAGATTTAGTAATGTTGTATTCACCAACATGTTTTAAACCTGTCTCAATTTAGTCCAGTTTGTAATAGTCGTAAGCAGCCGCGCACAGACTCTGGTTCCCGAATTTATAATAGAGCTCAAATAAAAGACAGGAACAGTCGTCTGCTGCATTATCAATTTTTGACTTCCACAGGTTTAACCCTTTCCCTCATATAGACGCTTTATGATGCCTTTGCAGCAGACAGCTTTTTGAAAAATGTGACAAAAGACGAATTTGCTCAAAACTAGCAATTTCTCCTTTTGCCACAATGTTTTTCACTTTTAGTCATAGGTTATCCATTCAATTATAGAGATTTTCCATTGTTTGACAATATATGTTCAAAGTCGTCTGCTGCAGAATTGTCGTATGAGGGAAATGGTTAACTAATTTTACTACTTACTGATCGTACGGCAAATGAGTTGAACTAAAGCTCTCTGATTTACATAAACGCCGTTTGTGGTGTTCAGCCGCCTGGTCTAGTTTGGATGCTGGTACAAAACCAACACTCTGAAATATATCGAAACTCACTATGAATGAAAAGAACAATTATTGAATAAAGCTGCAGAGGCATCAGTTCTGTTGGTGGTAAAAGACTAACCGATACAATATTTAGAGTTTTGAAAAAATCTGAGGAAAAGGTTTATTGCTTTTTGAAAACAAAGTGACAAAATGTTTTCCACTTTTGGATTTTCTATTTTTTGACAAAATATGTTCAAAGTCGTCTGCTGCAGAATTGTCATATGAGGAATAGGGTTAAGCCTTTCTCACTCGAAGACGCATTTTGATGCATCTGAAGTAGTTGACTTGAAATTATTGAGGTAAAAATTCAAATTGTTCATAATCAGCAATTTCTACTTTTGAGTCAATTTGACATTCATCTTTCAGTCACATACAGATAAATCATGTATCTTAATGGGACACTGAAACAGAGTTGCAACAATAAACAAGAGGCATTGAAAAGTAGTCCTTCGACCACCAATATCTCACTTGTACCTGAATATATTTTGTGGTATTCTGTAGAATCCGTTGAGAGAAATGCTTTCTTTGATTACCCAAAAGCCTATGGTTTGAGGTCAAATGAAGGTTTAACCCTTTCCCTCATATAGACGCTTTCTGACGCCTCTGCAGCAGACAGCTTTTTGAAAACATAGTGACAAAAGAAGAAATTGCACAGAACGTGCAATTTCTCCTTTTGCCACAATGTTTTCCACTTTTTGTCATAGGTTATCCATTCAATTATGAAGATTTTCTATGTTTTGACAAAATACGTTCAAAGTCGTCTGCTGCAGAATTGTCGTATGAGGGAAAGGGTAACCCCTACCCCAGAGCTCTAGATAAGATGTATTTTGCATGTTCTAAAATCCTTATTTGACCCTCTAACCCTATGTTGTGGGTACTCAAAAGAATCTTCTCACAATATAGGGTTTGTTTTAATAATAAGAGAGAAATTGTGGGAAAAAGAGCTGAATACCCTTCCTTATCTGGACCTCTGTTACCCAAAAGAAGACTCTGAAAACAATTAGGTAAATATATAGAAATGTATAAATGAAAGCTGAAAATAAATATTGTGACAGTATGGACAATTTCTGCTCCTGCCACAATGATTTCAAGTCTTCTGCTACGGATGAGATGTGTCAAATCACATCTGCAGCTGAGAAAGGTAGAGTCAAAGGCCATAAAACACTTCTCATATTTGGGTGCCTTTTGTCTCTTGTATATGTAATACATAATAAATTTCACAAATGTGACAAAAGAAATTCAATAAGCATGTAAAACTTCTTACTACAATCATACTTCTACATATAGCCCTTTCCCACATATAGATGTCACACTTTCTCACCCCTCTGCACCAGACGATTGTTGAAAACATTGTGACAAAATGAGGAATTGCTTATAAAACAACCAATTTCTCTCCATTTGCCACAATATTTTCAACTTTTTTCAGTAATTAAGGTACCGGTATATCTTCATGCATTCATAGACTTAACCCTTTCCCTCATACGACAATTCTGCAGCAGACGACTTTGAACACATTTTGTCAAAAAATGGAAAATCTCTATAATTGAATGGATAACCTATGACAAAAAGTGGAAAACATTGTGTCAAAAGGCGAAATTGCACGTTTTGTGCAATTTCTTCTTTTGTCACTATGTTTTCAAAAAGCCTTCTGCTGCAGAGGCGTCAGAAAGCGTCTATATGAGGGAAAGGGTTAAGAGATGTTTAGGCATTTAGACAACATGCTTCAAAGTTGACTGCTCCAGATTGGCTGTATGTGAGTTAATTGAATTTTTAACCCTTTCCTTATATGACAATTCTGCAGCAGACAACTTTGAACATATTATGTCAAAAAAAAGAAAATCACTATAATTTAAAGGATAACCTATGCCTAAAAGTGGAAAACATTGTGGCAAAAGGAGAAATTGCTTGTTTTGAGCAATTTCTTCTTTTGCCACTATGTTTTCAAAAAGCCGTCTGCTGCGGAGGCGTCAGAAAGCGTCTATATAAGGGAAAGGGTTAATAAAACTGTCCTGTTAACAGTTTCACCTACATTTACCTGTGGTTGATTCAAAATGCTTAGAACTAGTTCTTCTCGCCCTCTGGGGTACATCACAAAATATTTAAATCCTTTTACAGCACCAAATCTAAGCATTTCTGCAAGAAATGTCTGTAGTTTCTTTTTCATATGCCCCTCTTGTGCCTTTTTAAGATGGAAAGAGAAATAAAAATATGATCATGATACTATATAGAGTCTGATCTAGTATTCAAATGCATTCAAGAAAATACATATAACATTTTCCTTAAACATGTTAAAAAATATATTTTCTTAAAGAATTCATGTTATTTTCTTTGCATCAGGATCTTTTTTTTTTGTATTTATTAATAAAGAAAATAAAATGAAAGCAAATAAAGCAAGTATATGGACAGTTAGGCAATTATTCTCAAAGAAAATTCAATTTTCCTAAACAGTATACCACCACCTTTTGCGGCATGAGACTGTCGCGCATCATTTACTAATTTAGAGAAGAAAAAAAAGAAACATCAAATAAATTAAGTATAATTGTGTCAAATGTTTATAGAAATGATCAATTAAACTTCTTGTTATATTCTTTTCAACAAGAATTGAAAAATGTAGAAATTGGTATATTTTCTGCTTGGCCACTGAACTGATTTATTTGAGAATGAAATGCCCAAATAAGCAACCTGTCCACTTAAGGCAACTAGTTTCATATTCTGTATGTAAATGTCATGATAAAGTTTTCCCACTATTCAGGGTCTTAAACTTATAACGGAATATTCAAGTTTTGGCCAGAGTCTAAAATAGAAAAACTAAAAAACTGTGAGTTTTAGGTACATGTCTGGGTTAAAGGTTGTTTTAAAAGATTATAAAGGTAAACATTAGACGTAAAGCATGAGTTTGAATTTTGCCATCGGAGCCACTTTTTCTCTTTTAGTCTACTTGTGTGTGGCCAGGATTGCGAAACGATGCCTTGTGAGCTAGGAGCATTCAATTGCTCCTATATAAATAAATTATAATAATGTATTTGCCTATTTTAGGCCATTTTCGTATGAATATAGAAATATGATATGCTTGACAGTGGAGACTGGTGGAGTCTGGTCATTACTGAGCAATAAATACAATGTTTTATTCGATTTTTAAGTTATAAAAAGTAAATATAATATGTATTGGTATATCGTTGGACATTCCATTTTCGTTAGCATCCCTTTTTCGTGACGTCACTATTTTCGGGTTTATATCACGTGACTTTGTCCTTGCAGCCGATTTGGAACTGTAAAATTATTTCCCAATGGCCAATGTATTTGCTGACATATTTCAACAATAGAATGCATCTTCAACAGTTTTGTAACTTGTTGTCATGGGAGGAATAGCCAAAATACCCTTATTTTTTATATACCAAATTCAAAGAACAGTTTAAACCCCAAAAAGTGGAAAAATCGGACATGAAAATTTACCGTAAAAAGGGTATTTTGTTGTTTACAAAATGGCGGCTAGGGTCATGTGATTTGTTTGACCTAGTTAGGTCAATGCAATTTTTCATTGGATTTCACATTCCTAAAGGTGCTTACGCATAGAGATGTAAAATAACTAAAATATTTTAAATAATATCCCATTAGAAATATGGCAATTTTGAAATCTGTATTGATCTTTGTGATGATATAAATTTATATAGGATGCTTACAGGGTCCAAACATCCATGCAAACCCTTTAGGTTGACACAGTGGGATAAAAAATGAGAAAGGAAAATAAGTTTAAAGAAGATTCAAAGTTGATTAATTAAAAAAAAAAAGGTTCATATTTATATCAAGGATAATTTCAAATTAATTGATTTAAACTATATAAAATGTTTAATTACTTCAGTTTTTTAGTTTTCAATATGTTACGACCTATTGCCCCCTTTTTTGTGTGTGTTGTCTTTATGGAAACTGCAAAGTGCCAAAATAATGACGTCACGAAAATAGGATAACAATTTCGGCTTCTGACTTGTTGAACACATGTGTATTCAAGATTATTTTTTTTGTGAATTATTAGTTTTCAAAGGATGTTTTGCTCGAAACTTGGAGGAAATAAATAAATCTTTCAGATAAGACATGACATTTTGTATCATTCACTAAGCCTTCTGCATATTTTGTCTTTGAAGCCTTACACTCACGAATTACGGATGCTCGAGGATATATGTGACCAAAATATATTATTATTTCACCAAATAATTAATAAAACAGAACTAAATAGGATTTGGCTTGAGATTTGCATAATCAAAATGGCGGCCACTGTCATGCATATCATATTTCTATATTCATACAAAAATAGGCAAATACATTATTAATTTTTATTTATAAGATACAAAAACACTTTGTCTTATTCATTTCAATAACAAGAGGGCCATGATGGCCCTGGAATCGCTCACCTGATTTTTTTTTTCACTTTAGCTATATAAGCCCCGCCATCTGGCGGGCATAGTTTCCAACCAATCGACTTGGCTTGAAGGAATCTGATAGAGGGTCACCCTAGGAACATTTCTACAAAATTATTTGAAAATCGGCCTGACACTTTTGGAGGAGAAGATTTTTTAAGTTTTCACTATAGCCATAAAAGGCAAAATAGCCCCGCCCCCTTGTGGCCATGTTTTTTGACCAATCAACATGGCTTGAAGGAATCTGATAGAGGGTCATCCAAGGAACATTTCTACAAAATTATTTGAAAATCGGCCAGACACTTTTGGAAGAGAAGATATTTTAAGTTTGCACTATAGCTATAAAAGGCAAAATAGCCTGGCCCCCCTGGCGGCCATCATTTTCGACCAATCAACATGGCTTATAGGAATCTGATAGAGGGTCATCCAAGGAACATTTCTACAAAATTATTTGAAAATCGGCCTGACACTTTTGGAGGAGAAGATTTTTTAAGTTTTCACTATAGCCATATAAGGCAAAAAAGCCCCGCCCCCCCTGGCGGCCATGTTTTTCGACCAATCAACATGGCTTCAAGGAATCTAATAGAGAGTCACCCAAGGAACATTTCTACAAAATAAGTTCAAAATCTGCCAACCAATTTGGGAGGAGAAGAATTTTGAATTCTTTTTCGTTTCGTTGCCATGGAAACCAGAATTCTGCATGGATCCCAATAATTTGAAGGAATTCTAGTGAGGTCATTGAGAGGATGCTTTCTGTGAAGTTTCATCCCAATTGACCCACTGGTTACTGAGGAGAAAATGTTGAAGATTTTTTTAAGTTTTCACTATAACCATAAAAGGCAAAATAGCCCCGCCCCCTGGCGGCCATGTTTTTCAACCAATCAACATGGCTTGAAGGAATCTGATAGAGGGTCACCCAAGGAACATTTCTACAAAATTATTTGAAAATCGGCCTGACACTTTTGGAGGAGAAGATTTTTTAAGTTTGCACTATAGCCATATAAGGCAAAATAGCCCGCCCCCCCCCCCCCCCCCCCCCTGGCGGCCATGTTTTTCGACCAATCAACATGGCTTGAAGGAATCTGATAGAGGGTCACCCAAGGATCATTTCTACAAAATAATTTGAAAATCGGCCTGACACTTTCGGAGGAGAAGAATTTTTAAGAATTTTGAAGTTTTTTTCATTTCGTTGCCATGGAAACCAGAATTCTGCATGGATCCCAAAAATTTTAAGGAATTCTGGTGAGGACATTGAGAGGATGCTTTCTGTGAAGTTTCATCCCAGTTGACCCACCGGTTACAGAGGAGAAAATGTTGACGGACGACGGACGCCGGACATAGGGCGATCACAATAACTCACCCTGAGCACTTCGTGCATAGGTGAGCTAAAAAAACATACCAAAAACCTTGCTATAACAGGGTTTCCACTGGACCATATATATTTTTTTGGCCACATTAAACCACAATTTTGATACGTAAGGGGTAGGTTCGGGAGGGGGTGAGCCCCCTTCCGTGGGACATTTTTTTTTGTTCAGCTGTATTGATTTACACTATTTTAAGCATACCTAGCACTTTTAATGTGTGTTCTGTCATTGACTAAATGTTGTGATATGGTGTATCAATACAGCTAAAAAAAAATTTTATTTCATCATGGTTCACCAATACATGAAATGTCATAAAATGATTATAATTTTACTAAATAAAAAAATAAACAAAACCCTTAAACATGTTCCGTTCTTTTATTATTATTATTTTATCATGGTTCTCATTCTTTTTTTTCCAATCTGTTTCTAACTTTAATGATTTTACCAATCTAAATGCTTCTAAATCCATTTGATATTGTATCAGCTTAGTATGGTCAATGAAAACACATGAAAAGGTTTAATAACCACAGATCCTCCTACTTGTTATGTTTTTCCATTTACAATGAGCTAATGCAAGTTCAAAAGATTTCTGGTCACCACCATCAATATGAAGATTCTTAAAAAAATTATTCAGTGTTCCTACTCATGTAAAATGTTGCGTTAATTACGTAAACAAATTCACTTTCAAGCATGTATTTTAGGCCGTATGCGAGATTGTGCTTAAGAATATTCCGCAGACGAAAAGCATATAAAAAGTGTTAAAATGCGTTGTTTGAAGTTATTTTCATTTATTTTTTATTTTGAAAGCGGGCGTAAAATGTTTTCCTAACCAATCGGCGAGAAATAGTACCCGACCCACCCAAATATTTGACGCTTATATAGCGACTTATAAATAACGCCGTCAAACTTATCAATACTAATATTTCATTTCAAGAAGATTAGGGCCTTGATAATTGCAATTAACATCTTGATAACACACATTGATATATGATCAAAGATTGACGAAGACGATGTTTTTGTTTACACGATTCCAATAAGAAATTTATTTTCAATTGCCGATTTCTTTTTTTTTGTAATAAATAAAAGCACTACCTAGATGATTTGTTTACCTACTTAATTAGGTTTGATTAACATATTATTAATACAATCAAAGGCGCAAACTGTAAACAATCATCAGCGTGTGTCATTGTTTCAATCAGTTATTAAACATCAATGTACAACCGATACGAATAGGTGATAAAAGATACGCTGTTTACCCCCAATGTTAGCACCTTGGCGTGTGACACGATTCGTTGTGTACTGTGTTTTCGGCTGTGTGTTATGCAGATTTACGGCCAGATCGAGAAATTTAGTAAAGGCAATTTCGTGTATAAAAAAACAACAGTTTACGGCGAATCATTTTTCAGCCATTTTTTTTTTTTTTCGCCATTGGCGTGTTTGGCGAATTACAGCGGAAACCCTGTATAAAAAGTATAATGGGATATTTGACCACCAGACTCTTGTTTAGTGACGCCGCATCATTTCTATGCTAAAAACTCTGCGTTTTTTGAGATAAGGATAAAAATGGTATTTTTTGCATTGTTTTGCGATCCTGCAAGTCGTTTTCATGTGCTTAAAATGTCTAAAATCTGACTTAATCCTTTCCCTCATATAGACGCTTTCTGACGCCTCTGCAGCAGATGGCTTTTTGAAAACATAGTAACAAAAGAAGAAATTGCACAAAACGTGCAATTTCTCCTTTTGTCACAATGTTTTCCACTTTAAGTCATATGTTATCCATTCAATTATGGAGATTTTCCATATTTTGACAACGTTTGTTCAAAGTCGTTTGCTGCATAATAATTATGATTCTCTTCGTTGCATCAAGATGGTTTATTTCATTTCAGTGATTCCCTTGACAACTGTTTTGTCAGCTATAGAGAAGAGGATCGGACGGTATTGTTGCCTTTCAACTGTGTATTGCCAACTTTTATACGGACAAGGCTCATATCAAATTAAGGATCCAATAAATGGATCCGATTATCAGAGTAAATGACATCCGATTGTTGACCATCCGAATATATGCAAAGTACACAAACGTTTCGCGGGGAGCTTACAATAAAAGCAATCTTAAAACGTTAAACCTAAAACAAAGCACTTAAATAAGAAAATCGCGGAGAATACTACTCACCTCCATGATAAACGGATCTTTGCAATAGGTATAAATTATTTACTAGGCTAGCTCAGTCACTCAGGTCAATAATCGATCAGTTTACACTTTTTGTAAGAAAAACATATTCGTGAGAAACGCTACAGGTCAAAGGGAAGTAATTCATTTTCCATAGACGACCATTATAGCATTATTGGTTATGGTTCGTTCCCAACAAGATAAACTACACAGAAACCTGTCTCAAAATTAAGTTCAGTATCAGAACTACCAAAATAGCAAAGAAAACATACTTATCGTGTTATGAGGTCAAATAGAAGGTCACCCTTATCCCGCACTGAATTTTACTTTCAATTTCAGAAAATACAGGATGTTCTGAAAATGGCTATTAGAGTGTATTAGAGCTAAAAGCAAACACTATTTTGGTTATAAATCAGTCAGAGGTTATTCAACCTTTATAAATCAGTCAGAGGTTATTTAACCTTATAACAATCACTTTCAACTTTCAACAAAAAAATCAGTATTCTCCAATGAGAGACAACTTCAGTCTGATATGTTTATCCGATCCGATTTACCTCCCTTTGACCTACATTTACAATGAATTAAATTATTTGAGATTACAGTGTCCACTGAAGGTGCTGACGGTCTAGTGGCTGCAGGAACGTTTGAGAAGTAGGGAAAATGTGCAACGAAATAACAATTGCAGCTTATGTTTATGTATTTATTGTTAGGAAGTTGAAAGATCATATCAAAAATAGTAAATATTATGTAGCTGGCAATTGGTTGATTGATTGGGGTTTAACGACGTTTCAACAATTTTTCAGTTATATCACGGCGACCAGTTCACCTACTCATGCGTTTCCTGGCTTTCTCCTACCAGTACTAAACACAACATACTTTCCAAGCTACTGGCTGCTTTTCCACATAGACTGTTAGCCCATTGGTGGAAGACGAATGACGCATGTCGTATTGACTTTTGTCAATCGTCGGAAAGAAAGTTGGCCGATCCGGGATTCGAACTCACAACCCCTGGATTGACAGCCCGCGTCGCTAACGACTGAGCTACCGGGGCTCGGCAGCTGGCAATTGGAAAACAGGAGGACCTGGTTGGCCTTACATCGCTCACCTAAGTGCAAGAGCTCACAAGTATACACATTTAGACATGAAGAATAAAAGGAAAATTTGACAGCAGGTTTAGGCAGAAACATGGTAACGTTTCTGCCTTATTCTATTGAGAAATATGTCAATGTTAAATCAACTTCCATCAAGTAGTATCTGTGTGTTTTACAAATTGCACCCACTAGAACAAACTTGGTGGAGGTTCAGAGAGGTTCAGTCAAGGATCATTTCAGAGTATTTACTTTGAAATCCGGCTGGGCCAGTGGTTTCTGACAAGAAGAATTTAATAGTTTTCCTTTTTTGTCGCCATGGCAACAAGTTGTGCACTGAATGGAATTATGTTAATAACTGTAAAAGTGGGGCCATGCAAGGAACATCCATGCCAAGTTTCATCAAGTATAATTTTTGAAAAGTGATGAAAACATTGTGGTAAAAGACAAACTTGCTGATTAGTATTCATCTGTTAAGTAAAGCAGACGGCATTTGAATAACTTGTGACAAGTGGAGACATTGCTTATCGTGACTCGTTTCCTCTTTTTCACGAAGGTTTCAATTATTTTCACTAATTACTGTCCATATTTTCCTCTATAAAATTGCTTGTCATCATTCATCTGTTATTCAAAATGTGTCTGAATACTTTACGCCGCGTCCATAATGTTGGTTTTCGTCGTGGGACGGCTTATATATCCTCTTGCAACGCTGAATGGGGGGGGGGAGCAAACGGCAATTGGAGTTCGAGCTGTCCAGCAAAATCAGTAATATGTGGTATCAAGAAGAAAGTGTAGCCTATGTACGATACGTTCTGATCCTGATGACACAGCGATTAATGAAGTCATCTTATATTGCTGTCGGGAAGGATGTGAATAACCTATATAGAAAACTATATATATATTTATCGAGGGCTTGGCGTGAAACGGTTGTAACTATAAACCTATTTTAAAAACCTTGGTTTAGGGGTAATTTTGACCCCTTTGTAAACAATGCAAATTTAGGTGCCATTGCTCAGAACGAGCAATGGCACCTAAATTTCCATTGTTTACCAAGACAAATGATTTAACGCTTTTAAAGACTTTATGGCGAGGTGATTAACCTTTGTAACAAAATACTAATTTTAGTTACAACCGTTTCACGCAAAGCCCTCGATATATAATAGTAACTGGTAGTTTGTAAGGTGTAGGTCAATATCATGAAGATCAGACTAAATTTCTTCTCTGTACGTATATTGGATCTGACGACACCTCATAAAAGATCGTGTTGAATTGACCCTATATAAAAAGATATTCACAGACAGGTGCTCGTTAGTTATAGAAAGTCTATTTACAAGTCAACAGCTGGGTTTCAAGGGCATGCCATTGGATATCGTCTAGTGTATGCAACAATATCTAAACTCTTAAAGCTTGGTACACTATCGGGCGTCCTTTATAGATTGACTGATTGGTGTTTTACGCCCGGCGCTTTCAACAATTTTAGCTTCACTGCCTGAAGGCCAGTCGAGCTAATGCCATGGCGAATTGTCCATGCGTGCGTCAACTTTTTGCTTCAAACGAATTATCCTCCCTTACCACTTGGCCAATTGTGATTTAACTTCATAGAAAGCATTCTCTCAATGTCCTCTCCTAAATTCCTTCAAACTTTTTGGATCCGTGCACAATTCTGGTTTCCATGGCAACCGATCGAAAGTGTCAGGCCGATTCCCATATAATTTTGTAGAAATGTTCCTTGGGTGACCCTCTATCATATTCCTTCAAGCCATGTGGATTGGCTGGGAAAACATGGCCGCCAGGGGGCAGGGCTGTTTTGCATTATATGGCTATAGTGAAAACTTCTCCGACAAAAGTATCTGGCAGATTTTCAAATAATGTTGTAGAAATGTTCCTTAGGTGACTCTCTATTAGATTCCCTCAGGCCATGTTGATTGGTCTTAACCCTTTCCCACACATATACGCTTTCCCGACTCCTCTGCAGCAGAAGGCTTTTTTGAAAGCAATGCGACAAAAGAAGAAATTGCCCAAGACGAGCAATTTATCCGTGTGTCACCATGTTTTTAACTCTATTCAATTATTGTCGTTTCATTTAAAAGGAGTTTCAAATTCGTTTCTGGTATGTTTTCAAAGTCATCGGCTGCAGATCTGTTGTATGTTGGAAAGGGTTAACATATGGCTGGTAGGGTCGTTAGCCTTAAATTGAATTAAGTGAAAACGTTAGAAATCTTCTATTTGGCCGATTTTCAAATAATTTTGCAGAAATGTTCCTTAGGCGACACTTTACGAGATTCCTTCAAGCCACTGTGATTGATTGGTAAACAAAGAGGCCCATGATGGCATTGGATCGCTCACTTGATTTTATTTCTTTTCACTTTAGCCATATAACCCCCGCCCCCTGGCGGCCATGTTTTTCGACCATTCAACATGGATTGAAGGAATCTGATAGAGGGTCATCCAAGGAACATTTCTACAAACTTATTCGAAAAATTTGAAAGTTTTTTTCGAATTCTGCATGGATCCAAACAGTTTGAAGGTATTCTGGTGAGGTCATTGAGAGAATGCTTTCTGTGAAGTTTCATCCCAATTGATCCACTGGTTACTGAGGAGAAGAAGTTGACGGACGAAAGGCGATCACAATAACTCACCTTGAGAACTTTGTGCTCATGTGAGCAAAAACCATGGCAACCAGGGGGCGGGGCTGTTTGGATATTTATATTTTTGCCTTATTGCAGTGGATCGTTACTGGCCCTCTTGTTCAGTTATATCACGGTTTTTTTCTGGGCAAGTTACCCGGACTACTGGTCCATTTATCCCGACACCAGCCAGTCAGTCGTTATTCTTACCCCGCAACCCTGAGCGCCTAAGAGGGCAGCCATTACTACCATTTTTAAATACTTTGGTATGACCCGGCCGGGGATCGAACCCGCGAATCCCCGTCCGTTATCGAAAGGACGAGACTGAGCGAGATTGAAACATAAGAAGCTTCTCCTTGGTTGATTCCAGACTTAGTGGTAGTTCCCGATGTTTCCCGCATGGGATATGTTTGAACATTAGCTGTTTGTAATCATATCCGCGTGTATAGATTTGACGATCAGTTTGTATTACGCGTAATATTTATCATGGTATATTATATAAAACTTGTGGTACCATTATAAACTTGGATAATTAACCCTTTCCCAGATGTAGATTCATTTTTTTCCTCATTTTCAGCAGACTATGAAAACAGAGTGCCAAAAACAAGAATTTGCTGATTATCTCCTTTTGTAGTAATTTGTTTTCAACTTTATTCAATAATTATACTTTTTTTTATAGAGAGCTTTAATATTTCTGACGAGATGTTTTTAAAGTCGTCTGCTTCAGATCTGTTGTATATGGGAAAGTGTAAAAGTTATCATATGCGTGCAAACAATATTTCTTTACAACAAAGAAATCAGTATTTGAACCAACCACAGCACTGAAAACATAACAGATATAAGGGCATATGTGAGGCGAAAAACTATGGTATAGCAACAGAAGTAAACTGCCAATGGCAATACCTATCTATCAACGCTTGAGGCTTTTCTCGTTTAATCAAAGTTAAAGCATGATGGACAAATATATGGGCAAACTACAGAGCAACGACCCTTTAGTATAATTTTTCCAGTTTAATGGACACTAAAAGTCAACGCTGTATATTAAAACAAAGCCGATAGCTGCTAACGACAGAAAATCAAAAGCATACTTATATTCTTAAAACAGGAATTTATAATAATCGATCAATCATCAATATGAAGTGATCGATTCATTGATTATGAATGAATGGTTGGGATAATGACTATTCTATGACATTTATAAGTTTCGTACGGACCAATTTTAAGAATGATTTGAAGTCATTTACAATTCAAATTATTTCAAACAACGACCGAACTAAAAACGAAAAGAAAAATAAGCCGTTCCATGAGAAAACCAACATTGTGGACTCTGCGTAAAGTGTGGGCCAGGATCAGCCTAAGCATGCCGCGCCTGCTATTCCGGGCATACACTTTTAGCCTCCTGTGAATTTTCTGTTTCAGGAATCATTACTCTATACCTCTTTCCCCTGAGACGGAATATGTCGGCCCGGATTAGCATGCGCGGACTGCGAAGGCTGATCTGGATCGATCCATTAGGCAGAGTCCATAATGTTGGTTTTCTCGTGGAACAGCTCAAATGAAGATTTATCCAAAAATAAACTGACTAGAGTCATGTTCCTAGTATGTTTCCGTTCGGTCACAACAAGGTATAAGTGTGACCACTTTGAAATAAATCATCCAAAACAAAAAAAAAGGTTTGACCAATTAATGCAAAACTTTGCAAACAGACAGACGGGCCGACGATTAAGTGATCCATAAGTGCCTCTAAGTATTACAGGCGGACGAGACGCAAAAATTAATGACTATTACAGAAAGCAGACTGATTCCGATGTGTCAAAACATGTCTGTAATTTGGAACGCCATTATATATTATGGCAATTTTGGGTTATATTGAATATGTTACGGAACCACATAAGGTAAATCGACTTACAATTTATTCCGTCAACAGATTCATCTAGGATTAAATTGCATGTAGATTGACATTTAGTTCTCAATGTACTTAAAAACGGTTTGCGTTTAGACCCAAAACTGATAGATGCGGCTCATATGTAAAAAGGATCTCGGCCCTAGTTACCGCTCTTATGTACATTGTATGCTGGAAATCCTTTATTTGTTAAGTGACTAACTTTACCTTTCCTATGTGGATGACAAACGGAATGGAAAAAAACTTATGATATTTTTAAAAATAAAATGCAACCATTTTTTCCCTCTCAATTCCCAACTAGCTGTTTGACTGAGACCAGTGTTTCTTGACACTTATTAACAATGAACGACTTTAGTGATATTGGTTATGTAAGTCCCCATGCATAATTCTTAAAAACCACTTACATGATATGATATTTTACAGTCTGCTTATCACAGACAATATACAGCAGACGAAAATGCCTAAGCAAACACATGGATAATCTGTATAAGTGAAAGTATATATATTGTCTCGTGATGAAGACATTGTGGAAAAAATGTAGATTTGCTCTTTTTCTTTTGTCTGTTGTATATTTCTCAAAAAGTGTCTCAATTTTAGACTAATGGGGGTTGTACTTTTTGATTATTCATTAATAATTACATATAGGGCAGTAATGTGCGACAGTTGACAATAGGCAAATGTTTGCGAAATCACGGACTTACAGAATACGTCTTTGTTTAAATATCTACATGTAGTCATTCAAACACAAATCGATCATGAATTAAAACCCTTCTTGGATTATTTAGTCATGAACAATAAAACAATTAAACAATAACAAATAACGAAAACAATTTAAGAAAGAATAGAAAAGTCTGGCAATATAAAACAAATTGACCCTTTCACTCATACATCAATTTTGTAGCAGACGACATCACAAATATTGAAAATCTCTAAACACGAAATGTTAAGTTTTAATTTTCTCCATTTGCTGCGAACTTTGCAATTATCGACTGATGCAGGGTACTCAAAAGGTGCCTCAAATTAACCAATGATGTGTTTCTCTAACTTTCTTTGGTGTTCAGGGTGCTTAACATTTCACATCATTATGACAAGTTAATTTACCCTTTCCCACCAGGCATTTTCAAACATATCAAGCAGATGACTCTTGCAAACCTTGTGATACATCTCTACAAATGAAAGTTGTATTATTGAATTGAGCTAGAAACAATGCGACAAAAGGAGAACTTGCGTTTCATTATGAGCAAATTCTCCTTTTACTACAATGTATCAGAAAACGTCTGCATGCCGGAAAGGGTTAGTCTCACTTATCATCCATGTATGTCAAGTCACTTTTCGTCTGGGCCTATACAAGGATACATTGAACTTTTTCCCATATACATACCCTTTTAGACGCCTCTGCAGCAGATGACTTTTGAAAGCATTGTGGCAAAAGGAGAATCTGCTCATAATGAAACACAAGTTCTCCTTTTGAAACATTGTTTCTCGCTCCATGTAATAATTACTTTTGTTGTATGCGGGAAAAGTTTTTAAAAACGACATCGGTGATTAGTCCTACCAAAAGTCCACACAATACAAGTCAATAACGACATCGGTGATTAGTCCCACCAAAAGTCCACACAATACAAGTCAATAACGACATCGGTGATTAGTCCTACCAAAAGTCCACACAATACAAGTCAATAACGACATCGGTGATTAGTCCCACCAAAAGTCCACACATTACAAGTCAATAACGACATCGGTGATTAGTCCTACCAAAAGTCCACACAATACAAGTCAATAACGACATCGGTGATTAGTCCTACCAAAAGTCCACACATTACAAGTCAATAACGACATCGGTGATTAGTCCTACCAAAAGTCCACACAATACAAGTCAATAACGACATCGGTGATTAGTCCCACCAAAAGTCCACACATTACAAGTCAATAACGACATCGGTGATTAGTCCTACCAAAAGTCCACACAATACAAGTCAATAACGACATCGGTGATTAGTCCCACCAAAAGTCCACACAATACAAGTCAATCTCACTGTCAACCTGTACGTTCACCCAATGGTACTCCGGAATGAACCGGTTCCCGACACGAATACAATCTCCGGAGTTGTTTTCCCTCACGAGAAAGCTATCGGAATTCATGTCCATAACCAGGAAATCATTGTCTTCTAAGTCAAGATGCTCATTATGGTCGGGTTGGAAATAGTCGGAAACCACTAGGTCGTGATACCAGACGTTAAAACCCGGCTTCCGTTGTTTTGAAGATCCCATGTAGAACAAATTCGGGGCATCGAACACATTACAAATCAGAGTCCTGGCGTCGATTCCAATTCGGTAGTTTCCGTAGTAGGGGAGTTTTTCCGGAATCTGTCCATGAAGTAGTGAGCAGCAGAAATGCGTATCTTGGTTCAAAGAGCCGCTCTTAACAATATTGTACTTCATATCGGTACTATGGTATATGTAATCAAATGGCTCCCTGCAATTACAAAAACGTGATATCAAATTAGATAGATTAATAATCCTTTCCAATGTGATTGGTACCAGGTTGTTTAATCGTAATGACGGAGATAATCCCGCGACGTCATTGATAGATTGTTTCATTTTGGCTTTCAACGTTAAATTCGTCGATCAGTTTACCTACGGTTCTCCATACAACAATCTACCCGGGCAACTGGCATCTTTCCCACAGAACACTATGGTGGAAGGCGTAGGACGCTGGTCATACTGCGTTTTGTCAATCGTCGGAATGAATGAATTGCAGATTCGAGTTTCGAACTCATGACCCCGCACTGAAAGACCTCGTCGTTACCGACTGAGCGATCACGGATCATCCGTTAACGTCGTATAAGACTTGGACTATAAAATGTGTATACAAGAGAAAGTTGATGCAAGGTATCAATGTCGCCGGAAATGCCAGTCAAAATAAAGAAACTGCACATGCACTTAAAACATCGGAATATTTATTTCATTTTAGATGTGTCATAACTTAGTGTTTTTAAACAAACGCAATTGTAATATGTTCCATTTAAAAAAAAAAAAATCTAATAATAACCCCCCCTCCCATGTCATTTCCGAAAACCTATTAAAAATAGAAGAAGCCCGCGACTAATAAACTGAGCCGTTCCTTGAGAAAACCAACAGTGTGGATTCTGCGTAAAGTATAGACCCAGATCAGCCTAAGCATGCCGCGAAGGCTAACCCGGACAGACACTTTACGCCTCCTGTGGATTTTCTGTTTCTGGATTCATTACTCTATACCTCGATCCCCTTACACGGAATGTGTCGGCCCGGATTAGTCTGCGCGGACTGCACAGGCAGATCTGGGTCGATACATTACGCAGAGTCCATAATGTTGGTTTTCTCGTGGAACGGCTCATCTTCCAGTGGATACGTTTAACCCTTTCCAACATATAACAAATCTGCAGCAAACGACTTAGGCTTGTTTTATTGGGGTTTTACGACGCACAGGCTAATCCCAGCCGACACATACCGTCTCAGGGGTATAGAGGTATAGAGAAATTATTCCTGAAACAGAACATCCACAGGAGGCGAAAAGAGTATGTCCGCTTTAGCCTGCTTAAGCTGATCTAGGTCGATACTTAACGCATAGTTCACAATGTTGGTTTTTCTCGTGGAACGATTGATGTAACCCCACATACATACGGACGAAATCAACCCTTACGACTATTTCTCCCGTTTTGAATGCATTTTTTAAAACATTTTATGACGAAATTTACGCATTGGCCTATGCCTAGGTTACACGCTTGTTGTCTGTGAATAATGCTTAGTGGAGTGCTGGTGTCTGAGAGCAAGGAAATACATGGATAGCAGAAGTCCAGATATACAGCTCTTTTTACCACGATAGTTCTGTTATTATCCAACATAACCCTATGATGTGTGTTATCAAAAGAGTCGTCTCAATGAGACGATTCTTTTGAGAACTCACCGCATAGGGTTTAAGGGTCAAATACAAATGTTAGAACATGCAAAATTCCCCTGGGCTCTGGGATAGGAAAAAGACCGCTGTAATATAAATTGGTTACTATTGCAAACGGCGTTAAAACTTTTAGATGCACTAGCGGCAATGTAATGTGATCGAAATTATATTCTTGGTTTGTCACAGTGTTTTTCAAGATGTTCAGATCGTTCAATTATTAGAGCAATTAATGTCACATACAGCTTAAATATATTCTTCGAGACTAAGGGAGCCTAAAGGGTTTAATCGTAAAACGTGTAAACTGTCTCAAATAAGGGTGAAGGTTAAAATGCTTTACCGGCAATTATTTACAGCCCACGTGTCTTACTGCGTCGTTTACACACTGGCACGATGTAGCTTGTCTGTTATGTGCTTTACACCAGCGAATCAGTCGTGATCATATATGCACCAAGCATGTACGGCATTACTACTATTTTTAAAGTCAATGGTACGTCTCGGTCGGGGTCCGAATCAGCAATGCGGTGTGAAAACATTTCTAGTACAGAACACGGAAACTCGCTTTAACTTCAAAATCATTACCTAGTCATTAAATACTTCACACAGCCTTAGTTAGTTATAGGTAGAGGGTGCGTGCGTGAGGTAGCTGGTTCTATCCCAGACCGGATCATACCAAATGAAAACATTTATTAAAAACATGGTAAGTCTATAAATGTCACAATGTTTTCATAAGCTGCAGAGGCACCAGAAAGCGTTCGTATCAGGCAAAAATATATACAAACACACTCGGATTAATTTCTCCCATATTGACACACTCACGTGATTTCACGTTGCCATCTAGAAATCGGCATAATTGTTGGAAAGTGGGATATCGCGTCGACAAATACCACAATTAGGTTAATTACACCGTCACGTCAGAATAAACAGATGTCCATATTCTGATACTCCATTACTCACAATCTCTCTTATTAGAGGTATTGAGTAATGATCCTGAAATAGAAAATCCACAGACGACGTACCCGGGTCGACACGTAACACAGAGTCCGCCATGTTGGCTTTCTCGCAGAAGGCTCATGTGAGCCGGCCCATGAGAAAACCAACATTGTGGACGCTGCGTCAAGCATAGTCTCAATATATCGCCGTTACATATTGCATTGTAACGTCTAGGATGCGAACAGTCAAAATAAAAAATCGCATTCATAGTACAGAAACCTGGACTACGTCAAGCATTTTACCCGGATCAGTCTAAGAATGCCGCGCAGGCTAACCCGGACAGCAAATTATCGCCTCCTGTAGATTTTCTGTTTCAGGAATTATTACTCTATACCTCTATTACCCTGAAACGGAATGTGTCGGCCAGGATCAGTCAAATATGTTATAAAGGAGTGATCAGTTAACTTAAACAATAGCGATATTTATTCTGACGTGTAATAATGTCGACGCGATATCCCACTTTCCAACAATGCTTAACTTAAACAATAGCGATATTGTTTTGAGTTTTGGAGTGATACGTTTGTCCTATTGTAGTCCCATACAATCATCGGAAAGCATAATATTTATACGGCCATGACTAACTTTGATTTATACATGTATTAGGTGTATTCTTTTCTATAGATCTGGACGAATTAGCTGAACATCAATAAGATACAGATTTAATAATGTAATACAAAGAAATATGCACGCATGGTTACAGCAAATACAAAATAAACTTAAAAACGAAAATGTATACATTTACTTACATCTTGATAGCTAGCACGTCCCGTCCCGTGGCTATGAAAGTCTTATTTATAAAGTGTTTAAAGACTGGTCACCGTGTTGACCTATAAATAGATTTGACGAGAACTGTGTAAACTTTCAGACAAAATGCCATGTAAAATGGGAAGATAAATAATTTGAGATAATTATATTCTTCACTATTGTATTATCTCCCTTTTTGTAACAAGTAACACGTGGATTGATATATATTTTTTAGCCGTTCCACAACAAAACCAACATTATGGACTGCGTGAATGATCGACCAAGATCAGCCTAAACATGCCGCGCAGGCTAACCCGGACAGACACTTCGCCTCCTGTTGATTTTCTGTTTCAGGAATCATTAATCTATACCTCTATCCCCCTAAGACAGAATGTGTCGGCCCGGATTAGCCCGCGCCGACTACGCGCGCTGATCTTGGTCGAGACCATTACGCAGAGTCCGAAATGTTGGTTTTCTTGTGGAACAGCTCTTATTGAGAAAATCAACTAATCGCGGACCGGTGCACACATCAAGCGGTCCACTGTATTCGAAAATAGATAGACACGATGTGTTTGAGAGTGTTCGTGTAACTGTAACGTGTACCGGAGCCTTAGTTCAATTTAAATATATTTTAATGCCATACACATAATATACAATTGTTATGGTTTTGTTTAGGTTTTACGTTTTCAACATTATTTCAGATACATCACGACGTACGAGAGTTCACTTATTCATGATACCTGGGTCAACAAACCAGCACTAGGCAAGACAATACAAGAATAATTTTGCTTTTGAAGAATGACTTAAAGGAAGCAGGTGCAGTTCAGTACATTTAAATAACCTGTGCCATCAGACAGGATGTAAATATTTCGAACAAGAAGGCCAAATGTCCCTTTATTTCAAACAAGAAGGCCAAGATGTGCCTATATTGGTAAAATAGCCTATATAAAAAGGTTACCAAGAGCAGAAAGCGTCAATATTGACGTAGGGATTAAACGTTTTACATGCTACGATCTATGTGATATTCAGCATGTGAAGTTTAGTCGTGAAATGACAAGTTTAGTCCTGAAACCATTTGGTTTACGGTTTGCTTAACATTCACAGCAACTGTTATGTGTCATACAAATTGAAGTTTCTCAATTTTTTTTCTTCCAATAAACTGTTTTACTAGATCCATTAGATAAAAAAAACATGGGTGCTTAAATATTAACATATATTAAAGTGTATTGCTTCTAGTTATAAGTTAAGTGTAACACAAGCTTAGGAAGGAGAGGTGGAAGTATATTCTCCTTCCAGTTTAGCAGAAGTATGATAGCCAAAACGGGAGTATATAAACACAAAATACGAAGTAATTAAAAAAAAAATGAAAAATACGTATGATCAAGATTGAGCATTATGAAAGTTCACATGTATAGTCAACATAAAGCAAGACTTATTAAGTCTGTTTTGTTTGTTTGTAATGCCACTTTAATCGTTTTGAACATGCCAGTAGAAAACTGAAACATAAACAAAAGAAAATGGTCAGGTCAATTCCCCAAGAGCAAAGAGCGAAAACCAGTTAGTACGAATCGTTCATCTCGAACGAAACATGAAAAATCGGGTACGAATCCAATGAATTTTAGACATCGGATGAAATCGTGAAAACAGCGAAGTATTCATAGCGGAAGGAAGAAGAGACAACTTAATTACTCTATGGGAACCGATGACACCTTGTCGTCTATTAAATAAGAATGACCAACATCACAAAGCGATGATATGCTGCATTTACAAATAATAGAACGGTCACGTTACTGCCATGCGTATTGCATAATTGGGTTAACGTTGTTTTTACAATTTCTAGAATTATACTGTAATATGTAGTAATTAAAATGAATCATCATTGTTTTTTTTAAAGATTACCCATTTATTTAAAAATCTCAATATCGTAAATAGGCAAAAACATCGCCAAACTTTTCTCTGAGCTTTGATGAATCGGGTCGTAAACCAAACTATAAAAAGAGCGTAGCCTAGGAAGTAAGGGGAAAGTTATTTTAAAAAATACCAATTACATGTGTCTAAAGTTTTGTAATAACGGTAAAAGACATACGTAGTTTGTATCTTGCTGTTTCTTTAAATCATTGTATACAATTTATTTATTCATAAAGGTTGTTTTTTCAAACATATAACAGAGTCTTTCTTAACAATAATAATGTTGGTTGCTCCCTTTTCGATTACATCACCCCATGGTACAAAATTAAAACCTATCCCATTCTGACGCCGCGTTTCAACGAGGCGTCAATGAATTGCCCAAGGGCACTCCACCATGACCATCTTAAATAATATACAAGATGACTAACAACATTCAGTATGCATATGACAAAATGGTTAGACTACAAGTTCTAACAACTTAGATTCAGTCTTTCCCTTTGTTATTGTTTAAAAAAATGGCGGAGATCGACAATACTATGAACGATTACGTCAAACATGAGTGTACAGTGACCTTTATAGTGTTTTAATCAATACTTGAATAATTAAAAGAGTTGTCGATCACTACCGACGGTCGATGACACCCGCCGTTCCTCTACAACGATCTGACCAGTGTCAGGACTCCACGCAGAACTTTCTTAGGTACAATTTAGGTTTATATTCGTCTCATTTTTCGGCGAGAGCTGTTTAACCTCAGTTTTGACCTAGATGTCAAACAAATGATCTAGAGTTTAGACCAATCAAATGTTGTATTTAATGAAAAACGTCGAAGAAATAAAGGAAAAGAAACGTTTTGATTGGTTCATAGTTAAGTTGGTAATCCTACGAGAGGCACTAATAAGATGAAGTTTTAAAATGAAATGTTCTGCATACTAACTTTTAATTGTTTTCCTTAAGAAAAAAAAAATCAGTGAAATCGTATGAAATATATTATTTAAGAACAAATTATTAATTATTTTTGAAACATGATAAGTTTTCAGTTATTTATCGTCAATTGAAACTTATACACCTATTGCGAGCCTCGCGTAAATCTCCAGTCATGTGGCGTATTCTCGGCCTTGATAATCTATTTATAGAAACTGAAGCTGGATTGAGATGGCCGATTAGCCTTTGGTAAACACATAGAACCTTTTCGATATTCAAGTCAAATAATATGCGCATGTTCTATTTCTTAGTGTTTTCTCATATTGATCGCCGTTTATCTTTTTTAAAGATATTTCTTGAATATTCTAATTTTAACTTAGTTTGTTTTATTTATTTGTAATATCTGGTATCTGCAGTTGAGCAACGGCGGGTGTCATCGACCGTCGGTAGTGATCGACAACTATTTTAATTATTCAAATATTGATTAAAACAATATATAAGTCACTGTACACTCATAACGTCATTTTTGACGTAATCGTTCTTAGAACTGTCGATCTCCGCCATTTTGTAAAACAATGACAACAGAAGGAAAATGGTTGACTAACCCAGGGACACTAATCTATATAACAATATACTGTACCTGACTAACCTCAAAACGTAAGTATAATTTCGTACTGTAATGTCCAATACTTTTGTTAAAACTCTAAACTCCTGTCGAACTGCCGCCCTCCGTCGACCACTGCCGATGCACCAATATACATGTCGTCAATCCAGTCCATTTAAACTAGTGGGATTTGACCAGTTTTTATAAGTACGCAAGACTATAACCCCTTGTGATTTCACTGGAGCATGTTGCTAGCAATATATTTGAAGGTGAATTTCAAATGCTAAACTGTCGATAATACCCGCCATTGCTCTAGTTGAAAGAAATAGGTATTTTGTTGCAACATGTTTACATCCTCTTCTCTGGTATTTATCATTGCATTTTTTAAAATTGTATCTTAACCCTTTTACACATATAGACGCGTTGTGACGTCGTTAAAGAAGACGACTTTTGAAAACATTGTGGCAAAAAAAGAATGTATTTTTTTGACACAATTTTTTCACCTTTATTAAGTAACTATGCTTTCATTTATAGATTTTCCGTATTTTCAAGTCTGCAGATGTGTTGTTTCGTGGGAAAGGGTTACAATTAGACACCAAAATAAGGTAAATATATACCCAGGAAGTTGAGAAGAGCGAGACCCTAATATTGACGCCACTACCGGCCGGATATGGTTTGTCTTTGTTGTCGGGCATTCCTAAGTTTCCTAAGCAAATAGTATCGTCATATATATGCATGCATATGTGAACAGATTTGCATATTGATTTCTTTAACCCAATCGCATTGAGTGCATGAGTGGTATTTTCACTAAACTATATAACTATGTTTATTTGTTTTATTTGGGGTTTTAAGCCGTTTTAAACATTATTACAGTATCATCACTGCGACAGTTCACTTATTCACGATCAATGGGTAAACAAAACATAACTAGGATAGAAACTGTGCCTTTTCAAAGGATCTATTAATACCATGTATTGTCTGAATCCATTTGTAAGTAGAATCAACCGTCGGTCTTTACAGCACCCTTGTGGGAACACTGATTCGGTAGGACATTTTATATCCAGGTGTTGATGAGTAAAAATAAATTATTTATCATTGCATTTTTTAAAATTGTATCTTAACCCTTTTACACATATAGACGCGTTGTGACGTCGTTAAAGAAGACGACTTTTGAAAACATTGTGGCAAAAAAAGAATGTATTTTTTTGACACAATTTTTTCACCTTTATTAAGTAACTATGCTTTCATTTATAGATTTTCCGTATTTTCAAGTCTGCAGATGTGTTGTTTCGTGGGAAAGGGTTACAATTAGACACCAAAATAAGGTAAATATATACCCAGGAAGTTGAGAAGAGCGAGACCCTAATATTGACGCCACTACCGGCCGGATATGGTTTGTCTTTGTTGTCGGGCATTCCTAAGTTTCCTAAGCAAATAGTATCGTCATATATATGCATGCATATGTGAACAGATTTGCATATTGATTTCTTTAACCCAATCGCATTGAGTGCATGAGTGGTATTTTCACTAAACTATATAACTATGTTTATTTGTTTTATTTGGGGTTTTAAGCCGTTTTAAACATTATTACAGTATCATCACTGCGACAGTTCACTTATTCACGATCAATGGGTAAACAAAACAGAACTAGGATAGAAACTGTGCCTTTTCAAAGGATCTATTAATACCATGTATTGTCTGAACCCATTTGTAAGTAGAATCAACCGTCGGTCTTTACAGCACCCTTGTGGGAACACTGATTCGGTAGGACATTTTATATCCAGGTGTTGATGAGTAAAAATAAATTATTTATGTACAATATATAACAAGTGATATTCACAAAATAGAAATTTATGGCATTGCACATTTTAAATGATCACTCAATTTAAACACTTCATTTCAGCTGCTACACGACCTGTTCACATTTCCAAGGAACCTTATCGATATGTGTGAATCTTTAAATTAAATGTTATAAAAGGAAAACTGATAACAGACACAATTAGCCTGGATTATTACCTAACAGGGTGGTGATCCAGCAGGAACGATTGTAATTATGTTTGAAAGGACGTCTAGCAATCACGTAGCTTAACGATGACTTATTAATTTCCCGATACAACCTCTGTAGGAGACGAATTTTGAAACATTTGTGAGCAAAGGATACCTTTTCTGGCCGAGCGATGCCTCCTATCCAACATTAGTCTTTCCTGTTTCAAAATTATCCTTTTATATGACTAAAATGCAGTTTATGACGAAAGCCTATTAGGATCATCTGAGAGGAAATAACAAATTGTTAAGTCGTAATAACGCAACAAAAAAGGCGTAATCATGCGAAGAAGGCGTAGTAACCCGAAACAATGCATAACAACGCAAAGTAAAGGTGTTTTTTTCTCGTTATTACGACTTTACAATATGTGTTTTCTCTAGAATGGTTCTAATAGGCTTTCGTAGCCTCTTCCAAAAAAAAATATTGTGTCCTTAAATTTGTTATTGTGTGTAAAAATATACTTTTTTTATGCACGTGATATGGTTGTTTCAATACAACTACTGTAAACAAATGAATACATCTTTCGCTTTGATTTGGTTGATGTTTCCCCTTGCTTTATCAGAGGTAAAATGTGATAACATGTTATCTTTCGAGGTAGTTTCGATCCTACACAAATAGGTCTACATAGTACATACATTGTGACCTGTCTATAAAGACAAATCATGGGAAGACATAAATATCGTCTTTGTTTACAACGCATGATCGCTATAGACAGGGCATCGCTTTTCCAATGTGGTCGTTAGCACAGGTTCGACTGTACTAGTCTTTAATCTGCTACCGACTGTTTTACAATAATTATTATGTTGCATTTTGAAAAGATCCATCTTTGTGGTCAACTATTGATCAAGCATACGATCATTGATAAGGATGTAACGCCGTTTTCAACACATATTTTAAAAGTCGTATCACGGCGGCTAGCCAGTTCACCTATCCATGCGTTTACTTGCTTCTTCTCAACAGTATTTCACACAAAAGTCTTTCCAAGTAACTCTCTGTTCTTTCGACATAAATTGTTAGCCCATTTGTTGAATGACGCTTGTCGCATTGACCTTTGTCAAACGAT
The DNA here is from genome assembly GCA_031761405.1 of Serripes groenlandicus. Lineage (NCBI taxonomy): Eukaryota > Metazoa > Mollusca > Bivalvia > Cardiida > Cardiidae > Serripes > Serripes groenlandicus. Next base: position 12,658,899 of record JASEVX010000008.1, read on the forward strand.
TTTCAAAGATAATGGATTTGACAATTTGAACCGTTCCTGCCTATGATTACGCCGATGTCTGAATGAAATACCGTACATATCGCCTTTAAGAGGGATTTGAATTCCTCGTTTATAAAATATAGAGTTCTTATAATCCGCATCGGAAAAATATATGGTATTCTTTCGTCTGTGATAAGTTAAGGCTCGAATGCGTATGGTTTTTACCTAGATCCGATAATGCTCGCCTACTGCCATAAATGACTTCTGACAAATTTCCAGATCATGAATCGTTTCCCTATCATGCCGAAAGAGAGTCGTAAAGACAACATTTAAGCTGATGCAACAAGTATGGTTCATTTCAGGAATTGAGAAAAGAAACCAAATAGAATTATTGTCGCCGCCATATTTATGGACGCAACAAAAGGCTCGAATCGTGCTATTTTGTACTGAAACATCTTTAGAATATAGTTTATGAACCAAAAATGCGTATTCGTGTAAACATTAAAAAATTTAATTTGATATTCGAACACACCAACATTTAACTATAATATCAAGACAAGATATCTTCTATACGGTACATACCAACATTTAACTATTATATCAAGATAATATATCTTCCATACCGTACAGACCAAGATTTAACTATAATATAGGGATAAGATATATTGTATGTTATGTAGTTCATTTGGATTAAGTTGCGTGAATATGCAGACAGTTGTTTATCTAAACCGATCTTAAACACGTTAGGGTAAATATTCATGCAAGATGGGACAGACAACACATACACAAACAGTGATGTATTGTTAAAGCAAATACATTTTTACGCTTTAACATCTTTTTGTGAGGTGTCCTTCATTCATTGTATTCAACGATATATATGTACAATAAACACTAGTCGATTCATTGTGTAAATAATTGCTTTTGTTCTCCCATTGCTCATCAATTTAGCTATGCGTTACAAATGATCAAAGCAAGTTCATTGTCAATTTAATGAGGCGATTTTTTCGATATAGAAACATGTATTTAGCAGTTATTTGAATGCTACATAACACGATATATATATATATCCTTAACGACTGCTTTCTCTTTTCCTTATTTGGGTAATGAGATACAAATGAAATACCCTATCTGAGTCATTCGTCCTTTAGCCTTAATATTTTCTGTCTTAGCTGTCTTATTCCTTGTTACAGGCGCTCTGCGAAAACTAACCTTAACGCAATAAAAAGACTAGTCTGCGCATCCATGCTTGAGTTCCAAATGGATACCGCTTTACAGAAGTTTCTTGAAACATCCCATTACTTATTCATGAACAGTGCTAAGCAAGACCAGACTACGCGGATGCGCTTGTTGATCTCGATTTGCACTCGTCGCATATGTCTAACAGTTGATTTCCGCAGAGTGCCGCTCAAATCTCTAGCTTAGGAAGACCTTCTTTAAATGAAGCTATACGCATTGGATATAGTTGAAAGCATTTTGGCGAAAGGAGAAATTCCTCATCATGTCACATCAGGGTATTTTCAAAAATGCGTCAGCTGCAAGTGGGAAATGCTTAAGTTCAAAATTAGCAAATTAATACCGATTGAAATCTTATTTAGTTGAATTGAAATGGATAGTTCAAGTCTACGACCTGCAACTGCGCATTGAAAATAACTCATTGATGACAAGATAACACATTGTCAATTTGGCTTCCAAAAAGGTAAAGGACATTATATTGTAATTTTTTTTTATAATCTATAATCATATAAAAAGCAAGTAATGGAGAAAATAATACTACATATTCATTTACTATGAAAAAGCTTTTGATAAAGTAAATAGCAGTCTTCTCTGACAGAAATCATAAAAAGGAAATGTTAGTAGTAAAAGGTTAAACGCAATTAAATCAATTTATAAATATGTTAAATCAGCCGTAAAAACAAATTATAGTACTTCAGAACCCATGTTATCGCAGGAGGGCGTCAACCAAGGTCAACCAACATGAAGGAATATGATGGAGGGTCAACCTAGGAATAATGCTACACATTTATTTTGAAAACGGCGAGACACTTTCACTATAGGCATATTACTTAAAACAAAGACCTAATAACAGTTTTATTAGGTCTTTGCTTAAAACAGCCCCACCCCGGAATGTGTGAGAAGGTCACCCATGAAAAATTGCCACAAAATAATTTGGAAAACGCCGTGGTATAACTTAACAATTGTTGAAGCGTATTCAAACATCATGAAGAGTATTTTGACGAATTAAATTGATGGCGAATCTAGCGTAAAGTAAGTAAAGTTTTGAATAGCTATTTTTGCAAGTTGTAAGTACATGTCATATTGTTTTGAAAGTTTGCCTATGATTATGTGACAAGGATTGTTTGTCAAACGCTAATGAATCTTAAACAAAATGAATTAAATCGCATTCTATTTTAGTTCATTCACATATTCTCAACATGAATGCGTTAAATAATTATTTGCCCTTGAAATAGAATCAAACACACTCCCTTCCAGTTGCCTCTAACCATCCATATTTTCCCTTCAAAAGATAACATGCCTTATTTGTATATTTAAACCCGAAATATGTTCATATATACATAGTTTAAGTATATTTAAACTCGCAAATTACCAAATTTACACATGAAAATACCAAATACATGTATTTCTGTCTAACCCCTATTCTGACGGTTACTATGGCAACCACCAAAACATACTTATTGATAAGGTTTCGTGAAGATATATGACTATGCGTGGCCAATATGGATGAAGGTTACAGAGATACGTTATTATTCCTTAACAATTTATATATCTGTATCCTTTGGTGATTACTTTTCATTTCGTTTCGGGAAAAATGTTCGTTTGTAGGAGTAATATATATATAGTTAGCAGGTTGTTACGTTACTTGATTTCAATTCATTGAATTAAACTGCATTTCGTATGTATTTCTGTTATTCTATTTTCTGCTTCTTTTCTATTGTACTTTGTATATATAAATACTCTTAATTAATTTGAAGGAAATAACTGATAACACAAGTCTTGCTTATACTAAGATTTCATTCGTGAACCTTCTTCTTCGTATCTTTTAAGTCTTGAGTAATAATATACACATCAATCTCTAGGATGCGATTTATCACGATCAATAAGCATACATTGTAGGACGTTGAACGTTAATACTCAGACGATACAAACCGCGCACTACAACTCATTAATCAAGTTAACAATGTTTCTAAAATTAATTAGCATTAAATTCTTCAACAGTCATTTGTATACACCGTTCGAAAGAAGGACAGACAGCACTATCGTAATTTGTCTGCATTATTAGTTTGTTAAAAATGGATATTAAAATGTCTTTAATCTTGATAAACGTAGTAATCGTTGTGCATTTAGCCAATGGCATAGATAAAAGGTTATTATCCAAAGCTCCACCTGGAATGATCTCATTTGATATAAATAAGGTATATGTCTTTTAGATTCTCAAATCAAAAAGGTTTGCCTGCTCGTTGTTAATTTCCATTTTTAAAGCGTTTCAAATGGCGGGATAAATATTTGTTGCATCAATCGAAAAGCCACATCTGAAGGCTGGCTATCACTGACAACGATATTAGGTTCTTGAATACATGATAATATCAAAAACGTAGAACAATAAAAGGTGAATCCCTTTACTGAATAGGAATTCGTGCAATGGATACTTTTTGCATATTGATTTAGGCATTTCTAAGCATTTCAGATCAGAATCATACACTGAAAACAACGATTGGGCTGTTAGTTAACATGTACGCATCAATGATATATAACATAACATGTAAGGTAGAAAGAAGTAACTTAATACAGATGCTTAATATATAATATGTTTAAATTAAGGGCAAATTACTTCAACTACATACGCGGTCAGATTGATCCGCAGCCAGATAGTCTCTAGGTGTTTGCGTAGAGATTCACCAAAATGCATTGAATATATAACAATGAGTTTAAATTCATTGTCAATATATATAGGATGCACAGAAAAGTTGGGTTTGACCGCTTTCAGTACTTTTCCTGAAAGTGAAAGAAGAATATGTGAAACCCAGTTTTGGCCCTTTCTGATTGTGTTCAATATAACAGTAACCATCGTCGCGGTGTCACTTATTTCTTGAATAATACATACCACTCACTTTCTTTGGATTATTTACAAATCTAAGAGATAACTTCTTTCGATGATATAGCGTGTCCAACCTGTATAAACTGAAGAGAATGCGACGATTTAGGATGTTGATCTACAAGGAAACAAAGAAGGAATTTAATTTGTGTAATATAATCTTTAATTTTTAGAAGTCAACATTGCATTCTTAATATTTAATACATAACCAATAAATGCAAAGTTACATATCGATATCGTGTCCAGTTGGAATTATAATAATATATCGCAACGTAGGAATTTTAGGCCTTTTTTTCTGTAACGTGTTCCAGACTATCTGTCAATTAATTACTTTTAGTATATGGGTAGATGGTATATCATGGCTGCGGAAAACACGTGTGCTTGGAATGGCGCGAATACGTTTACCGACTGGTACAACGAATATTATTCAAGCACAACTAATGGCGTTATGAATGGAATCAACAGATGGAGGTTAATCTTTGACATTACTATAGGTTATTTATATGGGAAAACAATTGTGTTGGACGAGTTTTCCGGCTGAGTTGTCCGAGCTTGCGTGGGCAGAACTGCCGACGTAACGAGACCGAACACAATAGTTACCCATAATCATGCAATAACCTTTTTATTGTGTTATTTGATATTGACTATTTAAAAAGTGTTGTGTTGTGTGTTTTAAACACAGCGAGCATAAATTTAGAAAATTATCAATTGTTTTGAATTGTTTTGATAGATTAAAGCGACTGAACTCCAGATACCCAACTGTCGAAAAAAAATAAAATTTCCAATTTTAATAAAATAAGTGTTATTTTTGTATTTGGGGCATTAAAATATGATAACTGACATATTACATACCCCTATAATCGGTGAGATTTTCTTGTTTTCGATACTTTTTCCATTGCAAATTCTACCCTGTCAGTAACGGGGTAAGTATTTTTAAATAGAAAACCCCTTCATCGGGACAATTGAAAACGACTCAAGTTTTTTTTTTCGTGCCATCTGGATTTTAGTCGCTTTAACATTTACAATTTATCGCGCAATTACTATCCTTTTAGATGGATGCTAGGAACTTGGAAAATATATATTTAGGAACCGCCATTCATCTTCCCCATTTAGTTTCGACTCGAAAATGAATCGTCGACAAAATGATGTGTAACGCTTTTTCTAACAGTGGATTTCATTTAGAACTTTTTTATTATCTTATTTACGCATTGAAATTTAGTGTTCTTTATTACTATTTAGATGCCCCTTTTGACCGCACAGTAAGTTCAGTAAAGCAAACACGCATATTCTATTATGCAATGAAAGACTTAACATCGTAGAAAGACACAAATAATCAGAAGACCTATCTTTAAAACAATGATTTGCTTATTCACCCAGCAGTTAATTAAATACCACTTGATTTTTGTGTTCATGTGCAATTGAGATTCACTTATATAGGTGATCAACCACAATCAGAGCAACTGTATAGAGAACGTCAAATGTGCAGCGTCAGAAAATACTTATACACGCAGCCAGGCTTTAAATATACCAAATTAGTGTTTTACATGCCTATTGATTTTTCAATTCGTGTCATCTACAAACGGCGTAGACATTGTTAGATGGTCTTTGAATTCATCAAATGCGCTTTGTAACGTTACTGTATTGAATGATTCTGCTTTAGCGGCACGTGAAAAATCTGATTATAATATCAAACTTTAAAATATCTACAGATATTGCATCCTTTTTGCAAATTGAAAATAGAAGGAATAAATCAAAGTAGGCCTATACAAGTATTACTGGTATAAAGGCACATAACAATTGCATTGTTAATAAGATAGATATAATCCCTTAAACGGAATATGTAATTTGGATGCAGAAGTCTTTATATTGTTCGGCCCAGGAAATATATCTGTTTCTATAATGTTTCCAAATACGGCTCCACGTTCCGCCTTTATCAGGAAAAGGGTTTGAAAATACTTACATGAATATTTCATTTGTGAATGGTATATAATAATTATTTTGGTGTCTGCCTGCAGTTTTGTATTTTACATTTATCTACACTATCATAATAATCGGAACTTAAAAAAAAGAAAAAGAAGGCAAACTTTCGAAATAGGAGCAATATCTCTAATTTCAATAACATTTCAGCTCTACAGGAAACAACACTTCTGTATTTCTTTTCTCAATATTCTCCGTACATTCATTAGATGTTTTAAAAGTTCGAAGACTAGTTCGAACACTCGGTTTCAGAACAATATGTCGCTCTTTATTGCTAACAGACATGGTGACGCCTGTGTAAAGGTTCCAATATAACTCAAATGGACTGGATTATCTTCTTATATCATTACCGTGGCCATAGGTAAGCTCTTGTTATTATAATACTTATCCTTGTGAAAGGCGCCAATTTTTGATCATCAGAAGATATCAAGCTTTGCACCACTGGCCTTCCATTAATCGGATTTAAAGAGTGATAACTATGATTGATTGTGGTTTGGCCATTTACGACGTTTTCATCAATCATTAAGTTATGTTACGGCGTTTCCTGGGTAAGTGACCAGTATTACTTGCGCATTTATCTTGACACGAGCCAGTCAGTTGTTATGCGAACCCCGCCACTCTGAGCGGCAGGGAGGGCAACCATTTCTAGAATTCATAATGTCTTTGCTATGAGCCGGGCGGTGATCGAACCCGCGACCTCCCGCACCTGAGGCGGACACTCTACCACTACACCACCATGTCGGTGAGTGCAAACTATGCAAACAAAATTCAAATAGCCTTCAAATTTTGGACTTAAATTACAAATGAGATCTCTGACGGGCAGTGGCCAATACAAATCCTCTTAAATAACAATATTCAATATTCAATATATTTTATTGCATAAATCACCAAACAGTATGTTTATAGAAAATAAAGAAATTATAAAATTTACAAACGGAAAAATGAATTTTTCAAAAGAGTTTGCAATCATTTAACAATGCACGAATTTATGAAAAAGATAACAGTCAGAATTGAGTGATCGTCGCGCTGTTAAGTAAACTACTTTAGAAGCAACGCATCTTGATTTTTCTCTCTTTAAAAAACTGAATATCGTTCAATTAGAAAAACAGTTGTATTTGAATAATGCGTATTTAATTAGTATTTAATGAATGAATGAATGAATGAATGAAAGTCTTTATTTACAGAGGGTAACCCAATTAGTATAAACTAATCTTCCTTGGGGCCCTCTAAAGCAATATTTACATACATACAAATACATAATTATATAGCAATATAACAATCAGCATAACAAATTCAAAGTTAGCATTATTCATAAACATGATCAACATGATAACAATGTTACACAACAACATAATACATACATATGGCGGCAGAGGTTTAACTTACAGACTTACATATGGCCATATTTACAATTTTAGATTTGTAAATTGAATGATGATCAATATATGAGAGTGCTATTTATTCATATGTTCACAAATGGAATTAACTAAATCTTTAAAAACCTTTCACCGAGCATTTTGTGTTGGCTGATCAATTTAGAAAACCAAGTTAGTTGCTTTGGTAATCAACGCCAAATGAATTTAATATATTAGTAACCTCGTCCGGTAAACTGTAATATTGACCTGAACCGACTCCCATAGGCAAATAATTTGACTACGTTAGTTGTATGGCATTGGATCGTTCTTGTCATTAGTTTTTACGTGACTGCAGGCATGGGGAAATTATTGACTTAACGTGACAAACGATCACGTAAACTAAGCTCTCCTTCTATTCTAAGCTATATTGTTTGTTTTTGTTACTTGTGATTTGTTTCAATTCATCATATAACAGTAATGGAACCAACGACCAACGTTTACAACATTTTAATGACCGGGATGAGGAAACGATATTAGTACACAGAGAACAGTATGGCAGCTGTCTGTCGGATAGAGATTGGTGGGGAAACCTACGTAGACCAACCCCGACCCCCACACACAAATGAGCCGTACCACGAAAAAATCAACAGTATGGTATCTTCGTAATGTATCGAGCCAGATCAGCTTGCGTAGTCCGTCTCAGGGGTGATAGAGGTATAGAGAAATGATTCCTGAAATAGAAAATCCACAGGAGGCGAAAAGTATCTATCCGGGTAAGACTGCGCATGCTTAGGCTGATCCGAATCTATACTTTACGCAGAGTCCACAATGTTGGTTTTCTCGCGGGACGGCTCAAATAGACCCACACCAACAAACAACCCGAACATTAAAAGACGATCCACTGGAGAAAGATTCACATCCACAAGTCCCGTCAATCTGTTATCCATGATATTGAATGTCAACAACACAGTCACTTGCTTTAACAATGTTGAAAAGGAATGAATACATGTTGTTTCTATGTCCGTCGACATGTAAGGTCATGTTGAAAAGAATATCAATGACACATTGTATGAAATGTTTTGCATTTGTGTATCGAAGTACAGATCAGGAGCCAAGAATTCGCGGATTCGATCTTATTTGACGAGATAGTCCGGAGTATGATAAAGGAGAAGATTGCTTTATTTTAGTACACAGATATATGACAGCTGACTTTGATATTACTATATAGTGCACATGTTATCTTGATCGCAAATCGGGTACCATTAGTCCAATTATAGTATGTTTACAAATGATGACGACGTGCGGCCGTCAAGCCAATGTCTATAAGTTGAAGTTAATGGATCACCTAGGTATTATATAGTTTCCTATTCCAGGAAAGAAAGTTGGGTCTAATAATACAACTTAAAAAACCAGAAAATCCCCCGCGTACAGTGTTCATAGCGTATCATGCTATATTTATAGTCAGAGGGTAAAGTAGTCAAATACGAATATTCCCAAGTTATGTATCCATCACTTGACCTCCCACCGATTGCTAAGGTAATGCAAATAATTCGGCTCAAAATTGGAAAAGGTTAGAAGTAAACTATCCTCACAATTAAGTAATGTAAACATGTCATTTACATATGAGCCTTTCCACAGAAAAAACAACAACATTATGGTCTCTGCGTAAAGTATCGACCCATACCAGACTGCGCAGTCCGCGCAGGCTAATCCGGGCCAACACATTCCGACAAAGGAGGATAGATGTATAGAGCAATGATTCCTGAAACAGAAAATCCACAGGAGACGAAAAGTATCAGTCCGAGTTAGCCTGCGCGGCATGCTTAGGCTGATCCGGGTCGATACGTGTACTAAAATCCTATGCCACACATAACAACATTAATAACATTAAAGTCTATAAGTAAACAAAATTGAAATGGCACTCATAAATACTCTTTTAATTTATGCCCCTGTTTAAAATGATAGTCTTTTCGTGTTATGTGAGAATTCTTCTCTTTTTATATTTAAGTACGGGTATGCAAATTATTTATATGTACTCTATATCACATAAACTTTATTGTAATGGAAAAGAAATGATTACAATGAAAGGTTAAGCTATGAAATATATTGCACAGTGCATATATCTATCATTGTAACAGCCATGATATTGTCGTGGTGACCTACATCGTTCCATTATAAATTAGGAAACACTATTTCAGATTTTGATACGGTAGCCAAATATGATAATGATGCATATGATGTCTAGTATTCCATTTTATGATCTGAAGAACGGGCAATATGCATGCAGATCTGATATCTGCAACTGAACAGTTTGCTTGAACCATTAGTTTTTTTTTCTATGTGTGAAATGTATTTGTGTTTTTATCAAACGAGGCAATAATGCTATCACTTCATCATTATGCAAGTGACTTTTCGTTGCTGTTGTTCTTATTAAAATAACAAAACCATGAGGGTGTATTCGTTGGAAACTAAATAGTATTCTTACACAAAGTAGGTGAACCTGTGTGTAGCAATGAGTCCGTCCATTGGAAAAGGTACATGTTGGCATTTTTAACAGTGTATGCCCAGCTTATCCTGTTCATCCCTTCCTTTTTGACAAAAGCTTCTAACAGGCTTGTCTAAGTGAATGTGAATAGCGTATAGTCCACAAGAGACAATGTGTACCTCATTGCATGGACGGGTTCAAATAACAGATGAGCTGTTCCGCGTGAAAACCAACATGATGGCCTCTGCGTAATTTATCGATTCAGATCAGCCTGCGCAGTCCGGGCAGGCCATTCCTGGCCGACATATTCCGTCTCAGGGGGAGAGAGGTATAGAGTAATGATTCCTGAAGCAGAAAATCCACAGGAGGCGAAAAGTGTCTATCCGGGTAAGCCTGCGCGGCATTCTTAGACTAATCCGGGTCGATTTCTTAGGTTATTTCTACTAATAAGGTTGGGCTTAATATCGTGTCCGATCATGCTGGTTAAACACTTGTGATTCTGTTCCAAGTCAGGGGCGTAGCTGGACCGAAATGTGATCTACGCACCATCCTAGGGGGGTCCGAAAAAAATCGTCTTTATGGGCTCAGATGACTTCTGGCGTATATTTCACAATATCTAAATGAGCCTACTTGATACCCTTATGTACGGCATATATACACAAAATACTCTTAAATCATTTGCAGCATTCGGAATTTATTTTTTCTGGGGCATGCTCCCCCGGGATTTTTTTTTGTCTATATGGGCTCAGGTGACTTCTGGCGTATATTTAACAATATCTTAAGTGCCTACTTGAATTGTTCACGTGTGTACGTGCGTAAGCCTAGCTACGCGCCTGCAAGTGGTAATGCATTACAACCGCGGTATTTGTGAATTCCTTTTTCAGACATGGGCATCGATTTGTATCATCTGAAATGTGTATATGCACCGTAATAGACATGTATTGTTTATGATATAACTGTTTACATTATACAGGAGGTATGAGCAATAGTAATGCAGTAGTTGTGGCCACAGATTATACCTGCTTTGCAATTTGTTGGGGTTGTTCCAAATGGTCAGTCGACAAAAGACGATGTGATGATGCATGGATTGACTTGAAGACGAGGCGCCCAGTTATAACAAAAAGAATAAGGCGCATAACAGACAGTATATTTCAAGAGCTATGGGGATTGAGCACATCTGATGTCGTAGAAATAAATCAATCTAAATGTATGTTGGTTTGAATTGATACATTTTTAATAGTCATTGTCATTTGGCTTTTATTAAGTTTGTTACTACTACTAGTTTTTGAAAATGTTGCTTTCCGATTTTAAGAGGATTTTTTCTTTAAGACAAAAGTATGTTTGTATTTAAACAGTATTTGAATGGGCTATACTAGTTTTCGTCACCGTTCTTTTACATTCCGAAATTGTATAAACTCGACAATTATATTGTATGTTATGTTTTTTTTTGTCTTTTTGTGTGTGCAAATTTATTAGCAACTATTGGCATTTCCGACCATACGAAACGCTTGAATTGTATTATCTACCGTAATGTTGACAGCACGCGGATCATTATATTTAATGACAAACGATACATCAGATAGTTCAATTTCTAGTTAATATAATTTAATGATAGACAATATTTAATTAAATATATTATGATCGTTGCAAATACAAGCACATTTTAAAAACGCCATGTTTTGTTTTTCAGCATGTGACAGCACTTAGTTTGGAAGGCTGACATTTAGTCGCATCTCAAGATGGATTGAAAGTTGTACATTGTGGTAGATACGTATCAAATGTGTTTTTGTAACGATATCATGTTCCATTGTACATGCTGTATGTATACACAATGATATTAAATAGTTGAATCAGTGTTCATCATTACTTTTCTCCGCCATTTAAATGAAACACGTCACGTAGTCACCAACCTTTGGAACTTTGTGATCTGCTTTCGTCTCGGTATATGGCGTCATTAAAATACAGATCGACACGCCTTATAGATGGGCTCATTAATTCGATAAGCTGTCTATCATTGACTATTCAAAAATGAGAAGTAAATGGCACCCAGGCACCTGGTTTCCGGAAATATATTCATTTTAGGTCAAAGGGAAGGAATTTATTTTCCATAGGCGACCATTATAGAATTACGGGTTATGGTTCGTTAACATCAAATAAATTAACACATATACCTGTATCAAATTAAAGTTCATTCTTAGAACTACCAAAAAAGAGTCACATCATCACCGACTGTTGACAGAGTAACAGGTCAAATCAAAGGTCACCCTTATCCCGCACTGAATTTTACTTTCAATTTCAGAAAATACTGCATGTTCTGAAAATGGCTATGTGGTATGTGATCTTTGAAGGCAAGGTGCATGACGGCCTCCTTGGAAAGACCGCTACATTCTGGCTCAGTGTTATAGACCATACCCGTCTGATTATTATGCTGCAGTATGTTGTGATGACAAACAACTTGGCACTCTTTCATAAGTGCAACGGTAATATGGCGAACCAGTTCTTTGCTTACGATGGATCCAACTATTCCAGATAATTTACACTTAAGCCTTAAAATTACGTGTGTGAAATAAATACAAAGAGAAATGTATTTCATAATATTAATGTGTAGTCAGGATGAAATACGTACATGATTCTATATAGTTACATAGATCTTTATCCACAGGTAATTTGTGTGGCTGGAGGTGTTCCTGACGAACATTGACAAGTCTCATCCCGGAGCGAAGGAGCTGTTGAAAAGGGGCAGCATTACAGTGGCGCGGTCTCTCATACCTGGTTCTCGCAGGGCGGTTGATCAGACGATGGAGGAGGCTTTCATGAAATTCGCCAAGTCAGCAGGTATCTTGCAATACGTTTGTGTCATTATGAACTGAACAAAACGGCTCGTCAAAACAACACTTAATGGCATTCTTTCCAAGGACAAAACCGTGTTTCCCTCACTTCATTGTCCTTATTTATATTTGCAGGAGGATTTTTAAGACTCTTCTCCATGTTCGATGCTTACCAGCGATGGTGCCGTACAACATCAACCCGGTTCAGTACTTTGTGGACTCATCGATGATCCAGACTGCCCAAAAGCCAATAAACATCATGAGCTAGAGAGGGCTGTAATAAACAAATCTGAGGAAGCAGTTATGCGCACCCTCTGCTATTTTCAGCAATTTCACCAATCTTTTCTCCTTGCCGGGCAAAGACCACTTGTACATTCTTGCGTCTTGTGCTCCTGCTTCTTCCGAGGTGGAGTTAGACGTGCTCCGTGCTGAGACCGTTGGTATAGAAGCCAAGGACGCATTCATACAAGATCGCTTCGTTAAAGACTCTGGGGTTACCTTTTTTGAGCCAATCAAAAGGATGAAGCTAAAGAGGATGGAAGCCTCCAACAAGACCGTCAAGCTTACTTCATCCTGGAGAAAGGTATGCGATCTCATAATACTAATAACTATAATATAACGTTGATATATGATATTGTCGGGTACAGTTCAAATACTAATTTATGATGCGACACCTTATTTCCATGTTCGTATTTGCAGGTTATCTAGTACCGTGAGCAAAGTGACCTCGCTGTTATGCTGTTGATTAAGTCACAGCATCTGGAAGAACCAATTAATCATGAGGAGCTGATGAGGTACTCGCTCACCCCTGTTCCCCAAAGCCTTGGCACAGCGGATAGGTTCTTCAACAAGACCAACAAATCAGCTTTGCTTCATTTCCTGATGGACGATGGTCCTGAAGATGTTCCTTACCCAAAAGATGCCCTCTAAATCCAGGATAGCAACGCACTTTGCCATGCATTGACGAACATTCCCCCAACACTTGGTGAAATTTGTCTCCAGCTGATAGATCAAATGGTTGCGAAGACGAATTTTGTCTTCTCTACCGACCCGTACCACGCTGACTCCATCAAGGCTCAGGAGCTATTTCGCCGTGGATATCATAGAGGGACCGGCAAAGAGGAAACAAACTTACTTCAAACTATTCCTGGCAAATGAGGAGAATAAGACACAACTCTGTCAACTACTACTACGGGTATGGGGAAGCAAGGAATCAGCATCTCGTCTCGAGAAAAGTGGGACAGCGATGATAGTGGTTGATGGCATGGCTTATCAGTTAGACTCATTGGATGGTGAGGTGAGTATACAAATACAAATGAGCTAGTGCATGGGAAAAGTTGGCTTTTGAGAACAGTTTAGATTCAGATAAGCCTGTGCATCCAAACAGTCTAATCAAGATCTTCACTGTTCACATATTACTTACACAAGCTTGTGAGGAGATTGTGTCAATATCTGTAGATTTCGATAGGATCTGAACCTACAATGTCAAGAAATGACAACATGTTCTCAAGCACTGTCTCAAATGATGTTCAGTACTACAAGAACACCATCGTTTAATCATCTGTTTTATGAGTATGGCTTACTATGTTTCAGGTGACAACAAGTGAGATCCATGAGCTTAATTCGAACCAGGAGGAGACAGACACCAGGGTTGTGCTCCTATCGCAAGTATGTGGCCATATTGGGGTACAAATCGGCAATAGTAAGGACGCAAGACACTAATATTTTCATGATACTCCTGCACCATGCTCACTCCATCGTACTAACCATCTACCTAGATACCGGTACTGGCAAGCATCGCAAATTTATGAACGTCAGTGAGCTAGCGGAATTAAAAGGAGCTGACTACTGCACCACTCTTCTTGGACTGTATGTATTCACAGGAAAAAAAGTAACAAGTGCTTTCAAGGTAAAGGTTGGACCCCTGATAAAGCTACAATCCATACCAAAGTACCACGACATTTTCATGTAAAAATCTTTCTGTATTGAGGATGTTCCACAGTATAACTTTCCAATTAAGCGACTTGCTACTTACAAGCCAGCTTACCAGGCAATGGTTTGGCACCCAAAGCCCTATGATATTGGACAAGGCTGGGAGAAGACGGAGGAAGGTATCTTGGATCCAATATGGTCGTGTGGCCCCATTCTACCCCCTTCTCTTTTTGACCAGCTGGAGAAAACTGTTCAGGAGGTTGAGGAGCACAACGACAATGAGGATGAGCAAAATCTTGATTATGATATGCTCTTTAATGATGATTAATAGATCATGTAGTTGTGACTGCCAACAAAACATAACCGCTTCTGTATAGCGCATCCTGTTTCACAAGTTTTGAACCACATAACATTTGAACTAGCAAGTCTAGTTCCTTACAGCATCCATAGACATATGTCTCGTTGATGATATAAACTGCTATGGTCTGTTATAACACATATGTATAATTGGACGAATTTGAGTAAAACAGTTTACAAGATTATTTTTCGTTTTTATATCTAAATGGTTTGAATATTGTTTTAATCTTAAAAATAATGATCTCATACGTTTTATAATGCCCAAATTACACCAAAGAATGTGGTAATTTGTCTCTGTATTATGTCTGGTTCAAAAGTTATGCTAATTATTAAATTTCGTAAGAAATCCAAGATGGCCGTCAATGGACCCCATGGGACAATATTTCGAATTGGGAACATAACATTTTCATTTATTAGATACCCTGAGGATTACAAAAATGTAGGTTAAAAAAATACATCCTTGTGATGCATGGGGACCCCACCTTCCTATTATCCTAACTATGGAGTTACGGCCCTTGGTTGACTTAGGAAATTTGTTGTGATCTTAACTTACATCTGCATAATGGTTGTTTTTTCCAATTGATGCTTAGCAAAGTTATTCAAAATGTGTGTGCATTTAGATCTTTCGTCCATTTTTATAACTAAGAGTACAACTTTTGGAGGTGAGAACTGATATCAATGTTCATACATTTTCATACAATTGATTTGTTAAATTATATATATATTTAAATGTATACATCTATTCATTTGCTTTACATATAGAGTATATATGATTTAATAGTACTTAAGAGAATAAGCGGCATATAGTCGAGCGTGCTGTCCTCCGACAGCTTTTGTTAACATTGTGTTCAATTGTGAGTTTACAATTTGAGGTCACCTGAGAATTACACCTCAGTGCAACCATCAGTGTACCATCTAGCGTGAATTATCAATCAATGCTGAAAGTGTAGCCCAATAATCATATTTGCCTATATTTGTATAAATTGAACTTTTTGGCAAATGGAAGAATTGATCATTATGAGCAATTTGTGTTTGTTTTTGCTCACAATGTTTTAAAAACCGTTTAACTTTTCTAGGTAGAAAACCCTCATTGTGAAGGAACTACATGAAATTGAACAGAACTGTTCAAATATAAGACATCATTGAAAACAAGCACCAAACTAATGGATACCTTAGTTGTCTTTCCTTTCTATTAAGTCATTTTATCTGAAATAATATTAAAATTCAGAGAAAAAAGATGTTGCATCTGAAAAGTTGGAAGAATAACCTCCATAGAGTTGCAAACATGGGGAATGGAGGAACTTCTGTTTAATCGTTCTCTAAAATATGTATGCTACAGAGGCATTAAAACTCGCAGAAAAAGTTCATCCATTAGCAAAGGTGTATTAAAAATGACCAAGTTGGACATGTAACGCTCAAATTTATAACTGCATCAATACCTTCCATATTCAGCTCATTGAGAGTCAAAAAGATTTTTCTTCAAGTTTGCAAAGTGACTTAGTTTTCAACAAATTTTCAGTTATATCATGGTGACCGTTCATGTATTCATTCCCCCTGGATAAACACTCTAGGTTTCGAAATGTGGATTGTCCAAGGGCATCCAATCATGCCGGCCGTAACTTAGGATCAAACCCAAGACACGCAGTTTGAAATTCTTGACAATAACCACTCGGCCATGACGGATTCTTGTTTTGGAAGTGACATAACCTATTTTGAACATAGCCCAGTTGTCATCAAGACAAACATTCTGACAAAGGGTTTCAACATGCTTAATTCGAAAATGTTTTATTTAAATATAGCCTAGCGACCTGGTGATGAACACGTGATAACCCAATACATTTAGCTTACATATAACCAAGACAAACATTCTAATAAAATGTCATCGTTCTTGAGCTAAATCGGTGTTCTATCGAGTGCCAACTAAATTTTTCTTAAATTTGGTACAGCCTTTTTTTGAACACAAGATGACCCATTTTAGAACGTAACTTAAATATCACCAAGACAAACATTCTGGCAAACTTACATTATTCTTCTGTCAAAAGATGCAGATTTTCTTAAACTTACCAGCACCAGATGTCACTATTATTTAAAACCCGAAGGCTTACACCGAGATACTACTTGATCTAAACACAACTTTTATTGCTGCGGTAGCAGGAAGGGAGTAAAATGCCTAAACTGTAAAACACAACTGTTTTGGTGGATTACACTTTTTAGTTTACTGTTATCATTGTTCACATTAATATATTGCATACTCTGAATGCATCAGTTCGTCCAGTATAGTCAAATAATAGGAAGACACTGTATTGTAATGACTGATCATGGTGTGATTTTCATAGATCTATTGGGTAATATGATCATTACAAAAGAGGGCCAAGATGGCCCTAACTCGATAAACTGAGTGATAGTAAATTAGTACTAGTAGTAACTAGTTTTTCAACCATTCTCCCACACACACCTACAGCACATACCACTCATCAATCCCCATATACACCCAGGCATATGTTCACCATCCATTCACACACACCTACAGCCCATACCACTCATCAAACCTCATATACACATGTTCACCATCCTACTACATACACCTACAGCATTCATCACTCATCAATCCCCATATACACCCCACACATGTTCACCATCCTACTACACACACATACATCATATACCACTCCTCAATCCCCATATACACCCCACACATGAGCATCATCCTACTGTAACGGGAACGGGTTATAGGTATAACTATCACTTCTACAGCCTAGTAGTAGAAGCCGGCTTTTATAGCGACTTTGGTAGAGTGGTTAGCCTTAGCTTAAATTTAAAAAACGTTCATCGCGGTTAGTACTTAGGTTAGTTAGGTGACCCGCGATGGCTTAACGACGGTACACGTTACAAATGATGGCAGCGGTGGGATGTTTGGGTTGACACCTCCATCATCCACGGACGCCGGTGGTTCCCAGTGATGTTACATAGACTCCGCTCTGGTATGATGCTTGTGTTCAGTTGTTAGACTTCGGGGCGAAATTAAGAGAAAAGAGGGAGAAATGTAACGGGAACGGGTTATATGTATAACTATCTCTTCTACGGCCTTGTCGTAGAAGCCGGCTTTTATAGCGACGTTGGTAGAGTGGTTGACATCTTCTTAAAAATAAGCAACGTTCATCGCGGTTAGTGCCTGGATGGGTGACCCGTGATGGCTTAACTCCGGTACACGTTACACCACTACACACACCAACATCACACACTACATCATCGATCCCCATATACACCCGCACACATGTTCACCATCCTACTACACATTCCACTCATCAATCCCCACATACACCCAGGATTATGTTCACCATCCACCCACACGCCCTAATCAATAAATGCAGGTTAATAATACAAGAAGACGTATAACATCACACTTACATAAAGGACATCTCTTTTTAGGCTTACAATGTATATACATGTATCCTATAAAGTTTGACCATTATTAATCATAAAAAAATTGGCTGCGTATCTGATCATCTTTCAAATTTTGAGATTGTGTGATTCTGTTCATTCAATTTGGGTAGAAGTGAGGTACCGTACATCTACTTTTCTGTTGTATACTTTCTATGGCTCACCTTGGACTCATGTAGCATTCTGGGATAGCTTTAACTTCGTCTCTTGAAAGGGCTTTCGACATGAATCCCAACGTTATTGTTGTAGGTGACCTAAACCAGGATTTGGTGCAAACTTATGAATTTCATTAAAACAAAGTTATGTCTATTAATAAACCTTCGTAAAGTTATAAATAAACCAACTCGTATTACTGAACATACACGTACTCTATTAGATCCTATTCTTGTTTCTGAACCATTATCCGTGCTTGAATCGGATAGAGTCGATATTAAAGATCGAGCTGATTTTGAAGAACTTAAGCGTTTAATTGAAACCCTTAACTGGGACTTTATAATTATTCTAAATACTGATAAAGCTTGTGAACAATTTACCACAACGTTATCCGAATTCATGAATCGCTCTATACCATCGAAAGAAATTGTCATCCGCTCTAACGACCAACCATAGTACGATTGTGAAATAAGATTTTTTTTTTAAGAAAGCGAGATAGGCAAAAGTCACTTGCAGTAAAAACTTAAACGGCTTTCTCATTGGATAACATATAAAACAAACCTAATTATCTTATTAAATAAGAAAAACAACGATACTTCTGCAATCTTGGCGAGTCTCTTTCTGATAATTTCAAGAACGACCCTAAACAAGTGTTTGTCTTGTTCGCACAATTCAATAAATGGTAAAGCTAAATCGAATTCCATTCCTACTTTAAAGTCAACAATTAATGACTTCGAGACATTAATTTACTCACATGAAATCCAGACTTAGTGGTAGTTCCCGATGTTTCCCGCATGTGATAATTTTAAACATTAGCTGTTTAAACGTTTTGAACGTTATCAAATCCGCGTGTATAGATTCGACGATCAGTTTTTATTATCATAAATTTATCATGGTATATTATATAAAACTTGTAATAACATTTTAAATTTGGAATGATTTACCCTTTCCCAAATGTAGATTAATTTTTGTACACTTTCAGCAGACTTACGAAAAAAGTGTGACAAAAACGAGTATTTGCTGATTATCTCCTTGTGTCGTTCTTTTTCCCAACTTTATTCAATAATAATACTTTATTTTTAGAAAGCTTTAATATTGTTGATGAGATGTTTTTAAAATCGTCTGCTGCAGTCTGTTGTATATGGGAAGTTATCATATGCGTGCAAACAATATTTCGTTACAACTAAGAAATCATTATTCCGATCAATAAAAGCACTAAAAGCACTCAAGATATAAGGGCATATGTGAGGCGAAAAACTATGGTATAGTTGATATGAACAAACGTTGTTCAAACAATATACCATCGGCCTGGCCTGTAAGCAATGCCAAATATGTATGAAGCAACAAATGTTGACAATAACTATTTATCAACGCTTGAGGCTGTTCTTGTTTAACCAAAGTTAAAACATGGTGGACAAATATATGGGCAAAAGTTACAGAGCAACGATCCTTAAGTATAATATTTTCAGTTTAATGGGCACTAAAAATCAACACTGTATATTGAAACAAAGCTGATAGCTGCTAACGACAGAAAATCAAAAGCATAATTATATAATATTCTTAAAGCAGGAATTAACATTAATCGATCAATCATCAATATGAAGTGATCGATTCATTGATTATGAATGAATGGTTGGGATAATGACATTTATAAGTTTCGTACGGACCAATTTTAAGAATAATTTAAAGTTAGTTACAATTGAAATTATTTCAAACAACGACCGAACTAAAAAGGAAAAGAAAAAATAATTGAGCCGTTCTACAAGAAAAAAGCATTATGGAATCTGCGTAATTGATCGACCCAGATCAGCTTGCGCAGTCCGAGCATGCTAATCCGGGCCGACACATTCCGTCTCAGGGAATAGAGGTATAGAGTAATAATTCCTGAAACCGTAAATCCACAGGAGGCACCAAGTGTCTGCCCGCAGATTAGCCTGCGCGGCATGCTTAGTCTGATCCGGGCCCACAAATTATGCAGAGTCCACAATGTTGGTTTTTTTACGGAACGGCTCATTAATGAAGATTATTCCAAAATTAAACTGACTAGATATATATTACTAGTATGTTTCCGTTCGGTAACAAGGTATAAATGTGTTATGAAATAAATCGTCCAAAAAGAAAAAAAGGTTTGACTAATTTTAAAATGATTAACATGGCAAACAGACAGACAGGCGAACGATTAAGTGATCCATAATTGTGTCCAAGGCTTACAGGCAGACGGCGCAAAAATGAATGATTATTGCAGAAAGCAAACTGGTTCCGATGTGTCAAATAATGTCTGTAATTTGGAAAGGGTTACGATATTACGGCGATTTGGGGTTACATTGAATATGTTACGGAACCACATAAGGTAAATTGACAAACAATTTATGAGGCTACTATTCGTCAACAGATTCATCTAGTAATAAATAGCATGTAAATTGACATTTAGTTTTTAATGTACTCAAAAACAGTTGCATTTAGACACAAAACTGATAGAAGCGGCTCGTATATAAAAGAATCTCGGTACTAGTTTCCGCTAATATGTACTTTGTATGCTGAAAAAAAATCCCTCATTTGTAAAGTGGCTAACTTTACCTTTCCTCTGTGGATCGACATACTGACAGACAGACAGACAAGCATACTGCGACGATGGTTCTCTCTTGTCTCCACTCTCACGACACCGCACGAATAATGAAACAAGCTATCGAGTTGTCGCGAGAACAGCGTCAAATTCACTTGAATATTTCTTCTCCTTGTGTAAAAGTACGGGAAACGGAAGTTGTAATGGCTATGTGAAGTGCTCTCTGGTTGGTCGATATTTGGTCGTGTCCGGATTTTTAGCCAATCAGCGATCAGGTAATAGGAAACCATTTCTTTTTGTGTCGATATATTTAGTTTTGACGTGTCTGTGTTTTCCGCGGAAATGGACTCAAATATTAAGAAAACGAAGAGACGGATCAAAAATCGGGACGATCATTCGATGTAGCAACTGATGGGATACACAACGCACACCGAGTGGTTACTAAATTCGAAAAACTGTTGGAGGTTTTAGCCCGTTTCCATAGCAACGGTGGTTTCTATGGCGACCATACTACAAAACGAACAACTTGAGCCTAGACCATTCATCCCTACCAAGTTTGGTCGAAATCTGTTGAATAGTTTTAGCGTTACGCTTTCCACAAACAAACAAACAAACAAACAAACGGACCGAAACGAAGACCGACTTTAAGGGTCTCTGGGAAACGGAAGTTGTAATGGCTATGTGAAGTGATCTCTGGTTGGTCGATATTTGGTCGTGTCCGGATTTTTAGCCAATCAGCGATCAGGTAATAGGAAACCATTTCTTTTTGTGTCCATATATTTCGTTTTGACGTATCTGTTTTTTCCGCGGAAATGATACCCCTTACGGTAACTCAAATATTAAGAAAACGAAGAGACGGGTCAAAAATCGGGACGATCATTCGATGTAGCAACTGATGGGCTACACAACGCACACCGAGTGGTTTCTAAATTCGCCCGTTTCCATAGCAACGGTGGTTTCTATGGCGACCATACTACAAAAGGAACAACTAGATCCTAGACCCTTCATCCCTACCAAGTTTGGTCGAAATCCGTTGAACAGTTTTGGCGCTACGCTTGCCACAAACAAACAAACGGACAGAAACGAAGACCGACTTTAAGGGTCTCTAGAAGAGAGAACCAACAAACAAACGAACAGAAACGAAGACCAACTTTAAGGGTCTCTAGAAGAGAGAACCAACAAACGGACAGAAACGAAGACCGACTTTAAGGGTATCTAGAAGAGAGAACCAACAAACGGAATGGAGAAAAACATATCTTATGCAGCCTCAAATAATATTTAAAAAAATAAAATGTGACAATTGTTTTTCTCTCAACACCCAACTAGCTGCGAAACGTCTTGACACTTATTACCAATGAACGACTTCAGTGATATTAGTTCCGTAAGTCCCCATGCATAATCCTAAAAACCGTTTACATGATATGATATTTTACAGTCTGCTGAACTCCTTATCACAGACTAAATATAAAAAGAAAATACCTAAGCAAACATATGGATAATCTATATAAGTGAAAGTATATATATTGTCTCGTGATGAAGACATTGTGGAAAAAAATGTGAAATTGCTCGTTTTCTTTTTTCTGTTATATATTTCTCAAAAAGTGTCTCAAATGGGGAAATGGTATTATAATACCTGTAGCAAAACGTTTTAATATATTGAATATTAAAAGAAACAACCGTAGATACAGGTTTGAAAACAATGTGTGCAAAGGAAAATTCCTCTGTTACAGTATCTATCATGAAAAGGGTTTAACCCTTTTCCGTATTCAGAAAACATCGTGGATAAAGGAGAAGTTTCTATTCGTAAACATGTATTCCTAAAAGGTTGAAAGAAGTATGTTATTGAAAAATAAAATATGTAGATAATGCATTAAGGAAGATAAAGTAGTTTTAAGTACAATATCTGATCCTAGCCCTTTGCAACGTACAATAAATCTGAAACAGACGACTCTGAAAATATATTGGCAAAAATCTCACAAAAATGAAAGTATAACTATTGAGAAAAGAATTGAAACATTCCGTCAAAGGTTATGTTGAGCACTTTCTCTATTTGTCACAGCGTTTTCTAAAGTCGTCTACTGCAGAGGCGTCTTCATGTGACAAAGGGTTAAATGAAAATCCTCTAGATTAAAAAATCAAAGCACTGAAAGTGCTAACAGCAAGGGGCTAACTGCAGATAACATTTGGACATGGATTTACCGATCCCAAAAGTCTAACTTGAACACTTTACACTAGCACTTTGTTAGTTAGCACTTTATATCCTTATATTAAATGATAAAGGAGTAAAGCATAATAATGTACACACAGTATGATGGTCTATCGATATACTTAAAGTTGCCATACACATGCGCATCTACTATCTGGATAGGTTCTGCTTAGCACACCTCCTGGTTTACAATGGATTTTTAGCCGTGTTTTTTTAATGCAATAAACACATATACATTTCATATCAAAATCACAATAAACTAACAATAATAATTATATTGAGAGTCCAATTTTAATATCAGAGCAGAAATAAAATCCTGTGTTATCTACATTTTTTTTCTTCAGCGTGCAATGACTGAAATATTGTCAAAAGCGACGTAAAACATCATACACACGATTTGATCATTTTTTAGTGTTTCACAACGCTAAGGTGAATAGTTTTAAATGCATTTCTTTTGAATTCATTTTAAATCCCAACAATTTGAAAGAGTTTATTTCATCGGTGTTAAATGACAATTGCACCACTGATATCGGCAATTTATAAGACAAAAAATATGATATTTTTCTTATAATTTTTTTTATCTGCCCAAACAGGGAATCGAACTCTAGTCTCCCGCTTCACGACCAAACATGCTAACAGCTACGTTACGAGGCCACTTCTAATCAGAGGATTTGATTTATAACATAATTATAAACTGATACACGAGTTAACGAATTATTTAGTATTGAAGCGTTTTATCTTGATAAAAAACAAATGTCATTTAAATCATTTGTTTTATAACTGGGACTTGACTATCTTATTCCGTAAGGTTAATTTTGTTTGAGAATTTGATGTATTTACGCAGGAATCTAAAATGAAATACTCTAGTACTTATATTCCGGATTAACGTTACCGCTGAAACTACATTTAATTCGAAAGGATTTTTGGAAATTCCGACGGCTAGGCTCACTTGCACATTTACCGTATATGTTATATTTTGTCAACTATTTATTTTATTATCATTTAAATTATTTGAATGTTTGAGTATATATGTTATCATTGGGACTCGATTATCTTATTTTTTTTTTGAGTCGGAATCGAAAGGTTGCCTTCACTTCATTCGATTTACAATATTTAGGAATTACCAATGAACTTTACGCGCGATCAAGTATGTTGAAAGCGTAGAAATACATTTTAAAAATTAATCATGTAATTCATATATTTTAACATAAAATTTCTTTCGAGTTATTTCTTTTGGGTTAGTGATGTCGAATCAAATCAATTTTCGGCTTCATATGTCAACAAGTTACCGCATTTTGATTTTTAGACTGGAACTATTGGCGGTACGCGATGACCAACATGGGTATTAGCTGGCAACAGTCATTTCATTTTTAACAACATATTCCTCAAATCATCCACTTTCATTGACATTATATGTACGATCCGCAACCACCAATACATCTATATGAAGTCGAGATGGTGTTCAGAAACGAAGAGCTGATGTAGAAAGACAGATGTGAAGTAATTCAATGCCGATATCGTGAAACGCCTGTCTAGATTCCAGTCTCAAAATAATGCGTCGTTTCGAAAATCGCCTACTATAGCAATAGGCTCTAACGAGCCCATTGCTAAAAAACGATCGACACAAATAACTATGACATTGTGCTCCTACTTCAAATGATGTTTGAATTCGTATGCTTTTCAAGAAATTGCTAATACCGATTTATTTAAATAAACGATGTATTATAGATCTATTTCACTTGTCAATTATTTATGTTAACATTCTGATCAGCGAATACGGTAGTCTCAAAGTATGGTCATGAGCTACCCTAGCCTCGCTTTCAATAATACAAGTCACATGACTGACACATGTAAGTTAACGGTTAATTGGTATAGGGATTTTTTTTTAACTTAGTTAAAACTGGTTTTAAACACACGAACAATATCTTGAAATGGAATTTTTCATTTTGCCACAATGTTTTTAAAATACGTCTGCAGCAAATGCTTCCTAATGCGTCTTCAGATGGTAACAGGGTTAACATCAATTTTAGATGTGAAACTAATGGGGTTGCACTTTTTGATTATTCATTAAGAATTACATATAGGCTAAGTGCTGTACGTCAGTTGACAATGCTATGGAATAGGCAAATGTTTGCGAAATCACAAGCTTACAGAATACCTCTTTGTCCAAATACCTACATGTAGTCATTCAAACACGGATCGATCATGAATTAAAACCCATCTTGGATTATGTAGTTATGGACAATTAAACAATAACACATTAACAAATAACGAAAACAATTAAAGAATAGAAAAGTCTGGCAATATAGAACAAATCGATGCATTCACTCATATATCAAATTTGTAGCAGACGACATCACATATTGAAAATCTCTAAACACGAAATTTTAAGTTTTAATTTGTTTCTTTTGCTCATTATGAAACACAAGTTTTCCGACATCGTTCGTTAGTCCCAACAACATTGAACCTTATTCAAGTAAATCTTATTGACAACCTGTACGTTCACATAATGGTACACTGGTATTTCGATCTCGTTCTCGTCAAGAAAAACTTCTCCGGTGTTGTTTTTCTTCACGAGAAACCTATTGGAATTCCTATCCATAACCAGGTACTCGTTGTTAGCTAAATCAATTTCCTCATGGTTGGGATGGTCATCGTCGGAAACCAGCAGTTCGTGATACCAGATGATTTTACCCGGCTTCTCTTGTTTTGAAGATTCTTTGTAGAACAATTTCGGGTCATTGCACACATTCTGAATCAGACTACTGGCATCGATTATGATTCGGTATGATCCGTAGTAGTCGATTTTTCTCGGAATCTGTCCAAAATATAGTGAGCAGCAGAAATGTGTCCATTCATTTAGATAACCACTACTGCGAATGATGTCCTTCCATTCGGTACCATGGTATATGCATTGAAATGGCTCCCTGCAATTACAAAAACGTGTTATCAAATTAAATAGATTAATAATTCCGTTCCGATGTGATTGGTACCAGGTTGTTTAATCGTAATGACGGAAATAATCCAGCCACGTCATTAATCGATTGTTTGACTTTGACTTTTAACGCTATATCTGATTTACCACGTCGATCAGTTCACCTACGGTTCTCCATACAACAATCTAACCGGGCAACTGACATCTTTCCTACATAGACCTATGGTGGAAGGCGTAGGACGCCGGTCATACTGCGTTTTGTCAATCGTCGTAATGGATGAATTGCAGAACAGAGTTTCTAACTCATGAACCCGCTCTGAAAGACCCCGTCGTTACCGACTGAGCTATCATGGATCATCCGTTAACGTCGTATAAGACGAGCTTTATAATGTGTATACAAGAGAAATGTGATGCAACGCATCAATGTTGCCGGAAATCCATACTGCAGTTATGCATAACACTAACATTATAGTAGTTGAAAAAACAGTTATCAATTTAGGGGCATATTGGAACATCAGGGGTGGGGTCAAGTGAAAATGTATCTTAACTTGCATTTTTTTTTGTCAACGAAGTGAATGTCCTTCATTGAAATATAATTGAACAATTCATTTTTATGACCAATCTCCATTCTAAGGTAGGTTGACCATACACACAGCCAACTAATTATTGATTATAAACAGTCATGGAAATGAGTAATATTGCCAAACATTAGTATGTATACAGTGCTTTCATTAAGGAATAATTATAAGAATTGCGAATTCCACATACACTTTTCAAGATGTTTGTCAGAATATTTGAATTTTATTATTATTCAATAAAACCATAAAACAGACAATTTAGGAGTTGCATGCAATAGCACGTCATTTTACCTTTCCCCTATTAAAGTCAACATTGGACACCTTTGCAGCAATCTACTTTTAAAACAATGAGAAAAGGGTTAAATCGCTGAAGACATGATTTTTTCTCTTTTTCTCAAATGATATTAGCTTGGCATCCTAATTATATCATACTTTGACAAATGTTAAAATGTAGTCCAATATATTTACAAAGTAGACCACCCTCGAAATATAATATCAGCTAAACAGTTTAATTTCATTGAAATTGTTGTATAATTTCAAACTTAATTTCGAACATAAACTGAACCCTACAACATGTTAATTTATTGTAATTCTTTCCTTCCTTTTTTATAATGAAATAAAACAAACAACTCATGTTTTAAAATGATATAATGATGAGCGCCCTTGTGTCAATGATGCATAACAATATGCAGAACGCAAGCACAACGAGTCTAATGACACATTTAAAAGTGTCAAGGACGAAATAATTTGTGAACGAAAGACCCGATTCGTGAACCATTCTTCTCCTCAGTTGTTTTGGAAAACTTTTCACATCTGTACTTAATAACAGATTAAATGACTTCTTGGAATCAAACAACATTCTATGTGAAGAACAAGCAGGTTTCAGGAAGCACTATAGTACTGTTGATCACATATTTTCTTTAAAACTTCTAGTGGACGTATATCTAGCACATGGAAAAAAATTGTATTGTGCATTCGTAGATTATCGCAAGGCCTTTGATTCTGTAAATCGCACGGCCCTGTGGCATAAATTATTAAGTTACAATATTGACGGGAAATGCTTTAAAATAATTCACAATATGTACGACAAGGCTAAGTCATGCGTTAGTTCGAAAAATGCAATTTCAGATTATTTCACTAGTCATACTGGAGTAAGACAAGGTGAAAACTTATCTCCAATATTGTTTTCTCTTTTCTTGAATGATCTAACTAATTTTATGTCTGATAAATATGAAGGTTTGCAGTCTCTAAAAGAAAATATAAATGATATGTTAAGTGATGATGAAGTGGAAGTTTATCTTAAACTATATCTACTCTTCTACGCAGACGACACTGTAATATTGTCAGAGAGCTCTCAGCAGCTTCAGTTAGCATTAAATGCTATGTCTGATTACTGCAAGCTTTGGAATCTTCAAGTGAATACAAATAAAACCAAAGTTATTATATTTTGGAAAACCAAAAGAGGTTTGCGTAATATGCCTAACTTTCACTATGAGGGAACTGTCCTTGAGATTGTTGATCATTTTTCATATTTGGGTGTCCAATTTTCGTTTAATGGTAAATTCAGCAGAACTAAAACATTCCTTATTGATCAAGCCCGTAAAGCCATGTTTTCTGTAATTAGAAAATCTAGGAAACTTAATTTGCCAATAGATATGCAATTACACTTATTTGATACAATGATAGCACCCATTTTATTGTATGGGTCCGAAGTTTGGGGTGTTGAAGATGTGAGTGTTGTGGATAAATTTCAATTAAAATACCTCAAGATAATTCTACAGTTGAAACAGAGTACTCCAAATGTTATGATTTATGGGGAGTTGGGTATTACCCCACTTTCAACACAAATTAAAAGTAGAGTTCTTAATTACTGGGGTAAAATTGTTAATTCTAAACATGATAAGATAACCAGCATTCTATATAGAACAACTCATAACTTATATACTCTGAATAATATTAAATCAGATTGGGTCTGTTTTATTCAAAAACAATTAAATGATCTTGGATTGTCGCATTTTTGGATAAATCAAAAAGTGGACTCTCCTGCTTCATTCAGGAGTACTGTCAACTTAAGACTGCGTGATCATTTTATACAAAATTGGAGAAGTACAATTAATAATTCCAGTAAATGTCTAAATTACAGGATTTATAAACAGGATTTTTGTTTTGAGCCATACCTCAGCAAGTTACCTATGAATTTAGCTTTAATTCTCTTTAAATTTAGAAGTATGAATCACAAACTTCCTATTGAAAAAGGAAGATTCGATGATATTCCAAGAGAACTTAGAACTTGTAACCTATGTCCTAGTAACTCTCTAGGTGACGAATTCCATTATCTTTTTGTATGTTCACATTTAGTTAATACAAGAAAGTTGTATCTTGATAAATATTCCTATGAACATCCAAGTGCTTTAAAATTTGAAAACATAATGAACCAAAGTAATAGGAATATCCTTATGAAACTTGCCATATTTTGCAAAAATATTATGTTATTATTTAAATAAGGCTAACTTGTTAGACTTAAGTCTTTTCTTTTTTTTTCGCAATGATTTTTGATTTTGATTTTTCTCTCTCATCCTCCATTACATCATGGAGTTGTATTACCATTTATAATTTGTTGTATATTATTTGCCATTTTGTATTATTTTGTTTTTACATATTATTTGCCATTTTGTATTATTTTGTATTCATGTACCGTTTCATGTTGTCACATGCCCATATGGGCCTTGACTTATTCAAATAAACCTTGAAAACCTTGAAAACCTCCTCAGAGTTGTCGTTCTTTACACACTCTTTATAGGCAGAGAGTGTTTAATCAATGTCATATTTCTATTAAAATTTAAAATTTTATCTCAGTTTGTTCTTTTCTTCATTTGTTTCGAACCAAATGAACATCTAAATCACCTATAATTAACTATTTGTAAGATAGTGTAAAGAACGGCTCTAATCTCGGGCAACCATCGGTCATTTTTCTTAATTATTATTTTGTATTGGGGTTTTACGCCGTTTAAAACATTATTTAAGTTATATCACGGCGACAGTTAATTTATTTATGATCCCTGGGTAAACAAACCAGTACTAGGCAAGAAGGGCAGCCATTACTACCATTATAAATCGTCTAGTATTGGAAAACAATAAAATATATGTAGGAAGGCCGGTTGATGATGTCCAGGGGCGTACCTCGGCGATAATCGAATATACACACAGGTGAGGTAAGGTGTAGCTTGCTTAGGGAAAACTTTGACATCCTACATTATATTATATGGTGAAATAATATGGTATTTTTGGTTATACCGAAAACACAAACAACATTTGAGCCGTTCCATGAGAAAACCATCATTATGGACTCTGCGTAATGTATCGACCAGATCAGTTAATCCGGGCCGACTTTCCGTCTCAGGGGTATAGAGGTATAGAGAAATGATTCCTGAAACAGAAAATCCACAGGAGGCGGAAGGTGGCTGTCCGGGTTGATACTTAACGCATAGTTCACAATGCTGGGTGTCTCGTGGAACGGCTCATGTAACCGACATACATAAGGACGAAATCAACCCTTACGGTTTTTTAAACATTTTATGACGAACTTTACGCATTGGCGTATGCCTGGGATACCAGCTTGTTGCTGTGAAAAGTACTGGTGTCTGAGAGCAAGGAAACACATGGATAGGAAAAAGACCGCTGTAATATAAATTGCAGAGCTCTATATAAGACGAGTATTTTAGATCCAGAAAATCCTTATTTGATCCTCAAACCCTATGTTGTAGGTACTAAAAAAAAATCGACGATTTTGAGAAACCACAACATAGGTTTAAGTAGAGTCATAAGAGAGATAAGGATAGGAAAAGACCAGTTCACTCCTCTATCTAGTCCTCTGTAAATTGGTTTTTCAAGATGTTTAGATAGTTCAATTATTAGAGCATAAGTGTCACATCCAGCGCTTAAATATATTCTTCGAAACAACGGGAGCCTGAAGGGTTAAATCGCAAAACGTGTAAATAACTGTCTCAAATAAGGGTGAAGGTTCAAAAGCTATCTCGGCGAGTATTATTCAATATGTATAGCCCACGTGTCTTACTTTGTCGTTTACACACTGGCATGATGTTGAACTTGTCTGTAATGTGCTTTACGCCACTTTCATTTTTTTTTTTTACTTTATCCCGGTGTTTCCTGTATAAGTTACCAGTACTACTGTTCCATTTATCCTGACACCAGCGAATCAGCCGTGATACGTGAAACAAACCTATGCGCCAAGCATGTGCGCCATTACTACACATTTAAAGGCTTTAGTACGTCTCGGTCGGGGTCCGAATCAGCAACCTTCCGCTGTCGATGCGGACGCTCTACAACGACGCAAAAGAGGAAGTATGAAAACATTTAATACAGAACCAGGAAACTCGCTTTAACTTAAAAATCATTAAACTAAATGCTTCACACAGCCTTAGTTGTGTATAGGTAGAGGGTGCGTGCGTGAGCTCGCGGGTTTGATTCCAGACCGGATCATACCACAACAAATCATTTACTAAAAACATGGTAAGTCTCTATAAATGTCACACTTTTTTCATAAGCTGCAGGCACAATAAGGCGTCCGTATCAGGGAAATATTATACAAACAAAATCCGATAAATTTCCCCCATATTGACACACTGACTACTACAGTGGGGTCTCTTTAGCCCCCTTGATTGACAGCTGACCCCAAGCTGACCTCAGCGTAAGCCCCGCCCCCTTTTCGTGATTCAGACTGGTCACGCTATCTTAAGTCATCGATTTTTTATAGTTATGACGGAAAATAAGTCACGCGTCCGTGAGTCATCCGTATTTATAACGTTATTGTATAAAAAGCGTTAATTGTTCGCGAAACAGTATTTTCCAAAAATGGGAGGAGTATCGTTTATAGATGATGATATTACGGATATCCGTAACGTACATGCTATAGTACATCAAGTCAATTGTCTCACAGTTAAATCGCACGGACTATCAGCAATAATCGCTAAGAAATACCCGTGGGCAGACATTTACTCCAAGAGGACGCCGATTAAATACAGACATCTCGCCACGGTGGAAACGAGAGGGAAACCCGGAAACATTAAGATCTACAACGACGGCAACGGTTTCCATGTGGTCTATATGGAAGCGCAATGGGACTACGGTAAATGCTTTCAATCTCGTAGAGGTCGGATCGGGCCCTATAATGACACCCCGCAACAAAGAATCCGATGGTTTAAACACTGTTTTAACGAATTAGGACAACGTAAAGATTTACGGACTATCGCATTTCACTACAAAATAGCTTGCGGTCTCGGTGGAGGCAAATGGTGTATATATATTCCTCTCAAAGAAAGATTTGCCGAAATGTTTGATAAAAACGTGATCATTATACGCAAGTTATGAAAAGTATAAGTCGAAGAGTTAGTTTTAATTGTCTGAATGGCTAAAAAATGTTAAAATATGAATTTATATTTATTAATTTTTAAATGTATCTTGTCATAAAAGTAT
Organism: Serripes groenlandicus; assembly: GCA_031761405.1. Classification (NCBI taxonomy): domain Eukaryota; kingdom Metazoa; phylum Mollusca; class Bivalvia; order Cardiida; family Cardiidae; genus Serripes; species Serripes groenlandicus. The sequence goes on from JASEVX010000008.1 coordinate 12,691,292, forward strand.
ATTCCAATAATTTTTACTTATTTTCAAAACAATATGATACTATACAAGTTCTAAATTAAAATGTATATACATTGATTTTAATATGTTCTTTTTACCCAGTTATATTATATAATCAAACATGGCGTCTGGACAGCGCTTGGAAGGCTCACGAAACAATTCAGCCCTTTATCTCAAACAAATGTAATCCACTATGTTTTAAATTTTGAAGCATTATAAAAAGGTATAATGACTAAACATGTTTTAATTGACAACATAATCGGAAGATTTAATAACAATGTAACATTTTTTTTTAAAATATCCACTTCCAAGTTCAGTACTTTCTTAAATGAACCAATCGCACGACGTATTACATCCAATCCTTAATGACGTCATTAACCGTATACAAAGAGGCGATTCAACCCACGCAGTATCAGTTAAATTAGAAAAAGAGTGGATCTTAAGGAGTGGGAAGCCGAAAAATCAACGAAAAAAGGGATGAGTTAAACTTTAATGCTGTGGAAATATTTCGTTGACTCTATTGAAAACGTTGACGAAGCTTAAAAAAAAAACCGCTACGTACATCCTTCACTTGCAAACAATCCGTGCGTGGATATTCGACAGTATTGGAAGCCCGATAAAGAAGTGGTACCGTGCAGACAGGGATTATAATTAAGGCCAGAGGAATACCGTCATCACCAATATAGGAGCAGCCGTTCCCGAACTCAGTAGCGTCGTACCGTGCCAGTTACAGAGCGACCACGCCAATCAGTCAGGCAATCTCGGATGTTCCGAGTGTAATCCGAATGACTTAATGAATTAGTAATCATGATCACCAACGTAGTGTGTACAGCCGTCACTAACTGCGACATTAACCTCAAAACGTTGGTGAACAAGACCGTAAATATAATATATGACCCCGCACGTGTTTTGGGAGCTCAGTGGAAACATCCTAAAATCGGTAGACATTGTATGGTATTTTCTACCGGAAAATTAATGGTGAACGGAAAGACGCGTTCCATTTCAAATGCGAAAGAGAGACTTAGACGGTACGCCACACTCGTTCAACGTATCGGATGGCCAGTTACGTTATCCGAAATAAAAGTGGTGACTGTATCAGCTTCTTTCAAAGTGGATGCATTCTTAGATTTAAACGAGATAGTTCGACACTATGGAAGACATTACGAACCAGAACTGTTTCCGGCAGCCATGTTTACCAAGGATTCTGTTAATTTTACTTGTTTTTATACCGGCTCAGTGTTAATGACCAGTATTAAACGTCAACGTCAATTGCACGATGTCTGCTTACCCGTTTTGATTGAATTGCCATTACTGTAAAGCGCTAATCAGCGGTATATTGACCGAGGCTTAATAAATTGATAAAAATGATAATCTGTTTTGAGTACTTTTATTATTGAGTTTATATTTCAAAATACATGTATACACGTATGAAAACAAATACAGATAGAAACGCATAATGTACACTATTTATAACATTTATGTACACAAACTGCGTTGACTTCACGTATAACCCGGAATACCGGTGGGTCTCATCAGAAAGTCATTTCGGCTTTTATACGCTCGTCGTCTTTTCGCCATGTTCGTCCCCATTTTCTTAATCATGCTTTTGAGTTCGGATTTAGCCATTTCGATATATTGAGCCAGCGGCGTGACGAATTCTATCTTCGGTTCCCGATATTTGTCACCGACTTGTACATTTTTCACGATATAGTGACCATTGTGATTGGGTCGTAATTTGCCTGCCGCCTTCAGGGCAAAATGTCTCTCCCACTTTCAATCTCGGGATTAACAACCTCTGTATCTCCGCTAGCTTCGTTATCAGATACTTCTATCGTACCTTCGTCGTTCGAAGTTTCGTCCATGTCATCGTCCTCTGATACTACTTCTGTGGCATCGTCGTTTTCCATCCGTGGTCGGCCCTCGACCCATCTCACCAGTTCATCGTCGCTCCCCTCCGTGTTTCGTTTCATCGGGCATCACGCTTTGATGTGTTTTTTGTAAGTGATGAATGTCCAATAAAACGGACCCACAGTCGTTGCAAGACATTGGAATGGCTTCCGACTGTTCGTTGGTACGTTCGGGCGAACGTGTTAAAGCCGGTTTGGGGATGGGATCCCGTATACTATCGAGTACATTCGTGCGCATTCGCCATGATTCTGGCATCGTCGGTGTCAAATCTACTAGCAGATACCCGGACGGTCGTTGAATGGCATCCTCGAAACGACGTAGGAGCTGTTGGGGTGGGGTGAGGGGGGGGGGGGGGGGGGTTATTCGGGTACATTGGTCTGGCTAAAGTCATAACCGGTTGTCTGTCCACGAGATTATTGAATAATGCTTGCTAATGACAGTTTCTTCTCTGGGTCGGGTCTTTACTAAAATATAGGTTCTGGTTAAGCGCGATCATCGACAAATTTATATGGTGATTAACTACCGTAAACAAATATGTTACTCTCGCATCCTTGGCCGCTTCAGTAGCCAAATCATCAAGCACTATAACGTTTCTAACTCGAGTGTCCAGAAATGCATCTCTCTCGGGGTTCCAAGGCACGCCATGAATAAACTCGACCTTCGGATGGACGGTTCTCCGTATGACATCGTAAAGCGGTTGTCATCGTTTGTATAACCAGATAATGCGTTGCGGTGACGGTTGTATCTCGTCGCGGGCTCTCTGTAACAGTCGAGTTATAAAGTAGGTTTTGCCGCATGACCTGGGTCCGCTAACGATATACGTAAACGGATGTCGGAAAACAAACATATTCTCCGTTGGAATGCATTCTGGGGCTGTCGTCGCATTTAGAGCTCCCTCCGGTGTCTGCGCATCATGAGTTTCTCGAATGTTCTGTGATGTCTGAGTTCCTCGGTATATTGAAAGACTCGGATCATGTCCGTGTATTTTAATTTTGTGACGCTTCAAGTTGTAGTCGTTGCTAAAGCTTTTACCGCAGACTTGACACTGCATGATAAGCCTTGTCCTTACTTATGTTCTTTTCATCGGTATCTCTTATAAACTTTGTTTCACAGATAAATATCGATCTTTCATGGTCGTCGTAGAAGCCTTCGTCATTATTGGTACACCCGTGTTTCTGACCGATATAGTTCAAAACGGTGAAGCATTTTCCGCATTGTACGTAGATTGACTTTGAACACTTTGTGGGATCTGAAAAATAAAGATCCACATAATAAATTAAAAGACAGTTTCATTGATCAGATGTGTATGTATAAAGGAGTTACCCACTCCTCGTTTTATTTTCCCTCCTTCTTCTGCTCCTCCTCTTGCGCTCCTCCTGTTCCTCCTCCGCCGCCTCCTCATCCTCCGCCTCCTCATCCTCCTGCACTCCATCTTCTTCCTCCTCCTCCTCCGCCTCCTCCTCTTCATGCCTTTGCTCACCCACTTCCTCCTTCTGCTCTTCCTCTTCCTGATATATATTCAAATGTTAAGCCGTATAACAAACCAGTATTGCAAAAGTAAACCAATACTACTTGTCAGACATATTATACGGCTTAAAACTTTGAATCTTCGGAATACACGCCCTCTTGAACAAATATAACTTCAAAAGTGTTGAAAGAGGCGTTTAAATACCAAACAAACAAGAACAATTTACAGCGCTTAAATTTCCGCTGGTGTTAGAAAAAACACACCCAGGGAAACAGTACTGGTGAATAACATACATGAAATACGTCGATATGTGAAACGACCGTCAGTATAAGACTGAAACGTCATTGAAAACGGCGTTGAGACTCAATCAATCAATCAATTAAATTCTACAATATAGATACATAAATTTGTATAAAATAATGCATATTTTGCAATAGATGTAACAAAGTGAAATTTATTCTATTACATTCTTGTAATCATAAATAAGTCATTATACTTACTTGCGTATTATCTTTCTTTCAATGAAAGAAATAATAAAACTAACTCGCTATCAGGTTACCTCCGATGGTGCATGAGGTTTGTAGATTATGCCCCAGTCAGACACACACACTACGGATAGGGCGGATAGTTGCAGATAAAAGCCGCAGTCTTCCGCAGAAATTTTGGGCGTGGCCTATTTTCTTGATGAACTTACGGATACAGTTAAATAAGGATGTCAGCGGAAATCAGCCGTTAGATACTTTCTCAGTGAATTGACACGATGAGGATAGATACGGATAGATACGGATTACTTACCTTCTGTTACCTGTAAATGCGGATAGATGCGGTTAGATACCGTCATATATGGACTGTTGCGCATGCCTTGCGAAAAGAAGGGGTCACGTACACAACCGCCATTTGCATTTTGAACAATTTACATCAACAGATTATTGAAATATTATATTGAATTACTGTTTAAATTGGATGATTCTGACCATAACTAGGATACTAGGATAATCTAGGATACTTTTGTAGTCTACTAGTGCATACATTGACAAAGTTCTGTGAAATTTATCTGAATAAACATGCCTTCAAAGAAGCAGCAGAAGAAGAGGCAGCTTCCCAAGAAGGCACACACTCCACCTCCAACACTTTGAAATATTGGATATGAACCCCTACAGACATGGTGATGATGTAATAAAAGTTTAACATGTAAATAAATTTATCTTCTCTTTCTTTCTTTATTTCTTTCCTCAAATAATAAAAAGGAGAATTACATAAAGGTCAACGAAATAAAGGTCTAAGAAATATAAACTGAACCTTACACCTATATGTCTTTGACTTTTATTGGACATTTATTCATCTTCATTTATAAAAGTGATCAAGATTAAAACATGAAAGGTCCAAGAGATATTAATTATTTATTTTAGCATAAATTTATTTACCTTTTATTTCACAAACATTAAAAAAGGTCAAATATGTTTGAGATATGGTGACCCCACTTCTGCAATTAATACGTTCATGAAATGGTGACCTCACTGTTACAATTACCAAGCATTGCACTGCGTCATCACTGCACCATACGCCACTGCCATCTCGGCCTCTCCGTTGTAGTAGTGCTTGAGATACAGTCTCTGTCTCTTCGTCGCCCTACTGGTGTTGTCGGCCTAAAGCCGCCGCTCTAAATCATCCAGGACACCATCATCTCTCCACGAGCCGGGGATGAGGCTGTGTTGCTCGTTCTCACGGTCGCCAAGTGTACCATTATCTGTGAAGGCTGTCCTCAGCATATGGTGTACGAGGCTGTGCTGCTCGTTCTCACGGTCGCCAAGTGCACCATTATCTGTGAAGGCTGTCCTCAGCATATTGTGGAGTGTCACACACGCACTCCCCATGGTTTCCACGTTCTGCGGCTCCTGTCAGAGGGTTGTGAGCAGGCAGCCCTAGTGGTTGGCCAGAATGCCAAATGCATTTTCCACACATCGTCTGGCACGAGATAGGCAATAGTTGAAAACCCACTCGTTATCTTTCAGAGGCGTAGCAGCAAATTGCTTCATCATCCACTCGTTGAGGGCAAATGCATTGTACCCGATGACGAAATACGGCATCTGAAGGTCTTCGGCAGGCAGAGGTTCAGGTTCGGGGATGTCGATGATGTTGGAGATAACAGCGTCTCTCACAGCCGACACTTTCCACAGCTTGGCATCAGATGCTGCCCCTGGGGCACCGACTTGGGCCTACATGAGCCTGTAGTTCACATCAACGAGGGCTAGCAGCACAATGGAGTGGTGCCCCTTGTAGTTGTATAACTGGGACCTTTCGTTAGCAGGACACCGGATGCGTATGTGCTTGTCATCCAAGGCACCTAGCACCTGCCTACAGAAACCTCCTTCCACCTTCAGCTGTCGTCGTGATGGTGACAAACTCTGCGCCGTAGTCGTCCCAAATAGCCTGACTATAAATGAGATTGTGTTGTGTGGCACATGGAACAGGTACATCATCGACTTGTAGCAGTCCCCCATGGCAAGATGCCTGAGTGTGATGGCAACCTTCAGTCCAACCTCCTGCGAGTCTCCGTACCAAGGCTCGGCGTGAGTCGTTCCACCACGTCTCGGAACATCTCAGGTGTGAGCCTGGTGAAGATGCGGAACGCCACCAAATCCTCGTTTCCCAAGAGCATCATGAGGTTGCCATGCGCTCCCTGTTCCGGCCTGAGAGTTATCCAACGGTGGACCAACCACCTTCTCTCATGACGGCGTGTCATCCAGATGCGCAAGATATGTGAGGTTCAGCAAGAGCAGTCTGCATTAATTGTCCATGGCTGTGGAACTAAGAAGACCATCCAGTATATATAGATCGAGAAAACTTCCCAGAATTCTATGTTAACGTGTCTTTTTGTTTTGCCAAAGTGGTAAAGATCGTCGCATAAGAAGGTAATTGAACCCAGGAGTCCGTTACAATCCGTAATTATCCGTATTAATTCGCAATTATTCGCATTCATCCCCACAAAAAAAGGTATATGTCAGTATTGGAACGCAAACTATCCGTATGGAATCGATTCTGTAGGTAACAGTCCATAACAATACGCAGGACGAAACCTGTAATTAACCGTAATGATCCGCATGAAACCGTATTAATCCACAACTTGGGGTGGACCGCAGAATTATGGGTTTAGATACGGGTTAGATACGGATTATATACGGATAAATGCCTTCAGTTACGGATCATTACGGTTTTCTCGTCCGCGCATGAACTTTGAAACTTTTCATAATTTGGACGCGGATCGTTATGACACTGCGGATAGGATACAGACAGTTACGGACTCTGCGGCTGATATACGCACCATTACGGATTGAACACATGTGTCTGTCTAGGGCATTAAGTCACCTCTTATATAGCTTTGGAATGTATACCGTTTAAAACCGTTATTTTAAAAATATTGTAATATCGGTGGTACTTTTCAAACATATAAATCACTTATTTCAAATATAACGGTAAATGACCTTTCTCTTTCTGTCACGTATCTGTTGTTTTATTATGAAAGAGATTCGTTTCTGAATTTTAAACAACGTATGTAAGTGTTTATTCGTTCTTAATAGTTGTGTGTTTATTCATTTCTAAATAGTGTCTTAACGTTGGTCGTTTTACAACATTGAACTATTTTATTTTGTGTTTAAAAAATTAAAACATACGATACGTAGGTGACATTTTATTACATTAAAATAGGGTAATTTGTTATCAATGGCTAATGTAAACAATGACTAGATAAAAGGTGACTACACTGGTATCTCAGTTAATTTGTTTACACTACTTATCTTCTAATGTGTACATCCCGTATTTAATATAGAATTTGTCGGCCCGGATAAGCCTGTTCGTAAGTCTTATCGACAAAGACAAGTCAGTGACCAA
>JASEVX010000008.1:12698752-12730961 GCA_031761405.1 Serripes groenlandicus
CCTCGGTATATTTGAAAGACTCGGATCATGTCCGTGTATTTTAATTTTGTGACGCTTCAAGTTGTAGTCGTTGCTAAAGCGTTTACCGCAGACTTGACACTGCATGATAAGCATTGTCCTTACTTATGTTCTTTTCATCGGTATGCTCTTATAAACTTTGTTTCACAGATAAATATCGATCTTTCATGGTCGTCGTAGAAGCCTTCGTCATTATTGGTACGACCCGTGTTTCTGACCGGATATAGTTCAAACCGGTGAAGCATTTTCCGCATTGTACGTAGATTGGACTTGAACACTTTGTGGGATCTGAAAAATAAGATCCACATAATAAATTAAAAGACAGTTTCATTGATCAAATGTGTATGTATATAAGGAGTTACCCACGTCCTCGTTTTATTTTCCCTCCTTCTTCTGCTCCTCCTCTTGCGCTCGCTCCTGTTTCCTCCTCCGCACCGCCCTCCTCATCCTCCGCCTCCTCATCCTCCTGCAACTCCATCATCTCTTCCTCCTCCTCCTCCGCCTCCTCCTCTTCATGCCTTTGCTCACCCACTTCCTCCTTTGCTCTCTCTTCCTCTCTCTCCTGACTAATATATTCAAATGTTAAGCCGCTATAACACAACCAGTATTGCAAAAGTAAAACCAATTACTACTTGTCAGACATATTATACAGGCGCTTAAAACTTTGAATCTTCGGAATACACGCCCTCTTGAACAAATATCAACTTCAAAAGTGTTGAAAGAGGCGTTTAAATACCAAACAAACAAGAACAATTTACCAGCGCTTAAATTTCCGCCTGGTGTTAGAAAAACACAACCCAGGGAAACAGTACTGGTGAATAACATACATGAAATACGTCGATATGTGAAACGACCGTCAGTATAAGACTGAAACGTCATTGAAACGGCGTCTGAGACTCAATCAATCAATCAATTAAATTCTACAATATAGATACATAAATTTGTATAAAATAATGCATATTTTGCAATAGATGTAACAAAGTGAAATTTATTCTATTACATTCTTGTAATCATAAATAAGTCATTATACTTACTCTGCGTATTATCTTTCTTTCAATGAAAGAAATAATAAAACTAACTCGCTATCAGGTTACCCTCCGATGGTGCATGAGGTTTGTAGATTATGCCCCAGTCAGACACACACACTACGGACTAGGGGCGAGCATAGTTGCAGATAAAAGCCGCAGTCTTCCGCAGAAATTTTGGGCGTGCCTATTTTCTTGATGAACTTACGGATACAGTTAAATAAGGATGTCAGGCGGAAATCAGCCGTTAAGATACTTTCTCAGTGAATTGACACGATGAGGATAGATACGGATAGATACGGATTACTTACCTTCCTGTTACCTGTAAATGCGGATAGATGCGGTTAGATACCCGTCATATATGGACTGTTGCGCATGCCTTGCGAAAAGAAGGGGTCACGTACACAACCGCCATTTGCATTTTGAACAATTGTACATCAAACGAATTATTGAAATATTATATTGAATTACTGTTTAAAATTGATGATTCTGACCATTAACTAGGATACTAGGATAATCTAGGATACTTTTGTACGTCTACTAGTGCATACATTGACAAAGTTCTGTGAAATTTATCTGAATATAACATGCCTTCAAAGAAGCAGCAGAAGAAGAGGCAGCTTCCCAAGAGGCACACACTCCACCTCCAACACTTTGAAATATTGGATATGAACCCCTACAGACATGGTGATGATGCTAATAAAAGTTTAACATGTAAATAAATTTATCTTCTCTTTCTTTCTTTATTTCTTTCCTCAAATAATAAAAAGGAGAATTACATAAAGGTCAACGAAATAAAGGTCTAAGAAATATAAACTGAACCTTACACCATATATGTCTTTGACTTTTATTGGACATTTATTCAATCTTCATTTATAAAAGTGATCAGATTAAAACATGAAAGGTCCAAGAGATATTAATTATTTATTTTAGCATAAATTTATTTACCTTTTATTTCACAAACATTAAAAAAGGTCAAATATGTTTGAGATATGGTGACCGCCACTTCTGCAATTAATACGTTCATGAAATGGTGACCTCACTGTTCACAATTACCCAAGCATTGCACTGCGTCATCACTGCACCCATACGCCACTGCCATCTCGGCCTCGTCCGTTGTAGTAGTGCTTGAGATACAGTCTCTGTCTCTTCGTCGCCCCTACTGGTGTTGTCGGCCTAAAGCCGCCGCTCTAAGATCATCCAGGACACGCATCATCTCTCCACGAGCCGGGGATGAGGCTGTGTTGCTCGTTCTCACGGTCGCCAAGTGTACCATTATCTGTGAAGGCTGTCCTCAGCATATGGTGTACGAGGCTGTGCTGCTCGTTCTCACGGTCGCCAAGTGCACCATTATCTGTGAAGGCTGTCCTCAGCATATTGTGGAGTGTCACACCACGCACTCCCCATGGTTTTCCACGTTCTGCGGCTCCTGTCAGAGGGTTGTGAGCAGGCAGCCCTAGTGTTGGGGCCAGGAATGCCAAATGCATTTTCCACACATCGTCTGGCACGAGATAGGCAATAGTTGACAAACCCACTCGTTATCTTTCAGAGGCGTAGCCAGCAAATTGCTTCATCATCCACTCGTTGAGGGCAAATGCATTGTACCCCGATGACGAAATACGGCATCTGAAGGTCTTCGGCAGGCAGAGGTTCAGGTTCGGGGATGTCGATGATGTTGGAGATAACAGCGTCTCTCACAGCCGACACTTTCCACAGCTTGGCATCAGATGCTGCCCCTGGCGGCACCGACTTGGGCCTACATGAGCCTGTAGTTCACATCAACGAGGGCTAGCAGCACAATGGAGTGGTGCCCCTTGTAGTTGTATAACTGGGACCCTTTCGTTAGCAGGACACCGGATGCGTATGTGCTTGTCATCCAAGGCACCTAGCACCTGCCTACAGAAACCTCCTTCCACCTTCAGCTGTCGTCGTGATGGTGACAAACTCTGCGCCGTAGTCGTCCCAAATAGCCTGACTATAAATGAGATTGTGTTGTGTGGCACATGGAACAGGTACCATCATCGACTTGTAGCAGTCCCCCATGGCAAGATGCCTGAGTGTGATGGCAACCTTCAGTCCAACCTCCTGCGAGTCTCCGTACCAAGGCTCGGCGTGAGTCGTTCCACACCACGTCTCGGAACATCTCAGGTGTGCAGCCTGGTGAAGATGCGGAACGCCACCAAATCCTCGTTTGCCCAAGAGCATCATGAGGTTGCCATGCGCTCGCCTGTCTTCCGGCCCTGAGAGTTATCCAACGGTGGACCAACCCACCTTCTCGCTCATGACGGCGTGTCATCCAGATGCGGCCAAGATATGTTGAGGTTCAGCAAGCAGCAGTCTGCATAATTGTCCATGGCTGTGGAACTAAGAAGAACCATCCAGTTATATATAGATCGGAGAAAACTTCCCAGAATTCTATCTATGTTAACGTGTCTTTTTGTTTTGCCAAAGTGGTAAAGATCGACTGCATAAGAAGGTAATTGAACCCAGCGAGTCCGTTACAATCGCTAATTATCCGTATTAATTCGCAATTATTCGCATTCATGCCCCACAAAAAAAGGTATATGTCAGTATTGGGAACGCAAACTATCCGTATGGAATCGATTCTGTAGGTAACAGCGTCCATAACAATACGCAGGACGAAACCTGTAATTAACCGTAATGATCCGCATGAAACCGTATATAATCCACAACTTGGGGTGACCGCAGAATTATGGTGGTTTAGATACGGGTTAGATACGGATTATATACGGATAAATGCCTTCAGTTACGGGATCATTACGGTTTTCTCGTCCGCGCATGAACTTTGAAACTTTTCATAATTTTGGACGCGGATCGTTATGACACTGCGGATAGGATACAGACAGTTACGGACTCTGCGGCTGATAGTACGCACGCATTACGGATTTGAACACATGTGTCTTGTCTAGGGCATTAAGTCACCTCTTATATAGCTTTGGAATGTATACCGTTTAAAACCGTTATTTTAAAAATATTGTAATATCGGTTGGTACTTTTCAAAACATATAAATCACTATTTCAAATATAAGCACGGTAAATGACCTTTCTCTTTCTGTCACGTATCTGTTGTTTTATTATGAAAGAGATTCGTTTCTGAATTTTAAACAACGTATGTAAGTGTTTATTCGTTCTTAATAGTTGTGTGTTTATTCATTTCTAAATAGTGTCTTAACGTTGGTCGTTTTACAACATTGAACTATTTTATTTTGTGTTTAAAAAATTAAAACATACGATACGTAGGTGACATTTTATTACATTAAAATAGGGTAATTTGTTATCAATGGCTAATGTAAACAATGACTAGATAAAAGGTGACTACACTGGTATCTCAGTTAATTTGTTTACACTACTTATCTTCTAATGTGTACATCCCGTATTTAATATAGAATTTGTCGGCCCGGATAAGCCTGTTCGTAAGTCTTATCGACAAAGACAAGTCAGTGACCAACTATCGAGTCTTATCTATCCTTTATACCTACATTTTAAAGAGATCAACATATGAGTCACTCCACGAGAAAACCAACATTATGGACTCTGTGTAATGGATCGACCCGGATCAGCTCCGGGCCGACAAATTATGTCTCAGTGGGATAGAAGTATAGAGTAATTATTCCTGAAAAGGAAAATCCACAAAATGCGAAAAATGTCTACCCGGGTTAGCCTGAGCGGCAGGCTTAGACTGATCCCAGTCGATACTTACTGAGTTCGCCTACGTGTCGCGACAGAGCTCCACTATGTTATAAAGCAGTAACAGCAGTGATAAACCACTCCTTATACGATCATCAGAAAACATAATATTTATACCGCCATTGACTAACTTTGATATGTACATGTATTATATGTATTCTTTTCTATAGATCTGGATGTAACGAATTAGCTGAACATTAATAAGATACAGATTGAATGAAATATGCACGCATGTTTACAGTAAATACAAAATAAACTTAAAAACGAAAATGTATAAATGTACTTACATATTAGCTGGCACGTCTCGTCCCGTGACTATAAAAGTATTATAATGTGTTTAAGGTCAAGTGTTTAAGGTCTATACATAGATTTGACGAGATCTATGTAAGTTGAGCTATGTAACATTTAGTTCAAATGGAAGTAAATCGGATCTGCTTGCCGGGTATACAATTTCAGATGAATATACAAGACTGAGGTTATCTCCCATTAGACAATAATGATTTTTTTGTAAGTTGAAAGTATTGTTTATTAAGTTGAATAACGTGTGACTGAATTATAGACACAAAAGTGTTTGCTTTTAGCTATGTTGACACATTAAAAGCCACTTTCAAAACATGTTGTATTTTCTGAAATTGGAAGTAAAATTCAGTGCGGGATAAGGGTGACCTTTGATTTGACCTCCTATCTCTGTCAACGGTCGGTGAAAGTATTAGTTTTTGTTGTTGTTTTTGGTAGTTCTAAGAATGAACTTTAATTTGTTACAGATTATATGTGTTGATGCATTTGATATTTACGAACCATAATGATCACCTATGGAAAATGAATTCCTTTCCTTTGACCAACAATGGCAATATAAATCATTCAATATTGTATTATCTCCCTTTTAACAAGTAATACGTGGATTTGATATATATATATATATATATATATATATATATATATATATACCTTTTCCAGACGTTACGTAGACCGGTTGTACTTTATAACTAGCATTACGTGGACCGCTGGATTGCGTGGACATTTTTTGGTCCACTTAATATTTCATGACCGTATTTACGTTAAATTATAAAAAAAATGTTTGTTAATAAACATACTTATTATAAATGATGAAGAGTATAATGTTTTTTAATTTGTTTCAACTTGATTTGACACACGATTTGCGAAAATTGTGTATTTGTTTAATGACTCGCGTATATACATATATCCATACGGCATTGCGTGGACAGCAGAAAATGTCGATTTAAAACAAAAAATGGCTATATATGAATATTTTTTATAATTTTATTCTTACATTGGGTCTATAAGTTTCTATATATGCGAGAAAATATTAATTTTAAAGAGAAGTGAAAGAATATGTTTTTTAGCAATAATCGGTGATCCCACAATTTGAAATAACGACTTGTCAGCATCCAAGATGGCGGCAATGTGTTACCGGGTAACACGAGGGTGTTGCAGAAAGCGATTGGTAAGCATTTATTTAATAGTTAAGATATCCATGCATGTTGTTATTAGACTCTTAACTCTTTCTAAGTTATTAGATTTATAATTTTCTGAATATAAGCTATCATTGACTGTTTTCCGCTGGCTTATTTTCTCCTGTGAATATTACGGATAATTTTGTTTTTCGTAACGAACAAAATAGTGAAATACAGAAATAGGCTTGATAATAATTTTGAAACATTGTTCAATCCAATAATGTATTTTATACTTAATCAAACTAAACAATAGTTTACATAATTATAACAATTTATTTCATTATAAACTGTTTATTGTTGATTTATAATAATTTATTTACCCCACCCTACAAAATATTGGTAAAGGCAGGGTCTTTCAACTATTTGAATGACCCTGGTAAAGGTTAGGAATCTAAATACACTAAATAAATCCCTTCTTTGTTTCCATGTAAATCTACAAGCTGTCAGTCCTCAATTGTCAATTGTGGAATTTAAAATAGACAAAGAAGGAAAAATGTCCTAGTTTGTTCATGAATAGAATAATTTTAAGGATAAAGTGCCCCCCCCCCCCCCCCCCCCCCCCTTGTTTTCGATTCCTAGGTTGGACACTGTTTCTAAGCGTTTCTCATATATAGAACATGGTCAAGTATATCATTAAAATGAGTAACCTCTTTAGTCTAAAGTTTAAAACAATCCAAAGAAACTGTGGAGTCATGCATTATGCACGGTACATGGAAATACAGAAATGTACTGAAATATACCAAAATACATAAAAATATACAGAAATACACCAATCAAAAGGCTTAGTTAATCCTAGTATCAATTGTTAAGGGAGATCTAAGGACACACGACACCTGCTGTTAAAAACAACACGACGAGTCGAGTGTATAAGTTACACATGCGAGTGTTTACTTGCTGTTGATCAATTATCAGTTAATACATGTAAGGATCGACGAACCCACTCTAAATTTATGGCCTTTAATATATCAATTGTAGGCAAAAAAATACAATTATTATATTTTTTAAATGTTTTTCTCAACAAGGCCTGCATTGATCGACAAACCCACTTCAAATTTACGGCCTTTGATGTATCAATATTGCTCAGAGTTGTTGGTCAGTCAGATTAAAAGGCTGAATTAACACTACACAACAATAAAGCAAGTGTGAAATACACAAACTGTCAAAATGATAAAACAGGTGTCGTAAAGTGGTCTCCTGACAAGGTGGAAGCCAACTCCGGAAAAGTAGCGATATTAAATTGGAACAAGTAGGAATTAATGAAAGACAATACTTTTATGTGCTGTATGTCGATTCAAAAATGCTTATTTGTGTTCTACACAAGTGTACTTCAGAGTATTTCGGTATATATTCAGTATATTATTTCTATGTATTGCTGTGTATCTTGGTATTTCCATTTACCCCATTATGCAATAAAGAAATCACCAGGCGAAAATGTTTACTGTCATTTTGGACAAAATAGGGCCCAGACAAACTCTAACTGGTGTTTCGCATTCTCTACTTTCACTTTCAAACAAGGTGAAAATGCTAAAAGTGATCAAATCAATAATTTCCAGTGGATCCTATACACATTCAAAATGCATTTAAACTCAATGACAAATATTCAATACATACTGGTGCTGGTAGATTCACTCATTTCTACACAAACAAAGGTTTATTTCTAAAAGTGAAAAAACATTGTGGCAAAAGGAGAAATTGCTAGTTTTGAGCAATTTCTTCTTTTGCCACTATGTTTTCAAAAACATCTTCTGCTGCAAAGGCTTCAGAAAGCGTCTATATGTGGGAACGGGTTAATATTGTTAATCTGACAGTGGGTGGAAGCTATACACCACATGCCTGAAAGGATCTTTGTTATTTCGAGATAAATAAAAGGGAAGAGTTGAAGTAAAACTAGCATGTTGGCAATGTGGTTAATTGTTGGTATACTGACCAAAGGATCTAGGTTTTTTAATAATCATCATGTGCTATACATGATAATTACAAAACTAATATAGATCTCTATACCCACATAAATATTAAATTGAACACACCTATTAAGATCTTTTTAAATTATGTACATATATGCATAAATAGATGAACACATGCAATTTTACATTAGATCAGGGATGTAGATATAAGACTTAACTATTGTCCCTGTTTAGATTGTTTAATATTCTGACTTCATGCAAACCTGTGTTTTTAAACTAATTCGATATGTTTTATATCAATACATCCATCCATTATTATTGTTTCAGTCGAAGGCTGGTTTCCAGAGAAGTGTGGATCTTTTAAGGTATGAATTTCTATGATGTTAAATTTCTTTGAATTTTTAGCTCGACTATTCGAAGAATATGAGTTATACTACTCACCCTGGCGTCTGCATCACACCTTGGTTGAGGTTTTGCATGTATTAAGTACTTAAATACTACATGTATTGCATTGAAACTTTCTACAGCCCTGCCCCACTTCAACACCTATGTAGATTATCAAGTTAGATAACTCTATCCTGCATTTTATGAAAGTAATGACCTATTTTGACTTAGAAATTCTGGTAGAGGTGTTGCATGCAACTTAATTAAGAGTCCATTTCTCAGTATTTACCTGCTGCATTGTATTGAAACTTTCTACAACCCTACCCTACTACCACACCTATGTAGATTATCAAGTAAGATAACTCTATCCTGCATTTTATGCAAGTTATTACCCTTTTTGACTTAGAAATTCTGGTAAAGGTGTTGTGTGCAACTTAATTAAGAGTCCATTTCTCAGTATTTACCTTCTGCATTGTATTGAAACTTTCTACAACCCTGCACCACTACCAAACCTATGTAGATTATCAAGTTAGATAACTCTATCCTGCATTTTATGAAAGTTATTACCCTTTTTGACTTAGAAATTCTGGTAAAGGTTTTGTGTGCAACTCAATTAAGAGTCCATTTCTCAGTATTTACCTTCTGCATTGTATTGAAACTTTCTACAACACTGCCCCACTACCACACCTATGTAGATTATCAAGTTAGATAACTTGATCCTGCATTTTATGAAAGTAATGACCCATTTTGACTTAGAAATTCTGGTAGATGTGTTGCATGCAACTTAATTAAGAGTCCATTTCTCAGTATTTACCTGCTGCATTGTATTGAAACTTTCTACAACCCTACCCCACTACCACACCTATGTAGATTATCAAGTTAGATAACTCTATCCTGCATTTTATGCAAGTTATTACCCTTTTTGACTTAGAAATTCTGGTAAAGGTGTTGTGTGCAACTCAATTAAGAGTCCATTTCTCAGTATTTATCTTCTGCATTGTATTGAAACTTTCTACAACACTGCCCCACTACCACACCTATGTAGATTATCAAGTTAGATAACTCTATCCTGCATTTTATGAAAGTTATTACCCTTTTTGACTTAAAAATTCTGGTAAAGGTGTTGTGTGCAACTTAATTAAGAGTCCATTTCTCAGTATTTACCTTCTGCATTGTACTGAAACTTGATTCTACAACCCTGCCCCACTTCCACACCTATGTATAGTATCGAGTTAGATAACTCTATCCTGTATTTTATGCAAGTTATTACCCTTTTTGACTTAGAAATTCTGGTAAAGGTGTTGTGTGCAACTTAAATTAAGACTTAGAGTCCATTTCTCAGTATTTACCTTCTGCATTGTACACTATATATAGCTAGACAAAATTTCCAATGCCCATATGTACATTAATATTATACGAAATAGTATAAGTATCTTATAACTATCCTGTAACAGAATAACAGATTACAATAAAATGCATTAATTGATTGAAGGGTCCATTTTTAAAGTTCGCAGGATAAGTCAGTAGCGGATGTGACCATCAGCAGCATTCTAAGTATTAATTTATGCATTGGTTTGAAACATCATACAATCCTACCCAACTATCACATGTATGTATATTATGTAGATAGATTACTCTATCGTGCATATTATGCAAGTTATGGTTCTTTTTGACTTAGAAATTCTGGTTAAGGTGTTGCGAGCAACTAAATGAAGACTACATATCTCAGTATTTTCTTAACCCTTTCCCTGATACAACAATTCTGCAGGAGATGACTTTGAACATATTTTGTCAGAAAATCTCTAAAATTGAATGGATAACCTATGACTAAAAGTGGAAATCATTGTGGCTAAAGGTTTCTTCTTTTGTCAATATGTTTTCAAAAATCTGTCTGCTGCAGAGGTGTCAGAAAGCGTCTATATGAGGGAAAGGGTTAATGCATTGAATATACACCTCATACAACCCTACCCAAAATATCACACCTATGTATATTATGAAGTTAAATTACTCTATCCTGCATATTATATGCAAGTTATGGCCCTTTTTGACTGAAATTCTGGTTAAGGTATTGCATGCAACTAATTCAAGAGTCCTTATCTCGGTATTTTCCTGATCAATGCATTGTATTGAAACTTTCTTCAACTAGCTCTTCCTCACTATCACACCTATGTAGATTATCATGATAGATAACTCTATTCTGCATTAGGGCTATTCTAGTTAGCCCACCCAAGGAAGGCAAAAAAAGAAATTCTGTAGGGGGAAGGTCTTTTTCTTTATTTGCTAATGTAGGGGGTGTTGAAATGTCCAATTTCGCTTCTAAAGGGGGGCATTATTTTCTCTTTTGCTTCTGACCATATCTGCTCATTTATAATGACTGCCAGATGATGAAATACCGTTTTGTTTGAGCCATATAAACCATATAACATTTAGCCCGACTGTTGTGTACAGAATTAATATGGAGACAAATTTTCAATATATGATCATGTCTGTACAGTACCGGAAATGTTATGTCCCTTGACAAAAATATGGCAAAAAAATCGTGGTTGAAGACCAACATATTAAATTGGCTTGAAACTAATAATTATGCTGCCTTTATGGTTACTTTTCGTGATAAGTTGACGATATTTGTCTAGAAATTTATGTATGAAGATTATTGTCTAGAAATGTTTACGAATCCTGTAAATGTTATCCAAATGTTTTGGCCCCTTAACATTTCAACCACAAGTTAACTTTAGGTTGTTGTTTATAATTACATGGGGAAAGTTTCTTGCTGTTGTCCTAAATCGTTCATTCTCGGTCAGTGCCGATATTCTCTATCAACATCTTTTTTCCAACATAAGGAAAAGTTCTGACAGACTGTCAACAAGTTTTTCCGACATTTTTAAATGATTTTTCAAAGTTTCTGAAGTTGCTTATTATTATAAACTATAAATAGAATGCCTGAATAACAGATTTACACTAACAGAAAGTTAAAAAAGATTACCAGAAATGGAGAATGGTGTCTTGCAGACTGTCAATAATGTATATGTCTGGTGAATTTGTAGAGGCATATGCTTAGGAAAAATATATACATTATTTTCATGATACGGGATTTAAATCCCAAGTGGAAGAGATTCTTGCGATATATAAACGAGTGCCCTATAGCGCACAAGTTTTTATATGCAAGTATCTCTTTCACGAGGCATTTAATTCCCAAAACATGGAAACAATGTTTTTTAAACTATATATTATATACTCGGCGTTAATTTTCGTTTTTTAACGACAATACCTCTGTGCAGCTCTTTTATGTTTAGCTCAGAAGTGGAGAGATCTTAATGACGTTATTGACAAATGCCGAAAATTCCGAAAATCCAGCTAGTGAGCTAGGCGATATTGCTCAGTAGACAAAAAGCATGTTGTAGGTTTTCTCAAGTTGGGAAATCTCTATATTTGATCAATGAGTATATAATATAAACTTCTCAAGTGGGCTAAATTTGCTCAGAAAATATTCTAAAGGCCTAGGGGGTTGGTCCCTTTTGAAAGTGCCTTCCTGGGGTGGGGCATGTGTTTTACTGGTAATGGTTTTGTGCGCAACTAAATTAAGAGTCCATATCTCAGTATTTTATTTAATGCATTGCATTGAAACTTCAAACAACCCTAACCAACTATCACACCTATATAAATTATCAAGTATGATTACTCTATCCTGCATTTATGCAAGTTATGGCCCTTTTTAGCTCACCTATGCACGAAGTGCAAGGTGAGCTATTGTGATCACATTTTGTCCGTCGTCCGTCCGTCGTCCGTCGTCAACATTTCAGCTTGTTAACACTCTACAGGCTACATTTTGCATCCAATCTTCATGAAAGTGTATCAGAACATTCATCTCCATCAAATCTTGGACAAGTTCGAAACTGGGCCATATGAGGTCTAAAATGAGGTCACTAGGTCAAATTGAAGCGAAATCTTCTTAACACTCTAGAGGCCACATTTTCAACTTGAGCATGTTGAAACTTTATCAGAATGTTTGTCTTGATGATATGTATGTCAAGTTCGAAAATGGGTCATGTCGGGTCAAAAAGTAGGTCACTAGGTCAAATTGAAGGAAAATCTTGTTAACACTCTAGAGGCCGCATTTTCTGCTTCAGAAGTTTGAAATTTTGTCAGAATGTTTGTCTTAAAGATATCTAGGTCAAGTTTGAATATGGGTCATATTGGGTCAGAAACTAGGTCACTAGGCCAAATTGAAGGAATATCTATTTAACTCTGTAGAAGACGCATTTTTTGCTACAGCAGCTTGACATTTAATGTGAATGTTTATCTAAATGATATCTAAGCCAAGTTCAAATATGGATCATGTAGGGTCACAAGGTTCGCACAGATTTGAAAAGTGCTTGATTTTAAACCTCTCGGATGAAAAGTGCTTATTTTTTAAAAACCTCCTTGAAAAGTGCTTGTTTTTAATGTCAGTGGGAAAAGTGCTTTAAAAGTGCTTGAAAATGAACAAAAATCAGTGAAAAGTGCTTGAATATGAGGGAAAGGGTTAAGAAGTGAGACGACATTTTGATCCGCTCGATTGTCGGATATTCCCGAGTCATATCGATAATGAATGAAAATTAAAGGTAGATAACAATTTCCGTCGTAGTAGATTTCCAAATAAGGCAATGTTTACTACAGCATCAAGAAAGCGCGGCAAAAAAATGGCACGCGGTATGTATGGATAATAATGCCCGCGAAAATGTCACGCGGTGTTATTTCGCATTCATTGGATGAAGCTTTCTTCTTTTAACTGTCTCGCGAGATTACAATTGGGAACAGAATTAACACTGATCACGTGGTCAACATACATGTACTAGCTATAGTATTTGTGTGAGTTATTAAGAAAGGTACGAAAGCCTATTAGGACCATCTGAGAAAAAAGAAATATTGTAAAGTCGTAATAACGCGAAAAAAGGCGTTATAATGCGAAAAAAGGCGAAGTAACGCGAAACAAGGCATAATAACGCAAAGTAAAGGCGTAATAATGTGAAGTAAGGCGTAGTAACGCGAATAACGGCATTATAACGCGAAAAAAAAGGCGTAATAACGCGAAATTAAAGGCGTATTAACGCTAATAAAAATCGTTATAACGCGAAATAAAGGCGTAATAACGCGAAAATAAACGCGTAATAAGGCGAAATAAAGGCGTTATAACGCAAAATAAAGGCGTAATAACGCGAAAATAAACGCGTAATAACGCGAAATAAAGGCGTTATAACGCTAAACAAAGGCGTATTAATTCTAATAAAAGGCGTTATAACGCAAAATAAAGGCGTAATAACGCGAAAATAAACGCGTAATAACGCAAAATAAAGGCGTTATAACGCGAAATAAAGGCGTAATAACGCGGAAATAAACGCGTAATAACGCGAAATAAAGGCGTTATAACGCTAAACAAAGACGTATTAATGCTAATAAAAGGCGTTATAACGCGAAAGAAAGGCGTAGTAACGCGAAAATAAAGTCGTAATAACGCAAAAAAAAAAAGGGCGTTATAACGCGAAAAAAGGCGTAATAACGCAAAATAAAGTCGTTATAACGCCTTTTTAGCTATATATAAATCGATTACTGCTTTGAAGACTCTTTTTCAACCATGGATCTACGACCCAGATCAACCAATTCGCTATGTTTTTTCATTGGCTGAGCTACGATTTACGACCCAGATCAACCAATTCGCTATGTCTTTTGAGTTGTTCAGCTACGATCTACGACCCAGATCAACCAATACGCCATGTTTTTCTCAGTGGCTGAGCTACGATCGACGATCCAGATCGACCAACTCGCTATGTTATTATATTGGCTCACCTACGATCTACGACCCAGATAAACCATTTCGAATTTTTATTTCAGTGGCTGAGCTACTATCTAAGACCTAGATCAAACAATGTTCTATTTGTTTCAGTGGCTGAGCTACGATCTACGACCAAGATCAACCAATTAGCTATGTGTTTTGAGTGGTTGAACTACGATCTATGACCCGTATCAACCAATTCGCTATGTATTTTCATTAACTTAGCTACGATCTACGACCCAGATCAACCAACTAAGTATGTTTTTTCATTGGCTGAGCTAAGATCTACGAGCCAGATCAGCCAATCCGCTATGTGATTTGAGTGGCTGACCTACAACCCAGACCAACCAATTCGCTATGTGTTTTGAGTGGTTGATCTACGATGTACGACCCAGATCAGACAATACGCCATGTGTTTTCATTGGCTGAGTTACGATATACGACCCAGATCAACCAATGCGCAATGTTTTTTCATTAGCTGAGCTACGATCTACGACCCAGAACAACCAATTCGCTATGGGTTTTAGTGGCTGAGCTACGATCTACGACCCAGATAACCAATTCGCTATGTTTTTACAATGGCTAAGCTACGATCTACGACCGAAATCAACCATTTCGCAATGTTCGTAGATCGTAGCTTAGCCATTGAAGAAACATGGCGTATTGGTTGATCTGGATCGTAGATCGTCGTTCAACCACGCAAAACACATTTTAAGCTAATTGGTTGATCTCGGTCGTAGATCGTAGCTTAGTCAATGACAAAACATACAAAAGTGGCTTATCTGGGTCGTAGATCGTAGCTCAACCAATGACAAAACATTGCGAATTGGTTATCTGGATCGTAGATCGTAGCTCAGCCACTGCAAACCCATAGCGAATTGGTTTATCTGGGGCGTATATCGTAGCTCAGCCAATGAAAACACATGGCGTATTGGCTGATCTGGGTCGTAAATCGTAGCTCAACCACTCAAAACACATAGCGAATTGGTTGGTCTGGGTTGTAGGTCAGCCACTCAAAGCACATAGCGGATTGGCTGATATGGCTCGCAAATCTTAGCTCAGCCAATGAAAAAACATACTTAGTTGGTTGATCTGGGTCGTATAGATCGCAGCTAAGTCAATGAAAAAACATAGCGAATTGGTTGATACGGGTCATAGACCGTAGTTCAACCACTCAAAACACATAGCTAATTAGTTGATCTTGGTCGTAGATCGTAGCTCAGCCACTGAGAAAAATAGAAAATTGTTTGATCTGGGTCTTAGATAGTAGCTCAGCCACTGAAATAAAGATTCGAATTGGTTGATCTGGGTCGTAGATCGTAGGTGAGCCAATATACAAACATAGCGAGTTGGTCGATCTGGGTCGTCGATCGTAGCTCAGTCACTGAGAAAAACATGGCGTATTGGTTGATCTGGGTCGTAGATCGTAGCTGAACCACTCAAAAGACATAGCGAGTTGGTTGATCTGGGTCGTAAATCGTAGCTCAGCCAATGAAAAAACATAGTGAATTGGTTGATCTTCAAAGCAGTAATCGATTTATATATATAACTAAAAAGGCGTTATTACGACTTTATTTCGCGTTATTACGCCTTTTTTCCGCGTTATAACGCCCTTTTTCCGCGTTATTACGACTTTATTTTCGCGTTACTACGCCTTTATTTCGCGTTATAACGCCTTTTATTAGCGTTAATACGCCTTTGTTTAGCGTTATTACGCGTTTATTTCGCGTTATTACGCGTTTATTTTCGCGTTATTACGCCTTTATTTCGCGTTATTACGCTTTTTATTAGCGTTATTACGCCTTTAATTTCGCGTTATTACGCCTTTTTGTTCGCGTTATAATACCTTTATTCGCGTTACTACGCCTTACTTCGCATTATTACGCCTTTACTTTGCTTTATTATGCCTTGTTTCGCGTTACTTCGCCTTGTTTCGCGTTACTTCGCCTTTTTGTGCATTATAACGCCTTTTTTCGCGTTATTACGACTTTACGATATTTTTTTTTCTCAGATGGTCCTAATAGGCTTTCGTAGAAAGGTATCTTTTGACTTTTTACATTCGATATTTTTTATTTGAATGATGTTCGCAGTTTGATTGTTTTACCAAATAACTTCGCTTAGGAAAAATACAAGGAATCAGTAATTGAATCTGGAGAATCTTACTCGCCCTATCGGGCGAGCGTGATCAATTTGTTTCTCGCCCGACCTCAACATTCACTCGCAAATGCGAGCGGAAGATGTGGATTTATCGAGGCCTGAATTAGTGACGTCATCTAGGGAAACCCAATGACTTGGAGCCTCGTTTTCACCAAGAGCACATGGTAATAATAAATAGATAACAATGCCTCCGGGGAAATGCGTATTCAGCCGTGGCTGGCTAAGTAGGTATAAGTGGGTCAAGGAAACACAGAATAACAAAAAAGCTTGGTGCGGTGTTTGTAAGAAAGACATTGCTGCCATGGGAAAGAGTGAAAGACACCGGAAAAACGAAACATCCGTGCCGACAATGGGCTTGCAGTTTTTTGGGATAAAAACAGAAACGGTTAACACAATATCTAGTATTTCTAAACCAAGTATGTGCGTCGATGGATTAATGGTACCTCCACCCCCAGCTGATACCGCTACACTTCCAACCGCAGCTGCTTCAATCATCCCGTCAAGTATTTCCAACTTTGTTTCGAAGACTGATGTTCTGAAGTCTGAAATTTTGTGGACATTGCAAACTGTACTCACTCATGCCTCATACAAATCCAATGAACATATTACTGATGTTTTTCATGCTATGTTCCCAGGTATATTTTAGTGCTTATAAATGAAAATTTTGTCCTTGAAAAGTGCTTGAAAAGTGCTTGAATTTTATCAGTCCTTATCTGTATGAACCTTGGGTCAAAAACTAGGTCACTAGGCCAAATTGAAAGTGCAGATTGAAATTTGGTCAGAATGTTTGTCTGAATTATATCTAGGTCAAGTTCGAATATGGGTCATATTGGGTCAGAAACAAGGTCAATAAAGGAAAATATTGTTCAAACTCCGCATTTTTACTTTGAGCAAGTTGAAAAATTGTCAGAATGTTGTCTTGATGATATCTAGTCCATGTTGGAATATGAGTCATATCAGGTAAAAAAATATAGATCACTAGGCCAAATGAAGGAAAATCTTGTTAACACTAAGGAGGTTGCATTCAGAATAATTGTCTTGATGTGTTTTGCATTGCAGTACATTGTATAATTAAGGTGAGCGATCCAGGGCCATCATGGCCCTCTTGTTTAACTTAAAAATTCTGGTTTAAGTGTTTAGATTTAGAAACCATATCTAGGTAACCACTTGATAGATTGTATTGAAACGTTATACGTGCCTAGAGACCCCAAAAAAGCACTGGCCCTTTTAATAATAATTTGGCACAAATGTTCATCATGTGACCCTTTAGCAAAATTGTTCAAATATTTATGATCCGCTGAAAAACACGTCTCCTAGGGTGCAGGGCTTCTTTCTTTGATTCTGCCAGACTAATTTGACTGACAACATAGAGTTGGGTTGTTTGCATTATGGCAATGGAGCACTGCTGGACCGCTATTTTTGTCTCAAATGTGTTATTGTACTTGACATTACGAATCACATGGAATGATCCAGGGCCATAATGGCCCTCTTGTTTTATATGTTTCACTTGGTATCATCTTCAGCTGATGTAAACATTGTTAGCTGAACTTTAAACTCATCAAAGGTCGGATTGTAGCTCTTTGTAATGTTACTGTATGGAGATATTTCTCTCCGTAGAGGCGAACAAAAAATCCTGATTTTAATATATCTAAGTGTACATCATGTACAGATACTGCATCTTTTTCCAAAATGTAGACAATAATAGATCTTTAACTCCTTTCTGTAGAAGTTTTTAGATCACCTGATTACTCTCTGTCTGTCGTTAACTTTTAGCTTTAAACATGATCTCCTCCTAAACCATGAGACTAATTGCAACCAAACTCTACAGAAATGTTCCTTTGGTGGTTCTCTTTCAATATGATTGCTGGTGTATCAGGAAGGGGGCAAAATGTCCAACCTTTGGAATTATTTTGCTCTGAATCTGCTTTTCAGATTCAAATATAATTTGGAGAAATGTTTCTTTGTTAAAAAAACAATGGCAACCAGGTTGCATTAAAAGGGCAAAATGATAGACTGAATGAATGAACACTTTAATTTATAATGCATCCTTTATGGAAGTTCTGATTTCAAGATAATTTTGTAGAAATATTCTTTCATTGATCATCTACATAATTTGTCAAGCCATATTGATTGGTTGACAGAAAAAGCAACCAAGCCACATCAGAAAAGGGGTGTAATAAATTTTTTGTTTCATATATCATCTCCGCCTAATTCATAAAACTAATTTCATCAAAACTACATAATGTAGGAATGTTCTTTGGTGGTCGTCTTTCAAAATTGTTTAAAGATTTAAAAGTTTAAATTCCATGGAGAACTTTGGTTGCTTCTGCATCAGAAAGGATGTAAAATGCCTTTATTCTTCTGTTGTGAATTTGCTCATTGTATTTTAACCCTTTCCCTAATGGAATGCTTTCGGACGTCTCTGCAGCAGTCAACTGTCTGAAAACATACTGACAAAAGAAGAAATTGAAACGAATGGCCATGTCTTCTTTTGCCACAATGTTTTCCACTTTTAGTCATCTATATAGGTTATCCATTCAATTATTGAGATTTTCTACTTTTTAGCTCACCTATGCACTAAGTGCAAGGTGAGCTTTTGTGATCGCCTACCTTCCGTCGTCGTCCGTTCAAATTTACTACAAACAACTTCTTCTCCTAAACCGATTATTCAAATTCAAAATAATTTTAAAGGAATGTTCCGTGTGTGAATCTCGTTCAAACTTTTTCAAAGAATTGTATTCTATGCAGAACTTTGATTGCTACGGCAACAAAAAAACAAAAAATAACCAAAACTTAAAAAATCCTCTTGTCCAAAAGTACTGGCTTGATTTAAAAATTATTTAGCACAAATGTTCCTTGGGGCACCCTCTACCAAGATCGTTCAAAAATTTCCCATTGGTTGAAAAACATGGCCGCCAGGGGGGGGGGGGGGGGGGGGGGCTGATTTTCATAACGTGCATATTTGTTAAAACTTTAAAAATCTTCTTCTCCTAAAGTACTGGCCCGATTTGACAGCAAACGAACTCAGCACCCGCAAGCTCGCCAACGGCGAGTGAATTTATTCCCGGGCAAGTTCATATATAAATCATCTCGCCAGTCTTGGCGAGTGCGAAATAAAAACTCATAACCCTTAATAACCATTATGCCGAAGTTTACCAATATATTCAATAAGGTGTGAACAGAATAGTTATCCAACACAGTGTTTTTTAGATCACCTGAGCCAAAGGCTCAAGATGAGCTATTCTGATCACTTTTTGTCTGTCGTCCGGCGTCCGTCCGGTGTTAACTTTTAGCTTTAAACATCATCTCCTCCCAAACTCCAAGGACAATTTCCGTGAAACATCACAGGACTGTTCCTCTGGTTGGCCTCTTTCAAAATTGTTCAAAGATTTAAATTCCATTGAGAACTTTGGTTGCTGCGGCATCAGAAAGGGGACAAAATGTCCAAACTTTAAAAATCTTCTCCTCCGAATCTGCCTGTCAGATTCAAATATAATTTGGTAGAAATGTTCCTTGGGTGACCCTCTATAAAAATTGTTCAAGCCATACTGATTGGGCTAAAAACATGGCAGTCAGGTTGCATCAAAAAAGGGGCGAAATGACAAAATTTGAAAATTCCATTTTTATGAAAGTGCTTGTCTGATTTTAAGAAAATATAATATGAATCTTACTGTAATGATCCTCTATTTAATTTGATTAAGCCGTTTTGATTGGTTACACAATCATAGCAACCAGGCGTCATCACAAAAGGGGTAAATTGAACTTTTAACTACAAATGAGAACCAACTCCTACCATTCCAATAGACCAATTTCCACAAAACATCACAGGAATGTTCCTTTGGTGGTCCTCTTTTAAAATTGTTCAAAGATTAAAATTCCAATGAGAACTTTGGTTGCTGCGGCATCAGAAAGGGGACAAAATGTCCAAACTTTAAAAATCATCTGCCTGTCAGATTCAAATATAATTAGGTAGAAATGTTCCTTGGGTGACCCTCTATAAAAGTTGTTCAAGCCATACTGATTGGTCGAAAAACATGGCAGTCAGGCGGCATCAGAAAAAGGGCAAGATGACAAAATTTGAAAATTCCATTTTTAGCTCACCTATGCACGAAGTGCAAGGTGAGCTATTGGGATCACATTTTGTCCGGCGTCTGTCCGTCGTGCGTCGTCAACATTTGAGCTTGTTAACACTACAGGCTACATTTTGCATCCAATCTTCATGAAAGTTTATCAGAACGTTCATCTCCATAAAATCTTGGACAAGTTCGAAACCGGGCCATATGAGGTCAAAAACTAGGTCACTAGGTCGAATTGAAGGGAAATCTTGTTAACACTCTGGATGCCACATTTTCAACTTGAGCATGTTGAAACTCTATCAGAATGTTTGTATTAATGATATGTAGGTCAAGTTCGAACATGGGTCACGTCAGGTCAAAAAGTAGGTCACTAGGTCAAATTGAAGGAAAATCTCGTTAACACTCCAGAGGCCGCAATTTTTGCTTCAGCAGTTTGAAATTTTGTCAAAATGTTTGTCTTAAAAATATTTAGGTCAAGTTCGAATATGGGTTATGCCGGGTTAAAAACTAGGTCACTAGGTCAAATTGAAGGAAAATCTTGTTAACACTTTTGATGCCACATTTTATGCTTCAGCAGCTTGAAATTTGGTCAGAATGTTTGTCTTAAAGATATCTAGGTCAAGTTCAAATATGGGTCATATTGGGTCAGAAACTAGGTCACTAGGCCAAATCGAGGGAAAATCTTGTTAACTCTGTAGAAGCCGCATGTTTTGCTTCAGCGGCTTGAAATTTGGTCAGAATGTTTGTCTAAACGATATCTAGGCCAAGTTCGGATATGGGTCATGCCGGGTTAAAAACTAGGTCACTAGGCCAAATTGAAGGGTAAGCTTGCTAACACTCTGGATACTGCATTTTAAATTTCAGCATGATAAAACTTTATCAGAATGTTTTTCTTGATGATATGTAGGCCAAGTTCGAATATGGGTCATGCTGGTTCAAAAACTAGTTCACTAGATCAAATTGAAGGAAAATCTTGTGAACACTTTGGATGCCACATTTATTGCTTCAGCAGCTTGAAATTTGGTCAGAATGTTTGTCTGAATTATATCTAGGTCAAGTTGGAATATGGGTCATATTTGATCAGAAACTAGGTCAATAGAGGAAAATATTGTTCAAACTCCGGAGGCCGCATTTTTACTTTGAGCAAGTTGAAACTTTGTCAGAATGTTGTCTTGATGATATCTAGTCCATGTTGGAATATGGGTCATATCAGGTAAAAAAATATAGATCACTAGGCCAAACGAAGGAAAATATTGTTAACACTGTGGAGGTTGCATTCAGAATAATTGTCTTGATGTATTTGCATTGCAGTACATTGTATAATTAAGGTGAGCGATCCAGGGCCATTATGGCCCTCTTGTTATGAAAGTGCTTGTCTGATTTTAAGAAAATATAATACGAATCTTACTGTAATGATCCTCTATTTAATTTGTTTAAGCCGTTTTGATTGGTTACACAATCATATCAACCAGGCGTCATCACAAAAAGGGTAAATTGAACTTTTAGCTACAAATGACAACCAACTCCTACCATTCCAATAGACCAATTTCCACAAAACATCACAAGAATGTTCCTTTGGTGGTCCTCTTTCAAAATTGTTCAAAGATTTAAATTCCATTGATAACTTTGGTTGCTGCGGCATCAGAAAGTGAGAAAAAAAACCAAATTTTAAAATCCTTTTCCTCCATATTCTGCTTGTGCGATTGCAAGATAATTTGGTAGAAATGTTCCTTAAGTGACCCTCTAAATGAACTGTTGAAGCCATATTGATTTCGTTGAAAAATAGGGCAGCAAGGCGGCATCAGGAAAGGTGCAAAATGACAAAAACTTTATAATTCCATTCTTATTAAAGTTCTTGTTAGAATCCAAGATATAAATGGCCTTTACTGATAAGCTGTTTCTTGAGAAGTGTCCACTCCTTTGCAGTTTCATTTGCACTCCCTGATAAAATTTTCACAGATATTTGCAGTTAAATATTTGCTACTAATTTACTATCAATTAGGTGATCGATTTAGGGCCATCTTGCCCTCTTGTTGTAATTGTAAACATGGGCTCCACCTTTTCTTTTCTTTTTTAGCTCACCTATGCACGAAGTGCAGGTGAGCTATTGTGATCACATTTTGTCCAGCGTCCGTCCGTCGTCCGTCGTGCGTCGTCAACATTTCAGCTTGTTAACACTCTACAGGCTACATTTTGTATCCAATCTTCATGAAAGTGTATCAGAACATTCATCTCCATCAAATCTTGGACAAGTTCGAAACTGGGCCATATGAGTTCAAAAACGAGGTCACTAGGTCAAATTGAAGCGAAATCTTGTTAACACTCTGGAGGCCACATTTTCAACTTGAGCATGTTGAAACTTTATCAGAATGTTTGTCTTGATGATATATAGGTCAAGTACGAACATGGGTCATGTCGGGTCAAAAAATAGGTCACTAGGTCAAATTGAAGGAAAATCTTGTTAACACTCTAGAGGCTGCAATTTTTGCTTCAACAGTTTGAAATTTTGTCAGAATGTTTGTCTTAAAAATATCTAGGTCAAGTTCGAATATGGGTCATATCGGGTCAGAAACTAGGTCACTAGGCCAAATTGAAGGGTAATTTTGTTTACACTGTAGAGGCCACATTTTCAACTGGAGCATGTTGAAATATTGTCAGAATGTTTGTCTTAAAGATATCTAGGTCAAGTTTAAATATGGGTCATATTGGGTCAGAAACTAGGTCACTAGGCCAAATTGAAGGAAAATCTTTTTAACTCTGTAGAAGCCGCATGTTTTGCTTCAGCAGCTTGAAATTTGGTCAGAATGTTGAGCTAAATGATATCTAGGTCAAGTTTGAATATGGGTCATGCAGGGTCAAAAACTAGGTCACTAGGCCAAATTGAAGGAAAACCTTGTTAACACTTTGGATGCCGCATTTTTTGCTTAAGCAGCTTGAAATTTGGTCAGACTGTTTGTCTAAATGATATCTAGGCCAAGTTCGAATATGCTGGGTTAAAAACTAGGTCACTAGGCCAAATTGAAGGGTAATCTTGTTAACACTCTGGATACTGCATTTTTAACTTTAGCATGATGAAACTTTATCAGAATGTTTTTCTTGATGATATGTAAGGCAAGTTCGATCAAGGGTCATGTTGGGTCAAAAAATAGGTCACTAGGTCAAATTGAAGGAAAATCTTGTTAACACTCTATAGGCCGCAATTTTTGCTTCAGCAGTTTGAAATTTTGTCAGAATGTTTGTCTTAAAGATATCTAGGTAAAGTTCGAATATGGGTCATATTGGGTCAGAAACTAGGTCACTAGGCTAAATTGAAGGAACATCTTGTTAACTCTGTAGAAGACGCATTTTTTGCTACAGCAGCTTGACATTTTATGAGAATGTTTATCTAAATGATATCTAAACCAAGATCGAATATGGATCATGTAGGGTCAGAAACAAGGTCAATAGAGGAAAATATTGTTCAAACTCCGGAGGCCGCATTTTTACTTTGAGCAAGTTGAAAATTTGTCAGAATGTTGTCTTGATAATATCTAGTCCATGTTGGAATATGGGTCATATCAGGTAAAAAAATATAGATCACTAGGCCAAATGAAGGAAAATCTTGTTAACACTGTGGAGGTTGCATTCAGAATAATTGTCCTGATGTATTTTGCATTGTAGTACATTGTATAATTAAGGTGAGCGATCCAGGGCCATCATGGCCCTCTTGTTTGTCAGTAACTGTAACATAATCAGAAATTTATAACAACCGATGGGTTGTGGTACGTTTTGTTAGCCATGATTTGATAGTACTGTTTTTGGCTAAGCCAATCAAACGCCGTGTTGCATAACATTTCTATTACATCGTCTAGTCTGATTTCCTGTGTGTATTACCTTTTCGATAATCGTAAATTGTTAAGATTTGTTTATGTTTTTTACTATCTGTCACGTATCTTAATTTGATACAAGAGACATTTGAAAAAATATAAAACCTGACTATTTACGAGGATATTCCGATGGAGCACCTCCTCGCGACTAAGATAAAGGCAGGCTTCTTCAGTCTACTAAATTAAAATTACTTAATCTGGAGATTTATTGATGGGGCAATTAAAGGGACTTGTTATAAGTTTTTGGCCGGATTTTTTTTGAAAAATTCCAGTCTATAGATTGGCGATGTCCATCTGTCCGTCAATCGTGTTTTTTGGGTGATTCTACACAGCTAGGCAATAGGACTGAAAACAGTGTGGTAAAAGGAGCCATTGCTTATCATGTGTTCAAAGGTCGTTTTGATTGCGTTGTTGGTTGTCTTAGGTCGTTTTCAACAGCATTTATGTTAAATACCCCTCACTGCTCACACACACATGCTTCCTGGGTGAATCAACCAATCTACGCGATAAGACTGAAAACAGTGTGGTATAAGGAGCCATTGCTCTCATCATGTTTTCAAAGGTCGCTTTGAGTACACTGTACGGAGTTTTAGGCCGTTTTCAACAGCATTTATGTCCAATCACTCTCACAGTTCATAAATTCATGGGACCTGGGAGAATCAACCCAGCTATGCGTTAGGACTGAAAACAGTGTGGAAAGATGAGCCATTGCTAAGCATGATTTCAAAGGTCGTTTCGTTTGTATTGTTGGGTGTTTTACGCCGGTTTCAACATCATATATGTCAAATCACCCGCACTGTTCACATACTCATGCGTCCTGGGTAATTCAATCCAGCTACTCAATAGTACTGAACACACTGTGACAAAGGGAGCAATTGCCCGTCCTGCTTTCAGAAGTCGTTTTGTTGGTATTGTTGGGTGTTTTAGGCCGATTTCCACATCATTCAAGTCATACCACCCCGTCAGTTCACACACTCGTGATTCCTGGGTGAATCAACCCAGCTATGCAATAGACCTGAACACATTGTGGCAAGAGAAGCAATTGCCCGCCATGCTTTAAAATGTCGTTTTGTTTGCATTGTATGGGTTTTGATCTTGGAAGCGAGTTGTTCCATGACTCAATAAGTGTGGAAAGTGGCATAAAGTATAGGCATGTGGGAAAGGGTTAGAATCTGTTCACGGGTCTTCGCACCTCTGCAGGCCAAATCCCTTTCGGCGGTACAGTGAACGATTTTCCCATAACCCCGTTCCCACATGCATACACTCCCTACAAATGAACTATCGAAAACATTGCGATAAAAACAGCCATTGCTCATCATGTTTTCAAAGGTCGTTTTGCTTGCATTGTTGGGGTTTTAGGCCGTTTTCAACAGCATGTATGCCCAATCGCCATCACAGTGCACATACTCGTGTTTTTTGGGTGATTCTACACAGCTAGGCAATAGGACTGAAAACAGTGTGGTAAAAGGAGCCATTGCTTATCATGTGTTCAAAGGTCGTTTTGATTGCGTTGTTGGTTGTCTTAGGTCGTTTTCAACAGCATTTATGTTAAATACCCCTCACTGCTCACACACACATGCTTCCTGGGTGAATCAACCAATCTACGCGATAAGACTGAAAACAGTGTGGTATAAGGAGCCATTGCTCTCATCATGTTTTCAAAGGTCGCTTTGAGTACACTGTACGGAGTTTTAGGCCGTTTTCAACAGCATTTATGTCCAATCACTCTCACAGTTCACAAATTCATGGGACCTGGGAGAATCAACCCAGCTATGCGTTAGGACTGAAAACAGTGTGGAAAGAGGAGCCATTGCTAAGCATGATTTCAAAGGTCGTTTCGTTTGTATTGTTGGGTGTTTTACGCCGGTTTCAACATCATATATGTCAAATCACCCGCACTGTTCACATACTCATGCGTCCTGGGTAATTCAATCCAGCTACTCAATAGTACTGAACACACTGTGACAAAGGGAGCAATTGCCCGTCCTGCTTTCAGAAGTCGTTTTGTTGGTATTGTTGGGTGTTTTAGGCCGATTTCCACATCATTCAAGTCATACCACCCCGTCAGTTCACACACTCGTGATTCCTGGGTGAATCAACCCAGCTATGCAATAGACCTGAACACATTGTGGTAAGAGAAGCAATTGCCCGCCATGCTTTAAAATGTCGTTTTGTTTGCATTGTATGGGTTTTGATCTTGGAAGCGAGTTGTTCCATGACTCAATAAGTGTGGAAAGTGGCATAAAGTATAGGCATGTGGGAAAGGGTTAGAATCTGTTCACGGGTCTTCGCACCTCTGCAGGCCAAATCCCTTTCGGCGGTACACAGTGAACGATTTTCCCATAACCCCGTTCCCACATGCATACACTCCCTACAAATGAACTATCGAAAACATTGTGATAAAAGCAGCCATTGCTCATCATGTTTTCAAAGGTCGTTTTGCTTGCATTGTTGGGTTTTAGGCCGTTTTCAACAGCATGTATGCCCAATCGCCATCACAGTGCACATACTCGTGTTTTTCTGGGTGATTCTACACAGCTAGGCAATAGGACTGAAAACAGTGTGGTAACAGGAGCCATTGCTTATCATGTTTTCAAAGGTCGTTTTGATTGCGTTGTTGGTTGTCTTATGTCGTTTTCAACAGCAGTTATGTTAAATACCCCTCACTGCTCACACACACATGCTTCCTGGGTGAATCAACCAATCTACGCGATAATACTGAGAACAGTGTGGTATAAGGAGCCATTGCTCATCCTGTTTTCAAAGGTCGTTTTGAGTGCACTGTACGAAGTTTTAGGGCGTTTTCAACAGCATTTATGTCCAATCACTCTCACAGTTCACAAACTCATGGGACCTGGGAGAATCAACCCAGCTATGCGTTAGGACTGAAAACAGTGTGGAAAGATGAGCCATTGCTAAGCATGATTTCAAAGGTCGTTTCGTTTGTATTGTTGGGTGTTTTACGCCGGTTTCAACATCATATATGTCAAATCACCCGCACTGTTAACATACTCATGCGTCCTGGGTAATTCAATCCAGCCACTCAATAGTACTGAACACACTGTGACAAAGGGAGCAATTGCCCGCCCTGCTTTCAGAGGTCGTTTTGTTGGTATTGTTGGGTGTTTTAGGCCGTTTTCCACATCATTCCAGTCATACCACCCCGTCAGTTCACACACTCGTGATCCCTCGGTGAATCAATCCAGCTATGCAATAGACCTGAACTCATTGTGGCAAGAGAAGCAATTGCCCGCCATGCTTTAAAATGTCGTTTTGTTTGCATTGTATGGGTTTTGATCTTGGAAGCGAGTTGTTCTATGACTAAATAAGTGGAAAGTGGCATAAAGTATAGGCATGTGGGAAAGGGTTAGAATCTGTTCACGGGTCTTCGCACCTCTGCAGGCCAAATCCCTTTCGGCGGTACAGTGAACGATTTTCCCATAACCCCGTTCCCACATGCATACACTCCCTACAAATGAACTATCGAAAACATTGTGATAAAAGCAGCCATTGCTCATCATGTTTTCAAAGGTCGTTTTGCTTGCATTGTTGGGGTTTTAGGCCGTTTTCAACAGCATGTATGCCCAATCGCCATCACAGTGCACATACTCGTGTTTTTCTGGGTGATTCTACACAGCTAGGCAATAGGACTGAAAACAGTGTGGTAACAGGAGCCATTGCTTATCATGTTTTCAAAGGTCGTTTTGATTGCGTTGTTGGTTGTCTTATGTCGTTTTCAACAGCAGTTATGTTAAATACCCCTCACTGCTCACACACACATGCTTCCTGGGTGAATC
Organism: Serripes groenlandicus; assembly: GCA_031761405.1. Classification (NCBI taxonomy): domain Eukaryota; kingdom Metazoa; phylum Mollusca; class Bivalvia; order Cardiida; family Cardiidae; genus Serripes; species Serripes groenlandicus. Next base: position 12,726,972 of record JASEVX010000008.1, read on the forward strand.
AACCAATCTACGCGATAATACTGAGAACAGTGTGGTATAAGGAGCCATTGCTCATCCTGTTTTCAAAGGTCGTTTTGAGTGCACTGTACGAAGTTTTAGGGCGTTTTCAACAGCATTTATGTCCAATCACTCTCACAGTTCACAAACTCATGGGACCTGGGAGAATCAACCCAGCTATGCGTTAGGACTGAAAACAGTGTGGAAAGATGAGCCATTGCTAAGCATGATTTCAAAGGTCGTTTCGTTTGTATTGTTGGGTGTTTTACGCCGGTTTCAACATCATATATGTCAAATCACCCGCACTGTTAACATACTCATGCGTCCTGGGTAATTCAATCCAGCCACTCAATAGTACTGAACACACTGTGACAAAGGGAGCAATTGCCCGCCCTGCTTTCAGAGGTCGTTTTGTTGGTATTGTTGGGTGTTTTAGGCCGTTTTCCACATCATTCCAGTCATACCACCCCGTCAGTTCACACACTCGTGATCCCTCGGTGAATCAATCCAGCTATGCAATAGACCTGAACTCATTGTGGCAAGAGAAGCAATTGCCCGCCATGCTTTAAAATGTCGTTTTGTTTGCATTGTATGGGTTTTGATCTTGGAAGCGAGTTGTTCTATGACTAAATAAGTGTGGAAAGTGGCATAAAGTATAGGCATGTGGGAAAGGGTTAGAATCTGTTCACGGGTCTTCGCACCTCTGCAGGCCAAATCCCTTTCGGCGGTACAGTGAACGATTTTCCCATAACCCCGTTCCCACATGCATACACTCCCTACAAATGAACTATCGAAAACATTGTGATAAAAGCAGCCATTGCTCATCATGTTTTCAAAGGTCGTTTTGCTTGCATTGTTGGGGTTTTAGGCCGTTTTCAACAGCATGTATGCCCAATCGCCATCACAGTGCACATACTCGTGTTTTTCTGGGTGATTCTACACAGCTAGGCAATAGGACTGAAAACAGTGTGGTAACAGGAGCCATTGCTTATCATGTTTTCAAAGGTCGTTTTGATTGCGTTGTTGGTTGTCTTATGTCGTTTTCAACAGCAGTTATGTTAAATACCCCTCACTGCTCACACACACATGCTTCCTGGGTGAATCAACCAATCTACGCGATAATACTGAGAACAGTGTGGTATAAGGAGCCATTGCTCATCCTGTTTTCAAAGGTCGTTTTGAGTGCACTGTACGAAGTTTTAGGGCGTTTTCAACAGCATTTATGTCCAATCACTCTCACAGTTCACAAACTCATGGGACCTGGGAGAATCAACCCAGCTATGCGTTAGGACTGAAAACAGTGTGGAAAGATGAGCCATTGCTAAGCATGATTTCAAAGGTCGTTTCGTTTGTATTGTTGGGTGTTTTACGCCGGTTTCAACATCATATATGTCAAATCACCCGCACTGTTAACATACTCATGCGTCCTGGGTAATTCAATCCAGCCACTCAATAGTACTGAACACACTGTGACAAAGGGAGCAATTGCCCGCCCTGCTTTCAGAGGTCGTTTTGTTGGTATTGTTGGGTGTTTTAGGCCGTTTTCCACATCATTCCAGTCATACCACCCCGTCAGTTCACACACTCGTGATCCCTCGGTGAATCAATCCAGCTATGCAATAGACCTGAACTCATTGTGGCAAGAGAAGCAATTGCCCGCCATGCTTTAAAATGTCGTTTTGTTTGCATTGTATGGGTTTTGATCTTGGAAGCGAGTTGTTCTATGACTAAATAAGTGTGGAAAGTGGCATAAAGTATAGGCATGTGGGAAAGGGTTAGAATCTGTTCACGGGTCTTCGCACCTCTGCAGGCCAAATCCCTTTCGGCGGTACAGTGAACGATTTTCCCATAACCCCGTTCCCACATGCATACACTCCCTACAAATGAACTATCGAAAACATTGTGATAAAAGCAGCCATTGCTCATCATGTTTTCAAAGGTCGTTTTGCTTGCATTGTTGGGGTTTTAGGCCGTTTTCAACAGCATGTATGCCCAATCGCCATCACAGTGCACATACTCGTGTTTTTCTGGGTGATTCTACACAGCTAGGCAATAGGACTGAAAACAGTGTGGTAACAGGAGCCATTGCTTATCATGTTTTCAAAGGTCGTTTTGATTGCGTTGTTGGTTGTCTTATGTCGTTTTCAACAGCAGTTATGTTAAATACCCCTCACTGCTCACACACACATGCTTCCTGGGTGAATCAACCAATCTACGCGATAATACTGAGAACAGTGTGGTATAAGGAGCCATTGCTCATCCTGTTTTCAAAGGTCGTTTTGAGTGCACTGTACGAAGTTTTAGGGCGTTTTCAACAGCATTTATGTCCAATCACTCTCACAGTTCACAAACTCATGGGACCTGGGAGAATCAACCCAGCTATGCGTTAGGACTGAAAACAGTGTGGAAAGATGAGCCATTGCTAAGCATGATTTCAAAGGTCGTTTCGTTTGTATTGTTGGGTGTTTTACGCCGGTTTCAACATCATATATGTCAAATCACCCGCACTGTTAACATACTCATGCGTCCTGGGTAATTCAATCCAGCCACTCAATAGTACTGAACACACTGTGACAAAGGGAGCAATTGCCCGCCCTGCTTTCAGAGGTCGTTTTGTTGGTATTGTTGGGTGTTTTAGGCCGTTTTCCACATCATTCCAGTCATACCACCCCGTCAGTTCACACACTCGTGATCCCTCGGTGAATCAATCCAGCTATGCAATAGACCTGAACTCATTGTGGCAAGAGAAGCAATTGCCCGCCATGCTTTAAAATGTCGTTTTGTTTGCATTGTATGGGTTTTGATCTTGGAAGCGAGTTGTTCTATGACTAAATAAGTGTGGAAAGTGGCATAAAGTATAGGCATGTGGGAAAGGGTTAGAATCTGTTCACGGGTCTTCGCACCTCTGCAGGCCAAATCCCTTTCGGCGGTACAGTGAACGATTTTCCCATAACCCCGTTCCCACATGCATACACTCCCTACAAATGAACTATCGAAAACATTGTGATAAAAGCAGCCATTGCTCATCATGTTTTCAAAGGTCGTTTTGCTTGCATTGTTGGGGTTTTAGGCCGTTTTCAACAGCATGTATGCCCAATCGCCATCACAGTGCACATACTCGTGTTTTTCTGGGTGATTCTACACAGCTAGGCAATAGGACTGAAAACAGTGTGGTAACAGGAGCCATTGCTTATCATGTTTTCAAAGGTCGTTTTGATTGCGTTGTTGGTTGTCTTATGTCGTTTTCAACAGCAGTTATGTTAAATACCCCTCACTGCTCACACACACATGCTTCCTGGGTGAATCAACCAATCTACGCGATAATACTGAGAACAGTGTGGTATAAGGAGCCATTGCTCATCCTGTTTTCAAAGGTCGTTTTGAGTGCACTGTACGAAGTTTTAGGGCGTTTTCAACAGCATTTATGTCCAATCACTCTCACAGTTCACAAACTCATGGGACCTGGGAGAATCAACCCAGCTATGCGTTAGGACTGAAAACAGTGTGGAAAGATGAGCCATTGCTAAGCATGATTTCAAAGGTCGTTTCGTTTGTATTGTTGGGTGTTTTACGCCGGTTTCAACATCATATATGTCAAATCACCCGCACTGTTAACATACTCATGCGTCCTGGGTAATTCAATCCAGCCACTCAATAGTACTGAACACACTGTGACAAAGGGAGCAATTGCCCGCCCTGCTTTCAGAGGTCGTTTTGTTGGTATTGTTGGGTGTTTTAGGCCGTTTTCCACATCATTCCAGTCATACCACCCCGTCAGTTCACACACTCGTGATCCCTCGGTGAATCAATCCAGCTATGCAATAGACCTGAACTCATTGTGGCAAGAGAAGCAATTGCCCGCCATGCTTTAAAATGTCGTTTTGTTTGCATTGTATGGGTTTTGATCTTGGAAGCGAGTTGTTCTATGACTAAATAAGTGTGGAAAGTGGCATAAAGTATAGGCATGTGGGAAAGGGTTAGAATCTGTTCACG